>JAJJWX010001090.1:0-427500 GCA_023529315.1 Papaver bracteatum
CTACAAAGTTGGTATCAGAGCTCATTATTAGATCTTATATGGGAAAAGATAGAAATAGCCAGTGCCAGTAAGTGAACTAGATTAGTTTAGAACTGGGTTGGGTTGTGAGATAAATCTTAATCACTAAAAGCTATCAATAATTAAAAGAATTATTTGATTGATTAAATTGTTTGTTTGATTGTTTATTTATGTATTGAAGTAAAAAAAAAAAAAAATTGTAGGGTATACCAATACTTTAGGATTTAATAATAATTAATCTAAAAAGTATGAACACGTAAACAATCTAATACTATAATGATAATAGTGAAATTAGTATAATTGATATAACTTGTAAATCAAATAGAAACTTACTGAACACATGGACTTATGTGAAGAGTAAATAAATTATGGAGTAACCACATAAATGTAAATAATAATTTTTGGGACTTATTAATATTTGTAAGAGTAGTTAAAATAATAATTCAACCATCAATATTAATAATTGCTAATTGTAGATGATAATAATATAATAAGAATAATAATAATTTTAATAAAGTAATGTTTGCATTCACAATTAGTATCAACTTTATTTAACAAAATTCTGATAAGGATATAGAACAACAGAAATAATAATAATTATTAGGATTAAATAACTATAGAAAATTATTTACGCTTATCTACAATTAAGTTTTGTAAATTGAACTAAATTGCAAATTATCTTTAATTTAGCAAATGATTCAGTAAATTTATAAAATGAAAAAAATATACATGAAGTAATAAAAAAAAAATATTCGAATGCTCAGCGTAATATTATGATTAAAGGAAAATAAATTTATATATTAACTTTACATAATATCAAAAACTAATACTAGGATTCATTGTAATTTATGCAGACTCAGTTTAAATCATATCAAATTACCAACGATATTGTTTAACAATATATGATATTCAGATTCAATCTAAATAAATAAAAAAATTATTATATCGACCTTTACATGAATGAAGAATTATATTTAAAAGATTAAGGTTTAATGTATCATCCAGACTGTCAACTTAAGAATATTGAAAATAATAATACAGTTGATAAAAGTAATTGAGTAATTAAACCAGTAGGAATTTTATAATAGATAATACTTGGAAAATTTATATATAACTGTACAGTAAAGTTAAATTATCAAATATTATAAATTCACCTGAAACTGAATTTGAAGTACTTATATTGATAAAAATAAAATAAAATAATTAATTCAGATAGCTAAATTACTTAAAATGCTGTGAACTAATTATTTATTTTTACAAAGTAAATTTTTTAAGTCACATCAATTACGATGAAAGTTTATAGACTAATTAAATTTTAATAAATTAATAATTAGTTTATCTAGCACTGGAGAATAGTGAAGGTTGTGTTTTTCTCTGTTCGTAGGAAGGCATTGTTGGGATTGGCCAACCTTGATAGGGCAACTGCATTCAGAGATGACCGATCATAGAAAGATATTGTGATTCAATTTAGAAAACCAATAGATGTAAATTCACTTAAAAAGATTTGTAGGATTCTTCCTTCAAGTTAGAGTCAAACATCTTGTAAGATGGAAATCAGTTTGAGAAACTTAGACTTCCCTATTTGATAGAATCTAAATCAGTGTAGTTGAACCTAGAACTACAAATTTTGTTGTAGAAGCCATTTAAGTTTGTACTTTATTTTATTTTGGTTGCGCTTAGTCAAGAGATAGTTTTCTCTAAAAGGTGGGGAGTTTTCAAGACTAGAAGGCAGTTCGATTTTCGAGGACGAAAATATTTAAAGGTGGGGAGAATGTAGTGACCTTGAAGCTCGTCAACGCTATTAGACTGGTCAAATGTCGATTTAGCCGTTAATAACTCGATTAGTTAACACAAACGTTAATTAATAGAAATTAATCTAACAACGATTTAGATACGAAACTAGTATCGTTAGATAGATCTCGAAAAATTACGTGGAATGGACTACTCGCACGTGTCATTCGGATATCAGACGAAGAAGATATTATCAGAATTTTTTGAAGGGTAAAAATCGTCATTTCCGGGAAAATGCTTTTGGATAGAACAAGGACACGTTGTGGCTTCCCCTTATCAAACTCTGGGGTTCCTTTAATATTTGGTTGATCTTATCAACCCATCGAGAGGATAACTCTCATTCTGATTTCTTCTTCTTCTTCTTTCATCTTCTTCTGCTCTTCGCCTCTGGCGATTCTGTGACTTTTCTGAGGTTGTGATTTTGAAGAGAAACTTAGGGGATACATTGGAGATTGATTACTGGTGATGGTGTTAGGGTTGGTTTATCGTTGGATGAAGAAGAAATGACGAATTGAAGAGAATTGAAGTTAGGGTTCCTGAGAGATGGAGTCGATTGAAGATTTATGAGATATAGAGGATGTAATTGAGTTCTTAATAGTGAAAGAACGAAGGGGTTTTTGTGTAATCGAAGTTCTGAAGCTGTTTGATGAAGAATCACCGATACTAGGGTTTGTGAGAAATTTGTAGAAGCTTTAGAAGATGAAACTGATGTAAGAGAAAGGTGAACTGAGATGGGTTATGTTTAAGTGAGTGATATGAAGTTGTTTCGATGGAGAATCAGTGAATTAGGGTTTCAGAAGAATTTCAAGGAGGAACTGGAAGTTGAAATTGAGAGTTCAACATAAATATTTGAAATGGGTTGAAGCTGCTGAGAGAACTGGGGGTTCGATTCAGGTAATCTTAACTCCCTAGTTATAGTTTCATAATCTTTGAAAGGTTGTTGTGTTGTTATTTGTGGATCTAGGTATTCTCTGTGATGGTTAATAAAGTTTGTTATTGAGTTTATGATGGTTGTGTTGAGAATTGGATTACATAATGAATGTGTATGTTGGTGGTGTGCTGATGGTTGGGGTCTTGAAATGGTAATGATGTTGAAATTGAATTAAGAACTGTAGGTGAAGGTTGTTCTGATTCACAGGGAGTTGTGTTGAGTTACCTGGAATGGGTGTTGTAGGTATCATTGAGATGCAGTTGTTGGGATTTGAATGTTGAGCTATTTAACAGTGCAATTGAGAATGAAATGTGTTTAGAATTGGGGATGAATTGTTATTACAGATGGAGTGAGTTGTGAACAACAACTACAGGGAATGAGTGAATTGTTGTGGAGGTGTATTTGTGATATGAGCTGAGGTTGTAGGTGGTGTTGTTTGGTTAAGTTCAGAGAATGGAGATGGTGGTGTTGAAAATGATTAAGACGAATTGTTATTGATCTGAGTTGCAAGTGTAGTAATTGAATTGGTGGTGTGATGTTGAGCTGTGATACAGAGTCACTTGAGATGATTGTATGAAGTTGAAACTCTTTTGTAAAAGCTTGGAAAAACTGCAATTGCAGGTAGGCTAATTGTATTTGTAATTCAATTATGAAGTTAATTTGAGACTTGTATTGCTGTGATTATGTAATTGAAGTCTAGAATAGGATTTTGGATTGTAAAGTTTAGAGTTTGGCCTGTGCAAAAGCATTGGCCTTGAGTCCTTCTTTCGATCAGTTTAGCTGACTCGATTTGCTTAGTTGATCTGGTTCTTGATCGAGTCGAGTTAACCCTGTGACCTGAGTTGAATCGTTTTAACTCACTGAGTTCCTTTATCTTGACCCGTGTTGAATCGTTGACCGAGTTAACCCTTTTGACCTTGACCAATTTGACCATTGACCAGGACTTGACTTTTGACTGACGTTTATCGTTAGTTGACCCCGTTGACCGTTAATGATTGTTAGTTGACTCAGATGAACTGGGCCTTAGTTTAATGGGCTTATTAGTGGACTTGGGCTTAGAGCCAATTTTCCTATGGTACTTGAATTGGACCACTTGTGGTCTGAATTAACCTTTGATTCCTTCTACAAAGTTGTAGATGTTCATAAGACTTAGATATTGAACAATAGAAACAATCTAATTGAATTAGATAAACTTTAATTATGCTAAATATAGAGAATAAGATATCATAAATGGGCCTAGAACCATTAGATAGATTTGTATGATTCTTATGTGAGCCTTTTGGCTAGATTCTTAGACTTCTTGTGTGATTAACAGTTAGTCTGTCTTGACAACGATGACTGCAATGGATCATAAACTAAACTAACATTACTGCTGAAACTGAACCCACTTCTTCTCAATTTCGACGAGGCAAGATACTGTATTGCTTAGGCAAGATACTGTATTGCTTAGGGAACAGATTGAGAATGTAATAAATACATTTATCATTATAAAATGGGCAACTACTACAAAGAAACAGACCATTACAAGATTGAACAATCTTAATCCAAAAATCAATTTTAGCAAAACTTAGGGTTTCAAATGGGACATAACAATTACCATTCGCATCTCCACGATCAAGATTGATGTAATCGTATACGGATTGTCTCCGACTTCGACCCAAATAGTTATTGATCCAGTATAATCCCGAGACTGATAACCGAGACGGATTTTGAAGGAAATGTTTGTGAAGGAAATCTGGATTAGAAATGAGTGAATTGTATGAATACAGATTCGGATGTAATCAGAGATTTTAATGGTAAATGTAGTAGAATCTGTGGTAATAAATCAACACTGCTACCTTTTATTGATATGATGGTGGTGATGGTGGTGGTGGTGGTGATGACTGATGAAGCAGTTTGATTGATAGAAATCTTACCTTTCTTTGCTAATGGATCCATTTTGAAATGAAAATTACATAAATTTTCAGAATGTCGAATAACTCTTGTCTTCAGTGAATAAATACTTATATCCTCAAGGTTCTCTCTGATAAACCCTGAACAAAAATTCCAAAAAAGATTTCTAAAACAAACCGTGAAAGAACTCCCAAAACTGCCTCACCTGCGAGCTAGGCCGACCTGCCCCACCCACTTACTTTGCGATCAAAGAGTACCCAACGAAACTAGACGTCACGCAAGTCCATTAAGTACATCTTTTCTGCAACAATATATATTTATTTATTTATTTTTAAAATAAAAAAAAGAGAAGGATAATATAGGTTTTACAAGAAACTGGTTGGGAGTCTAACAACAAGCTGAGCTCCCACACCCTTCTGAATAGCAATGCCTATCCTGTGAAATAGAGAACTACCCACTTTGCCATTTGTGTCGTGTCTTGCAAAGCAGTTTTTAAGCCTCTTCAAAAACACTGTGGCATCGTCACTAAGTTCACCTAGCGTGGTGAAGGCGAAAATGCTGAAACCATAACCATGTGCCGCACATATATCCAAGTATTTCCTGCGTTTGCGCGAGATGGAATTAGATATGGCATGCCCTGGTACGAAGGTACGTACACCACCACCGATGAATGGTGAAACTCCTGTGACATCAAAACACATGTCTTGTCCATTTTCCCAATTGTGGACGAGAATGTCTGCTGGTCTTAAGGCAGTGTCATTGTCCGAAACAAACCCCAAGGGGGCTTCTTTCCGTACTGCAACCCCGGCCTTAAGACATATGTCAGCAAGTACATCACGAACTAAGTCGTGTCGGAATTTCAACCCTACATCACTGGCACAATGTAGTGCATGGTCTCCGAAAATATCCATCATCTTGTTACAACTGGGGAAAGGGCTATCTACGTCGAAAAGCGGTATACCGAGCCTGTAACATAATACAGAACTAAACTGTCGAGGTCCTAAACATTGGTTGAGCCCACTGATGGGTATGGCCATTAAGTAGTCTTGGGCATGTTTGGACTTACTTAATTGCCATAAGATCGAGTCCCTGTCAAACATGTTGAACTTTGTCGGCAACTCCCTCATAACAACGTCAAAATATGGTACCGCCAATGAATTCATAGGATGTGGGGCGGTAGTGTCAACACTGTAATCTGAAGAAGAAAAGCCACATACTTGTAAGTATCCATGTAAAGCATGTTGAAAGGTATGGCTTGGGCCAGAGATAATCGATCTACTGAGAATAGTTTGTTGTAGAGGTCCCGTTTGAATATGTGATGCCACAAAGCTATACTGGATAGTATCTTCCATAGAATATATGCCGAGACCCCCACACTTAATTGGCAGGGTAGCAAGCCGCTGTTGTAAGGGTCCAAAACCGGGGCCATCGCCAGTTATGAGTTGTCGTAGGTACTGAAATAGGTGTGTATCGAACTGGTGTCTAGCTTGCTGCATGGCTCGTGGGTCTATTGTACGCGTCATGAAATACATCCTGGACACGCCAGTGCAGTTTCGGACCAACAACATCTCACTTTGAGGGTCTTGTAGCCTCCTTACAGAGTCCATTAGGCTGATGGTTTTATGCACCCTGTCCATGATTAAGTCATTACAGTATTGCATATCTAAACTTACTGGACCACCGAGGAGCTTGACTGTAGCGCCCCCTAAGCTAACAGCTGACTAATCCAAAGAATTAACTAAATAAAGAGGCACTAAAATCTAAAACATGTACTTAAGCATTCAATTAAGAAATGCGATACAAAACTTAATCCAAAACTAACCCCGCTCAGAAATATATATACAAGAGCTCCTCCCCAATGATACATATAAAATAATCATTTTGTTTACAAATAGGATTTACAACAAAGTAAACATATCAGAATATAAGAAAATAACGAAGTTAACTTCTCGGAGCTTTCGCTGCGCAACTCTGATCTGTCACTGAAACTGAAATGGGGAATAATTAACATTTAACTTCTAAGTAATCATATGCAGATTTGAAAAAGAGATTTGGAAAACATTACATGTTTTCCCAAACATTAAAAGATAACAAAGCCACTAAAATAAACAAACATGTATATGGACCTAAACTCCTCCTTTAGATTTCTGCGGTGACATTTACACACCTTATAATTTCTGCGGTGACATTTACACACCTGAAAATAAAGACAAGTTAGTCTGTGGTGTTTAGTATACACACCCGTAATATTGATGCCCATTTCCACACCTATTATTAATATTGTGGTGTATCGCCCTAGCCATAATTCTGAAGGAGCAGTATCCAGTATACCATAGATGGAAATTCTCATTTCCCATAGACAATCATAAAGATAAACAAAGCATGAAATATGCGAATAGACAATGCAATTAAGAAATAGACAATGCATGAGTTTATAAAACAAAGACTTTCGTAAAAGAAATAACGATGATTACAAAACTGTTAAATGTATTCCCACACCTTTTTGATGACCAGCCACGCCTACCTCGAGATTCACAATCCACTGGTTCATCCTTTGAATTGATCGTTGTTAATAGAATCTATCTGATAATCGCACGAGCATTCTTAAGAGTTTATCCAAAAGGCTCATACAAGAATCATACAATTCTATCTAATGGTTCTAAGCCCATTACGGTATCTTGTCCTCTATATTTATTATAACTAAGAGTTTACTAATCCAATTAGATTGATTCTATAGTCCGTAGGTAAGTCTTGTGAATATCTACAACTTTGTATAAGGAACCGAATGTTAATTCGGACCACAAGAGGTCCAAAATGTCTAATTAAGAAACTTCCCTAAGCCCAAGTCTCTCAAAACAGCCCAATAACTAAGGCCCAGTCCATATGGTCAACAAACGGTCAATAACAGTCTATAGGGGTCAACTGATGGTCAACGTCTAAGGTCAAGTCAAGGTCAAAATCCAGGGTTAAAGTCAAATAGGAATCGGTCAACTGAGTCAATTCGGGTCAACTGATTCAACTCAGGTCAAAACAGGGAAAATCAGTGAGTCATAACGACTCAACTCAGTCAGATGATCTAATTCAGCTAAGAACATAATCAGTCAGATAGTCTGACTGGGAGGAATAACAGTCTAGTTCTATTGCACAAACTCAATCAACTCAAATAACTATAATAACACAATTACAAATACAAAATCTATTTACAAAAGTAAGCTAAGCTCACCTTGGTCTACAATTGCAGCTTTAAGGAACATCTAATTCAACTCAGGCAATATCATCAACCTTGCCTAACTCTATTTTCAATTCAAACCAACAGTTCCAACTTGAACTCACTCAAATTAACTTCAACTACAAATCTCACTGCAACAGTGAATGTCCTCATTTCAGATCAAGTACAACCTAACCATCCATTCTTATCAGCTCAACTGCAGTACAACCAGGCTCATTTACTGCCGCCATTTGAGCTAGTCAAACTCTGTAAAATTCTAAGCCTTCATTAACATCCACAATTATAATACCACTACTACCATTCATCTGAAACTTCATCGAACAACAACTTTCTAAACATTAATTCTAACTCAGTTGTAATTCAACTTCCAACTCAAATCAACCACCCTCTAGAACTTCAATAGTACCCCTGTGCCTCCACACAACAGCAACACCATTCTCTGGTCACAAAACACTAATTCTAAACCACCTATAACATCAACACCTATACAAACATCATTAACATTTCAACAACATCTCAACTCCATTTAACACCACAGGCAGATCAGAACTATATTCAATTCCACACAGAACTTCAATGAACTGCCAATCAAACTGAATAACATTACTGTAACTCTGCACCACCATACCCTACTGATAATGCATACAATTCCTACAGAATTATTCTTTCCCAGTTCATCAAGTATTTCAACTCAAGTAGTCATGTATAACCAAACTGAGCTATTCACAAAATAAGTTAACATCAGTTTCATCTCTTGACAGTAATACTAGCTAAACAATTTCATCTTCATCACATAACAACCATGACTATCTCAATCTTAGTTCAATTATCAAACACATAGATTCATCCAATAAAATTGAATAAATAAACTAAACATCTTAAGGAAGAATTACCTCCATTAGTTCCATCATTTCAGTTGTAACCCAAAACCCAATCATCTCCATCAATTCTCAACTGAACTCTAAATTAATTCAAACCCATCTTACATCTACATCCCAACACGTCAATTCCATCTTCAATCTAATATTCTGAACTTCATCAAACCCTAATTCAATTTGGGGAAGAACAGAACATAACACCCAATTATTTTCCATTCAATTCAACTTCACAACAGCTTCTATTCATCAATTTAAACACCAAACTTTCTTCAATTAGCCAAACCCATCTCCAATTTCTTCTTAACTATCACCAAATCGAACTCTCAATTCTTCTCTGAGGTTTTCCTGAGAAACCCTAGCTCATCGATTCACCACCGAATCAACTTCATAAATATACTTAAACGTTAACCCATTCAATCTTCTTCCATCAGTAAATCAATACACAAATCAATTCTTCGATACCTTAATCAAACTTCATTATTCAAAAACCCTAACTTTGATACTCTCAGATTCAACCCCGATCAAGCCTGCTTTTTAAATCTAACAACCACACAACCTTCTCCATCATCTAAACATCTTTATCAGTTGATTCTCATCACCCAAGTCTCACTCACAACTCACAAATCTCTCACAGAAGCACGAGCGATAAAAACAAAGAAAGAGGAGCAGAAGAAGAAGAAAGAAAGAGAACGAAGATAAGAGAATGAATTCTCTTCGACACGTTGATGATGGTAAGGCAAAGAAAGTGATAAAGGCACACAAATTGATAAGGGCATCCAGGAGGTTAAATAAAAGAAATGATTATTTGACACTCATACGTATTCGATGATATCTTCGTCGTCCGGTATCCGATTGACACGTTCGGGTAGTCTATCTCGCATAACTTTTCGAGCTCTAACCGATGATACTAGTTTCGAATCCAAATCGTTGTTAGATTAATTTATATTAATTTATATTAATTAACACTCGTGTTAAACTAATTGAGTTATTATCGGTTAGTACGTCTCTTGATCGGTCTGATAGCGTTGACGAGCTTGAGGGTCACTACATTCTCTCCACCTTTAAATATTTTCGTCCTCGAAAATCGAACTGCCTTCTAGTCTTGAAAACTCCCCACCTTTTTGAGAAACACTATCTCTTGACTAAGCGCAACCAATAATAAATAAAGCACAAACTTAAATGGCTTCTACAACTATCATTTGTAGTTCTAGGTTGAACTATACTGATTTTAAATTTCTATTAAGCACAAAAGTTTAAGTTTCTCAAAGTAATTTCTAATTTATAAGATATCTGTCTCTAGCTTGAAGGAAGGATTCTGCGAATCTTTCTAAGTGAACTTATATCTATTACTTTTCCAGATTAAATTATACTTCTATGATCAGTCATCTCTGAATGTAGTTGCCCTGTCAAGGTTGGCCAATCCCAACAATGCCTTCCTACGAACAGAGAAAACACAACCTTCACTATTCTCCAGTGCTAGATAAACTAATTATTAATTTGATAAAATTTAATTAGTCTATAAACTTTTATCGTAATTGATGTAACTTAAAAATTTACTTTGTAAAAGTAATTACATAGTTCACAGCATTTTAAGTAGTTTAGTTAACTGAATTAATTATTTTATTTTACTTTTATCAATATAAGTATTTCAAATTCGGTCTCAGGTGAATTTATGATATCTGATAATTTTAACTTTACCGTAAAGTTATATATAAATTTCTCAAGTATTATTATATTATAAATTTCCTACTAGTTTAATTATTCAATTACTTTTATCAACTGTGTTATTACTCTCAATATTCTTAAGTTTCTAAATATAATTCTACATTATTCATATTGAATATGTATCTTATCTCTTGATAAATATTGGCGTTGATAATTTAATATAATTTAAATTTGAGTCTTCATAAATTTTATAATATATCTTCATAGTCTTTAGATTTTTCTATTAATATGAAGTATTTTATTAATATACGAATCTATTTTGTTTCACAACTAATGTTGTTCTAAGCATTCAAATACTATTATTTCCGCTTCCTGTGTATTTGTTTCATTTTAGAAATTTACTCAGTCATTTATCAGATTAAAGATAATTTGTAATTAGTTTAATTTATAAAAATTAATTGTAGATAAGCGTAAATAATTTTCCATATTTATTTAATCATAATTACTAATTTTATCGTTACATTTCTTTAGTCATATTTTAGTTATGCTGAAGTTCAATATTATACTAATTAAGAAATGATAACATTACTTATTAAAATTAGAATTATCACTTTTATTTTAATTTATGATTACTATTATAATATTTTTATTATTAACATTGATGGTTGAACTATCATTCTAATTACTCTTACAAATATTAGTAAGTTTCAAAAATTGATATCAACATTTATGTGGTTACTTCATAATTTAATTATTCTTCACATAAGTCCATGTGTTCAGTAAGTTCTATTTAATTTACAAGTTATATCAATTATACTAATTTCACTATTATTATTATAGTATTAAATTGTTTATGTGTTCATACTTTATAGATTAATTATTATCAAATCCTAAAGTCATTGGTGTACCCTACAATTTTTTTTTTTTTTTTTTTTTAGAATTACAAACAAATCAATCAATCAGATAAATCTTTTAATTATTAATAGCTTTTAGTGATTAAGATTTATCTCACACCCAACCCAGTTCTAAACTAATCTAGTTCACTAACTGGCACTGGCTATTCCCATATAAGATCTAATAGTGAGCTCTGATACCAACTTTGTAGCGCCCCCTAAGCTAACAACTGACTAATCCAAAGAATTAACTAAATAAAGAGGCACTAAAATCTAAAACATGTACTTAAGCATTCAATTAAGAAATGCGATACAAAACTTAATCCAAAACTAACCCCGCTCAGAAATATATATACAAGAACTCCTCCCCAATGATACATATAAAATAATCATTTAGTTTACAAATAGGATTTACAACAAAGTAAACATATCAGAATATAAGCAAATAACGAAGTTAACTTCTCGGAGCTTTCGCTGCGCAACTCTGATCTGTCACTGAAACTGAAATGGGGAATAATTAACATTTAACTTCTAAGTAATCATATGCAGATTTGAAAAAGAGATTTGGAAAACAGATTTGGAAAACATTACATGTTTTCCCAAACATTAAAAGATAACAAAGCCACTGAAATAAACAAACATGTATATGGACCTAAACTCCTCCTTTAGATTTCTGCGGTGACATTTACACACCTGAAAATAAAGACAAGTTAGTCTGTGGTGTTTAGTATACACACCGTAATATTGATGCCCATTTCCACACCTATTATTAATATTGTGGTGTATCGCCCTAGCCATAATTCTGAAGGAGCAGTATCCAATATACCATAGATGGAAATTCTCATTTCCCATAGACAATCATAAAGATAAACAAAGCATGAAATATGCGAATAGACAATGCAATTAAGAAATAGACAATGCATGAGTTTATAAAACAAAGACTTTCGTAAAAGAAATAACGATGATTACAAAACTGTTAAATGTATTCCCACACCTTTTTGATGACCAGCCACGCCTACCTCGAGATTCACAATCCACTGGTTCATCCTTTGAATTGATCGTTGTTAATAGAATCTATCTGATAATCACACGAGCATTCTTAAGAGTTTAGCCAAAAGGCTCACACAAGAATCATACAATTCTATCTAATGGTTCTAAGCCCATTACGGTATCTTGTCCTCTATCTTTATTATAACTAAGAGTTTACTAATCCAATTAGATTGATTCTATAGTCCGTAGGTAAGTCTTGTGAATATCTACAACTTTGTAGAAGGAACCGAATGTTAATTCGGACCACAAGAGGTCCAAAATGTCTAATTAAGAAACTGCCCTAAGCCCAAGTCTCTCAAAACAGCCCAATAACTAAGGCCCAGTCCATATGGTCAACAAACGGTCAATAACAGTCTATTGGGGTCAACTGACGGTCAACGTCTAAGGTCAAGTCAAGGTCAAAGTCCAGGGTTAAAGTCAAATACGAATCGGTCAACTGAGTCAATTCGGGTCAACTGATTCAACTCAGGTCAAAACAGGGAAAATCAGTGAGTCATAACGACTCAACTCAGTCAGATGATCTAATTCAGCTAAGAACATAATCAGTTAGATAGTCTGACTGGGAGGAATAACAGTCTAGTTCTATTGCACAAACTCAATCAACTCAAATAACTATAATAACACAATTACAAATACAAAATCTATTTACAAAAATAAGCTAAGCTCACCTTGGTCTGCAATTGCAGCTTTAAGAAACATTTAATTCAACTCAGGCAATATCATCAACCTTGCCTAACTCTATTTTCAATTCAAACCAACAGTTCAAACTTGAACTCACTCAAATTAACTTCAACTACAAATCTCACTGCAACAGTGAATGTCCTCATCTCAGATCAAGTACAACCTAACCATCCATTCTTATCAGCTCAACTGCAGTACAACCAGGCTCATTTACTGCCACCATTTGAGCTAGTCAAACTCTGTAAAATTCTAAGCCTTCATTAACATCCAAAATTATAATACCACTACTACCATTCATCTGAAACTTCACCGAACAACAACTTTCTAAACATTAATTCTAACTCAGTTGTAATTCAACTTCCAACTCAAATCAACCACCCTCTAGAACTTCAATAGTACCCCTGTGCCTCCACACAACAGCAACACCATTCTATGGTCACAAAACACTAATTCTAAACCACCTATAACATCAACACCTATACAAACATCATTACCATTTCAACAACATCTCAACTCTATTTAACACCACAGGCAGATCAGAACTATATTCAATTCCACAGAACTTCAATGAACTGCCAATCAAACTGAATAACATTACTATAACTCTGCACCACCATACCCTACTGATAATGCATACAATTCCTACAGAATTATTCTTTCCAAGTTCATCAAGTATTTCAACTCAAGTAGTCATGTATAACCAAACTGAGATATTCACCAAATAAGTTAACATCAGTTGCATCTCTTGACAGTAATACTAGATAAACAATTTCATCTTCATCACATAACAACCATGACTATATCAATCTTAGTTCAATTATCAAACACATAGATTCATCCAATAAAATTGAATAAATGAACTAAGGGGTATTTAACGTTTGGTACCCAGCAAATGTCCAACACCTAGCTTTAGTACCCAATACTTGAAATATTAAGGGTTGGTACCTAGACTTGTTAAGGACTGTCATGTCAAACCCTTGACTTAATAAATGAAATACTATTTTTATTAATAAAATTATTATTTTTAAAACCCAAAAATACCCCTTGATCTGACGGTCCTAAAAAATAGATCTATCATCAACTCCAGTCTCTGCCGGTGCCAGAAAAAAACATAGTAGAATTCTGTACGGACCACTAGATACCGATTCGATCGGATTTGAGCTCCCAGAATGAGGAAAATATTCAATAACAAAACTCTATTTCCTAATGTTGAAGAATCTTTGTCTGTTCATCTAATAATCAGCATAAAAAGAATCAAAATCTATATCTTCAATCAATCATGTTGATATTGAGAATTAATCTCAACTGTAGGGTATCAAAAAAATCTCGACCTGCACAGCTAGCAATGGGTCTCTTTCTTTGATAGCACATTTAAATCAAATTTAATTGCTTTTCTAATTGCTTGGTCTCTCAATCAAAACACCCATGAAGATTTCACAAAGAATATTTTTTATAGATATGAATTTTCACACTCATATAGAAAAACACGATTTTTGATATTTTGGGTATGTGATTCTCGTAGCAAATAACCACGGTATTTGTGGTGGAGCAGATCAGAATAGATTTCTAGTACGCGATAGAGAAACAAAAAACCTTGATAAGTTTAAGTTCGATATCCGCAGAGAAGATGCACAAAAGTGTTGAAATTAGCGATGTAAATGGTGTCGATCAATTGGTGTTAAAGATGCCGGAAAGATAGATCTAGTTTCATAGAAATAGGGACACCACATTATATGGATTTTTTTGGTTTTATGTGCCTGCAACAATATATTCTCATTAGAAATTCCCCACGGGTAGTAGTCCATGTTGGTGATCTATTTTAGCTATGAAACGGGAAAAAAAAGTGAGGAAGACGATGGTTTTTGTGAAGGGTAAAATTGTCGAACCAATTTTATATTTTAATGAAAATTAGAATAAATAAAAATAATTTGGTCTAATGGAGTATCTAATGGTAGTTGACGGTCAACGTATGGTCAAGGTACCAACCCTTAATATTTTAAGTATTAGGTATCAAAGCTAGGTGTTGGACATTTATTGGGTACCAAACATTAAATATCCCATGAACTAAACATCTTAAGGAAGAATTACCTCCATTAGTTCCATCATTTCAGTTGTAACCCAAAACCCAATCATCTCCATCAATTCTCAACTGAACTCTAAATTAATTCAAACCCATCTTACATCTACATCCCAACACGTCAATTCCATCTTCAATCTAATATTCTGAACTTCATCAAACCCTAATTCAATTTGGGGAAGAACAGAACATAACACCCAATTATTTTCCATTCAATTCAACTTCACAACAGCTTCTCTTCATCAATTTAAACACCAACCTTTATTCAATTAGCCAAACCCATCTCCAATTTCTTCTTAACTATCACCAAATCGAACTCTCAATTCTTCTCTGAGGTTTTCCTGAGAAACCCTAGCTCATCGATTCACCACCGAATCAACTTCATAACTATACTTAAACGTTAACCCATTCAATCTTCTTCCATCAGGAAATCAATACACAAATCAATTCTTCGATACCTTAATCAAACTTCATTATTCAAAAACCCTAACTTTGATACTCTCAGATTCAACCCCGACTGTTCTGTTTTAAATCTAACAACCACACAACCTTCTCCATCATCTAAACATCTTTATCAGTTGATTCTCATCACCCAAGTCTCACTCACAACTCACAAATCTCTCACAGAAGCACGAGCGATAAAAACAGAGAAAGAGGAGCAGAAGAAGAAGAAAGAAAGAGAACGAAGATAATATAATGAATTCTCTTCGACACGTTGATGATGGTAAGGCAAAGAAAGTGATAAAGGCACCCAAATTGATAAGGGCAGCCAGGAGGTTAAATAAAAGAAATGATTATTTGACACTCATACGTATTCGATGATATCTTCGTCGTCCGGTATCCGATTGACACGTTCGGGTAGTCTATCTCGCATAACTTTTCGAGCTCAAACCGATGATACTAGTTTCGAATCCAAATCGTTGTTAGATTAATTTATATTAATTAACACTCGTGTTAAACTAATTGAGTTATTATCGGTTAGTACGTCTCTTGACCGGTCTGATAGCGTTGAAGAGCTTGAGGGTCACTACATTGACTCCCAATGTAGGTCTGCTGATATTGTTAGGGAAGGTACCGGTGGTGAAACTTCTAGGGTCAGGTGTAGGCCAGAAGAATTCCGTCTTGCTGACATTAAGATGTAGTCCTCTGTGCTTTCCTTCACTTTGAATAATCTGTAGAGCTTTAGAAACCTCTACTGTATCACCTATTATTGTACCGTCGTCCAAATACCAAGCGTGGAGCTCAAGCATACAAAGAGAGGTTATTTTCTGAACCAGTGGATGCAACGCAAGAGAAAATATTAGCGGCCCAAGTGGATCTCCCTGTTGTACTCCCTGAGCAGAGGATAAGGTGGTGTTATTGTAGTATAATCGCGCTGGGCTGGTGTAGCAGAACTCGACCCACCTTGAGATGGAGGGGCACTTATTTCTCACTTCCTGGATGATGGTTGATCTGTCGACAAGATTAAAGGCGTTGGTGAAGTCTATCAACAACATAAAATAATATTCTTATAATTTTTTTTTTTATTATTATTATCATTATTATTACTCAATAATATTACTCAATTATTATTATTATTATTATTGGATAAATATTATTACATGAAACTAGTTGGAAGCCTAACAAGCTATGCTCCAACGACATACTACTACATTAATTGAACAGGTTGTTGTGCTAACCTACCAGCGAGCCTCATGGGTAACCTAGCCAAGAGAGCCAAAACGGCGGGAGGGGGGATGAGATTGTGTCACAAGGGGGGCAAACCAACACTACCTTCCATGTTAATTCCTACAATATTACGTCATTGGGGACTCGAACCTGGAACCTCCTGGAACGCATTAAACTTTGGGGAACGGGGATGACCAACTGAGCTAGGGGCAAACGAAATAAATAATATTTTAAATGTGAGATATCAAACGATATATCCGAGAAATTAGGTTCACTTTGTCATGTCAATCTAAAACAGGAAAGAAGAAAATATTTTCATGCCAAATCTGCTTCAGAAAAAAAATATTCATAAAGGTGTACGAAAGAAGAAAAAGAACTCCTTAGGCATCCTTTAAAGTTTAAATCTCGATCTTTGATGAATTGTTATGTTTTGTTGTTTTTTTTTGGACATCTGCCTGGGCAGAAAAACAAGAAGAGGAACAAAAACACGAAAAACAGAGCAAAATAAAACTAGCCTAAGTAGAAGCTTGCTGAAGAAAATAAGATATGTTAATTATTCAAACTTAACTTATGAATGATTTGATTAGGGAATAAAGTTTCTCACGAGAAAGGTACTCTTCAAATCCAATAGCTGGCATAGAATGGCTCATCCTTTCTTCTAATGTATGTTAGTTAAAAAAATCTGAATTATTTGTGCCTCTTTGAAAGATTCCACTAGATTTCCTTGCCTGACTCAGTTATCTTTGCACAAGTTTATGTTATCATCATTACCTTCAAGGTGGAGGACAATCTTAGTACTTAGCAAAGCATAAGGTTTGAAGCATCAGGTTGATAAAATTTTGTTTTTGTAACAGTTTTGAGAAGTAACCGGTCAACCCAGTTTCCCTCAGAAAAGACGTGGCAATGGTTGGACAGTCTTGTTGACATTTAAGTTTGACTAGAAACACAACAATATCTAAGGGTGCACACGGTACGGTTCGGCTCGGTTCTTGCCGAGACCGAGTACCTGTACCTCCCTAGCCTCGGTTCCTATTTTTTGGACCGGTACGCATTCAGCCACCTCGGTTCCGGTACTATTCGGGGACCAGTACGGTGCAGTCGGTTCCGGTACCAGTCTCGGTTCCAGACAAAAAAATTCAAGCAGTTTGTACATTTACTGATAATAATCTTGGAACGTGGCTGTGGCTTTTCAAAAGATGTGTTTGAAAACGTGATACTTGGATTTCCGTATGAATATGATTATGTCCCATATGAGATAGATGGAGTTTCAGCTGGAAATTACAATAAATTAACATATTCTGTCTACACGAAGGTGAACATACAATGCTCTATATTTTGTTTAATGACTAATCAAACTTTATCCGTTTAGCGTTTAAAAACATATAACTTTTAGTTTTAATACTAGAATTTGGTTTTGTTAATGGACAAATGGTGTGAAAACATGCACCAGTTTGATGTTGTCGTGGGAGATGTGACCATTGTTGCTAATAGATCCATACATATGGAGTTCAGCCAGCCATATTCAAATTCTGGAGTTCGCATGATTACACTAAGAATCAACAAAAATCTCACTAGTAGTCTCTGGTGGTTTCTATGGCCTTGGTTAAAGGATATTTGGTTTATAACCATCGCATTCTTCATGACGACTGGGTTTTCTGTTTGGGTATTTAAAAGAGGCAAAAACCCTGAATTCCAAGGACCATTATCACAGCAGTTGGGGAAATATCTCTCCTTCAGCTTTTCGATTTCAGTTTTTGCACATAGTAAGTACAAGTATATATAACGATGTCTTCATTTTCTGTTTTATCTGACTTGGTTTGAGCATTTTGTTTTCGGTTTATGATAAAAAAAAGACTCATGTGCGCGTCGTGTTTTCCAGAAGAAAAACTTGAAAGAAACTACTCTAGATTCATTGCCTGTAGAGCTTTTCAGTGTACATGGGATGCTTTATTGCTAATCTTACGTCTATGTTAACGGCCAAGAATCTTCAAACTAGTAGTGTTACAGGATCTGTTGGGTACCAAAGTGGATCATTTGTATCAGTAAGCTACAACTCGGTACATTCGGTCCGGGACGGTATGGTACTTGGATAGGACCGTGTACATGTACCTCCCTATCCTCGGTTCCTATTTTTTGGACCAGTACATGTACCCCCTTCCTCGGTTCGGTACAAAAACAGGTACGGTTCCACCGGTTCCGGGACGGTCCGCCGGTCCGGCTCGGTTCCTGTGCACCCTTAACAATATCCGTTGGAGAAAACGAAGTGACTACCGGGTCTTTCTGATTATCTGTACTTCTTCGCTTCCCTTTTTCTACTGATCTATCTATATCTCTTTACCATCATCCCTTTGTTTGTCTCATAGCTACTTATTTACTGTTCTTCTTCCCTTCACTCCTTTGTAATCTCGTTGCCACAGAGAATCATACTTCACTTGGTCTCCTCCTCTTCCTTCCAACCACTCAGAGCTTGGTTTCAAGTAAGTCATTTCATTTATTTTTGATGGTTTTTCTCATGGAGATGGAGTAGTAGTAGTAAAATCAGTTTAGGATATAGTGTACTGTTTGCTACATTTGATTTAGAGTAGTGGGTTTTTATGTAATTGAGTTTTTTTTTGTCACATTACCCTCATGGATCTTGTCTACATGCACTGCGCTACCTTTTACTAATAATGGTATAAATCACAGTCTCAATGTCAAGAATAGTGCCACCAAGTATGGGTAGTCTAAGAATCCCGATCCCGCGGTTAATAAGTCTTGTGCAATTCTACCCTTGTAAGCCAGTTTGATAAATAAAGAGTACACTTGCACTTATCGTTTCAGATTGTGAATGAATTGCATGGTGATTGACCTCATATACTGAACTACATTAATGCAGGACTGGAACATTAAGTTTGGCAGCAACACATTCCAATTTAAGCCAATGGCTACGCCTGCAATGGTTACAGACACTCACTATACAGTTGTTGATAAGAAGAAAGGGCGAGTTAGGTGCAATTATTGTGGAAAGGAGATAAGTGGTTCCACTCGTCTTAAGCAGCACTTGGGTGGAATACCTCCTGATGTATTACCTTGTCTTGAAGTTCCAGAGAATGTGAAAACTCAAATGAAAAACAACTTAATGGGAATAACAAAAGCAGATGCAAACACCAAATTTCTTGAATCGTTCAAATCGTGTTCTCTGCGGAAGAGGAAGTCCAGCTCCAACGACCCATGTAAAGGCAACCATGTTTCCAGTCAACCCGCCAATTTGTCACGGAAGAGGACGCACTACACTACAACTCAATCTGGATTAAAAGACAATGATGAGATGGCATGGAGCTTGATTAATCCCGAACAATTAAATGCACACACTGCAGGGAAGATTGAAAAACAAGCTGAAGATAAGTCACCTAGGAAAATCCAAAGGTGTATAGGCAGATTCTTTTTCGAAAATGGTATGGACTTTAGTGCTGCAAACTCGCCTACTTTCCAGAAAATGATGCATGCTTTGGTTGGACGTGGATCCTTGCTGTCTAAGGTGCCCAGTTGTAATGATCTCAAGGGGTGGATTCTCCAGGAAGAACTGAAGGCATCACAAGAGCATGTGCGAGAAGTTGTGCACTCATGGGGAAGTACTGGATGCAGTATTTTGTTGGACGGGTGGATCGACGGGAAAGGGAGAAATTTGATAAATTTTGTGGTTGATAGCCCACGGGGTCCCATATTTATGAAATCTGCTGATGTGACGGATATTATAGGAGATGTAGTTGCCATGATCACATTGTTAAGCGGAGTTATTGAGGAAGTTGGGGTGCAGAATGTTGTTCAAGTTGTCTCATATACTACTCTTTTGTCACTGAGCGTAGTGGGCAAAAAGTTGATGGAGAGATACAGTACTATATCTTGGACTGTTTGTGCAGCTCACTGCATAGGCCTCATCTTAGATGAGATAGGAATGCTGGACCCCTGGAGAGGTGTACTTGATAAGGCAAAGGATATTACTCGGTTCATTTACACTCATGAGACAGTTTTGAAGCTTATGATGAAACACACTTCTGGGGTGGAGCTAGTCAGTTCCAGGAGGATTAGGTCGCTGACGCCATTTCTAATACTGGAGAGAATTGAGTCTCAAAAGAATAATTTAGAGATCATGTTTAGTTCGTCAGAATGGAAGACGTCAGCCTTAGCTTCAACAGCTGATGGAATGCATGTGACTGATTTAGTCACTGGAGTGTCGTCTTTCTGGACTAAAGCCGAGATGCTTTTGAAGGGAAGCCTTCCACTCATACGTGCTCTGCATCTAATCAGTGGAGGAGATAGTAAACCCCAGTTGGGATACATATATGAAACGATGGACCAAGTAAAAGAGACAATAAAAGAGGAGTATGAAGACGTGAAAACTAACTATCAGCCTTTCTGGACAGTAATTGATGGGATCTGGAATAACCAACTCCATAGCCCTATCCATTCTGCTGCCTACATTTTGAATCTGAGTCTTCTTTGCTCATCTGAGGACGTTGATGATGATTATGAGATCAAGGATGGGCTTTCACTCTGCATTGAGGGAATGGTAAAGGATAAGGGAGTTCGAGATTTAATATTATTACAATTAAATGACTATTTAGAGGCTAGTGATGATTTTGGCGAGGGGGTTGCTATTGATCAAAAAACGAAGCTTTCTCCAGGTTAGAAAATTCTCGACTCTTCTTTCCTTATTATGGGTTCAGTTTTATTTTTCTCTTAGTTAGTCTTAGGAAACTAAAAACATCTTCTAACAGACAGTTCACTAGTCACCACTAGCCAATCCTCAGATATTTAGTTGTATTGGATATTGAATTGCAATTTCTTTTCTGCATGTAGTGAAGTGGTGGTCCTTATATGGAGGTCATTGCCCTGAATTGCAAAGTTTTGCTATGAGAATTTAAAGTCAGACTTGTACGGGTGCCTCAAAATATGGTCTGAAAAGGAGTTTATCTGAGCAACTACATATGAATGGAAGGAACCCTGTAGAGCAGAAACAGTTGACTGGCCTTACATTTGTTCATCATAATCTTCGGTTGCAAAATGCTGTCTCTACTTCAAACACAGATTACCAAGATATATTTCTTGAAGAGATGGATCCAATGGATGAATGGGTTGGCAGAGGAGACGTTGAAAGAGTAAGCAGGTGATCAAACTAAGGTTGAACCTACCAAAAGCTTGTGATATTACAATTATCATAATTATTCTCAATTTATTGCAGCATCTGCATTACTTTTGCAAGTCTTTGTATTAGCTTGAATCTTTTCTTTTATTCTTTGAAAGAAACTTGAACTTATGAGATAGTTTACTGTTCACTCTCTTATCATTCCGGTTATATATATATTGTCAACAATATTAAGGGGAAATCACGTTTTTCCTGCATGACCCGGATACCGATTTTCTTGTGTGAATTTACTTGTGCGCGGTCCGGTCAGGACCATACCTTGCGGGTATGCAATGTGTAGCCTCTTCCACTATGAAACATTGTCAATAAACACAATGGGTCTCTCTGTAAAGTTGTTATAAGTGTCTAATGTTATCTTCTGAAAATAAAAACTATAAATTTGATTACTTTGAATGGTGAGCATGTATTTGAAGAAAAGGATGTTTCATTCATTTCATTGCTTATACGTTCAGAGAACTACTACTAAGTAACTAGATCCTATTTTTACTTCTTAGGAGATTTAGAAGCAACAGATTTTCCTGCAAATTTAGGGGATTTCTCAGCCTCAGCCTTTCCGCTCTTCTTTGGTAACAAAACAGAGTTAATATTAGGAAGAACACCACCACTAGCAATTGTAACACCAGCAAGTAGTTTCCCTAATTCTTCATCATTCCTTATTGCTAAGTGTAGATACACTTATTTACCTCCCTCACCACGTGTACTAGCATCCCCACGTGGAAGCCACGTCACAAAGGTGGGTGACACACAGGATCATCCGTGGGTCTAGATAGTGCGCCATCTGTCAAGATAAGCGATCGAAGATGAAGGAGCATCAAAGGAAGGTATACCCGCGTAGCACCAAAGAACTTCCCTATTACACTTTACCCCCTCACGAGGCAAGATGTGATCAACGGCTAGGTGAAGCCCCACTGACAGACGCGACAGGGAAGGACTGACACCGCCTGGCGCGAAGGGCATGTGTCGGTTGGACTGACGACAAGAACAAAGGCAGGCCAGCGTGATGAGCGTAGGAATAATAGAAGCCGCGGGATGACAGAGAGGTCCTCGGACTATGCACAGAACACAAGAAGATAAGGATACAACAGCTCTTTCCCAGTCTTAGGAAGAGAGAGAGACAGAGATTGGTCAGCGTGATGATCTTAGGAAGCATAGAAGCCGCGGGATGACCAAGAGTTCCGCGGACTATGCACAAAGCACAAGAAGATAGAATTATAACAGCTCCTTTCTAAGGGACCCACGTAGAAGAGCTATATATATGACCCTTCCTGTTACATGGAAGGGGGTCGAACAATTGGAGAGAGAGGGGGGAACAATTAGAGAGAAAGAAGGGAAGAGTAAGTATGAGCGTTAACCTTCGGGTTCCATGATCACCCAAAGTCTTTCGACTAATCTTGTATTCTTTTACCATCATAGTGAATCACCCTCAGACCTGTGGATGTAGGCCTTAGAGCCGAACCACATAAATCTTTGTCTTATTTACATTTCGTATTGATCTACCCTAATATTTATATGCATCTCTTAGATCTGTCGTTATGGATGTTGAGGAGATCATGAAAAACCCGTGGGGTTTAGAATCAATGAATCAACATCTATCCCAGCATCTCACAATATATTCGTACTTTAATGCATGCACTCTGTACATGCGAAGATTGGTTGTGGACACGTTGATGCCTACGTGATTTGCGTGTTCACAATTTGGCGCTAGAAACAGGGACTTTTGTCCCTATCAAAAGATTTATCTCTCTGTGATTTTTTAGACAGATTTGCGCTTTAAACTCGTTTTTCGCATCATATCTATGTTCTTTGTATTTTCTACTCATGATCTGGGCCTCTTACGACTTTTAACCTGCAGATCTGTGTTTTGGGCTACTTTTTGCATATATTTATGACCAATGTATTTTCTACCAACAGGTCTGGGCGTTTTATAACCTCTGGACCGACGGACTTATGTTTTAACTATTTTTTATACTTATTTTCTACCAGTAGCCTCATAACGACCCTAGGACCCCATTATTTCAATTGAGTCGGTACATCTACCCACGTTTTTTTATATTACCCGCATGATCAGTAGTTTGAATGCATTCTTTGCCGCTAGGAATCCAACTTGTGGGTACCGTGAACTAATAGCTAACCCGTGAATCTTGCCTCGTTTTATCTCCGTGCCATATCTGCAGAGTATTGCAATGGAAAAGAGCAAGGACGTAGGAAAATCGAAGGTACCATCAAAAGAGACGCCTAGGACTATGCCAATAATAACAAGGAGCAAACAAACAGGCGAAAGACTCATAGCCGGGGGAAAAACGCAGAACGGATCGGAAGAAGCATTACTCTCAGAAGCGGGCATCATTGCAATGGAAGCACAGAAGGCTGCGGCGGCAAAGGCTACGTCATCTACAGTGGTAGCTTCTCAAGTGGCTGTCTCCAAAGCGATGGCTACGGCCAGACCTAATGAGCCCCAACATGAAGCAGTAGGCTCGGTGATCCAAGACCCTCCGTACGGGATGCCGCCGGTTAATGGACGAAATACACAACTACGAGCAGGATACCACGGGGTGGTAGAACCCATTGTGCATCTGGTGGAAGAAGTTAATACCGCAGTCCCCGACGGACAAGCCCAACTTCAAGCAGGAACGCTAAGTCAAGAATCAAACCAGTCTGCGCATATATGGGCGGAGCTAGAAGAGCTGAAAAGGAGTCAAAAGACATACGCAGACACGGTGACCTTTCTAGCCCAAGAAAATCAGCAATTGAGAGAAAAGATCCTCCAAAACGCGGAGCTAGGGAATCAACAAGACGAGGCTAACTGCGATGCGAGAATGCGAGACCAAGAGCGATCCTCGAAAACACCCCTGCGGCAGGTAACCAAAGAAGAATACCCCGAAGAGGTGCACGTAGCAACAGGAGGTCTGACCCAGACTATTACCCGGAGACTTCGGACTACTACGACGAAGATGAGGACACGTTGCTACAGCCTACGAAGAAGGCACAGTCATCCATGCAAGACGAGCACTATTTGGCGATGGAGAGTCTTTGTGCAGAAATGCTAGCAGAAATCAACCAAATCAAGACCCGGCAAGGAGGCGGAAGGCTAGAGCAGGTTATGAAAGAAGCCAGTACTACACCCCTAGCGCACCGGTTAGCTACGGCTACTATTCCACAGAAATGTCCAGTCCCATCCTTCGAATATTACGACAGGTCCGCGGATCCCGCGGCCCATCTACGATATTACAACTGGGTAATGGCCAGGTGGGACTATGATGAAGCTATACTATGCAGATATTTCCCTTCCATCATGAAGGGATCCGCGCTATCCTGGTTCGATAACCTCAAGCCAGGATCCATCGATTCGTATGATCGGCTCACCGAAAAGTTCTTGGCCACCTACATGTATAACAAGGTCGTCAATACAGGAATGGACAAACTCTTCTCGCTTGCAATCAAGTACAGGGAATCCATTCGGGAATACACGGATAGGTGGCACAAGATATGTCAAGCCATAGGACAGGTAGATCCCGTAGTAAGTATTAATTGTTACAAATGGGGACTGGACAGGATGAGCCCATTGTTTGTCGAAATCCACGGCATCATCCCCCGCTGAGAGGGAGATTTGAGGATAATCATCGAAAAACATGCAAGGTTGGAAGAAATTCAGCGGGAGAACCCAAGAGCGCAGGCTCAACGACCTCCACGGACCAATTCCGCGGAACAAGAAAGCGGATCTAAAAGTTACCAAAGAGATTCGAAAGACGACTACAAGAGGTATGGTAGAAGGTTCGAAGATCAAATCTACACGAAACTCAATACCAGCTACTCACGCATCTTAAAGGAGATCAAGGATCGCGAAAATTTAGATTGTCCCTGGACTAAGGGGAAACAACCACCAGCCTCAGAGAAGTCCAGAGAATACCGTGATTTCCACGCTTCAACGGGCACCCAACAGAGAAGTGCAAAAACCTCAAGATAGTGATACAAAAAGCGATAGACGCGGGGGATCTCAAGAAATACGTTGAAAAGCGCACCAGAAGACGGGGCCAAACGCAGCAAACAAGTCCAATTACCGGAAGGCAACCGCACGTGTGAATACTATATCCGCTCAGAGAATAAAGAACCAACCCTAATCGCACGAGATAGGAAAAAGACTGAGGAAACAATTTGAGGACTATTGTGAGCTTTACAATTTGGAGGGAAAGAGGTGGAAGATCATCAAGAATGGATGGACGCACCCCTAACCTTTGAAGCCGAGGACATTGAAGATGACATGGAAGACCACAACGATCCTTTGATCCTCACCTTGCCAATTGCAGGATGCAACATAAAGAAAATCCTCATCGATGGGGGGAGTTCCGTAAACGTCCTATTTTACGATACCTTCAAACGTATGGAGCTCAATGACGAGCAACTCTCGGCCTCACACCACACCATCCACGGATTCAATGGTACGGATACGAAGCCTACCGGAGATATTGTTCTGCAAGTGGATGCCGGCCCCATGAAAGTTGACGCTCGTTTCAGTGTGGTAGACACACCTTCACCTTACAATGCGATTATTGGGCGGAGGTGGATCCACAAGCTTAAGGGGGTCATGACTACCTACCATCAATACCTTAGGTTTCCTACCCCTAGGAGTGATGGAGATTAAGGGTGATCAAGCTTCCGCAAAGGAATGCCAGGCAATGAAGATGCAACTCAACAATGAGGAAGACGAGAAAAGGAGAACTCGTAGGGCTCGAAACAAAGCAATATCAAAGGACAAAGCCATCGATGAATACTTGAAAGAAATCTCATGGAAAATCTTATCCAAGGGGCACTCCGTAGGAAACATGGAAGTATCAACATCAATTGCTGACCAGGACGCCCCTACGAACAAACAACCCGAGCCTGCCAAATAGCAATTACAGAAAGTTCCTCACCTTGGGGAACCAAAACCCACGTTCACATCATTGGAAGCGGTGAAGGAAGTTAACATCGGGACAGAGGGGAGCCGAAGAAGATCAAAATAGGAACTCGATGGATGAAGAACGCGAAGCCTCTCTGGTGAAACTGCTCAAGGAGTACGCGGACGTCTTCGCGTGGAAACTATCTGACATGCCAGGAATAGATCCAAAGATCGTACAACATGAGATGCGCATTAAACCTGGAACACCCCCGGTAAGACAGAAGGTGCGAAAGGTATCCACGGAGTATCACAAAGCAGTGGAAACGGAATTGCGAAAGCTGTTGGAGGCTGGTTTCATAAGAGAAGTCAAATATCCCACCTGGATATCTAACATGGTGATTGTACCAAAGAAGAATGGCGGGGTCAGAATCTGCATCGACTTCACCAACTTGAACAAAGCATGCCCCAAGGACAGCTACCCACTACCCAGTATCGATCAACTGGTCGACGCGGTAGAAGGATACGAAGAGCTATCATTCATGGACGGGTGCGCAAGGGTACAATCAACTATTTTTAGCAGAAGAAGACCAGCAACATACATCATTCTACACACCCCACCTAACTTTATTGCTACGTAAGAATGCCCTTCGGACTCGGAACGCAGGAGCAACATACCAAAGGATGGTCGATCTTTGTTTTCAACCGTGGATTGGTACTACCCTAGAAGTCTACGTTGATGATATGCTCGTAAAAAGCATATTCAAGAAGAACCATCACCAAGACTTGAGGGACATCTTGAAGCTATGAGGGGGCACAACATGAAGGTAAACCCGGAGAAATGCACCTTCGGAGTAACATCTGGAAAATTCCTCGGATACCTGGTAACAAAAAGGGGCATTGAGGTAGATCCCTCAAGAATCCGATCCATAGTAGACATGCCATCCCCAAAGAACCTAAAAGAAGTACAAAAGCTCAATGGATCCATAGCCGCTTTGGGAAGATTCATCTCCAGATCCTCGGATAAGTGCAAGTTCTTTTTCAACATATTGAAGAAGGGAAAAAAATTTGAATGGACTACGGAATGCGAAGAAGCTTTACTAGGCATCAAGCAATACCTAGCGGAGATCCCTATCCTTCAGAAACCAGATCCTGATGAAGTTTTGATGTTGTACATCGCAGCAACCGATGACGTGATAAGCGCGAGTACTTGTCGGGACCCATACAAAGGAAGAACAGCCAATATACTATGTCAAGCAAAACCACGAACTCCATGAAAGAAATTACACGAGGATCGAACAACTGATTTTAGCCATCGTATGGTCCACCGTGAAGCGAGAATGTACTTCTTGACGCATGACATACGTATCCGTGTCGAGCACCCTTAGAAGCCATCCTCAAAGGGGCGGGAAAGGTAGGACGCATAGAAAAATGGAGCACATACCTCGACCAATTCAAAGCATCCACTATGAGCTTCAACACTCTCGGAAATCCCAAGTACTTGCGGACTTCCTAGCAGACCTACCTCTGGACAACGAAGAAGAAGTGCGCATACGGGGATGGAAGCCGCGGGTGCCCAGAAATTGAAAAGCAAAAAGGAGCCAAACGATATCCTTGAACCAAGTAAACCCACGGCAATGGGAGGTCTTCGTAGACGGCTCCAAAAATAGAGAAGGCGCTGGATTAGGCATCGTTATCACCACACCCACAGGGGATAGAGTCGTACACGCATTCAGGTTGGAATTCGAAGGCCATACAAATAACATCGTAGAATACGAAGGAGTGGTCCACGCCCTCCGCTTGATAATCGAGATGGGGATACAAGAAGTACGGTTGACCCGGCGACTCCCAGCTAATCATACGACAGATAGGCTACGAATACAACGTGTACGACGAAACACTAATTGCATACATGGATTTGGTGCAAACGTTGGTTTCCCAAATACCAAAAATCAAGTTCCGACATCTGCGCAGGAAGGAACTCAGGCACGCAGATGCCTTGGCTTATGTTTCGGCCATGCTCAAGAACAAAGATGTCAAATCAATCAAGGTGACAAGAGTGTACGAGCCATCCATCAAACTCCAGGAGATATGCACGAGTAACCAACGCAGGTCTGCAATGGAGAATGTGTCCGAGGAAGAGGATATCGGAGAGCTCATATTAGACGAATTCCAAGACGAAGATATAATGCAACAAGCAGATGCGGACGACGATTACAGTCGGGAAGAGGATTGGAGACTCGGAATCCACTCCTTCCTATAAGAAGGGAAGCTACCCCAGGACACCAAACAAGCTAGGAAAATACAATCCAGAGCAGGGATGTATGAGCTAAGAGACGGAACCTTATACAGAAAATCATTCCTAGGGCCACTTCGTCGATGTTTGTCCCGATCCGAAGGACACGGAATCTTGAAAGATATCAATAGAGGAGATGCAGGAAATCACAGCGGAATGAGATCGCTTGCAGATAAGGCAAATACGCAGGGTTACTATTGGCCAACAATGATCCAAGACGCGGCTAGAATGGCGAAAAGGTGTGAGGAATGTCAAATATTTGGCAGGAGAATCCACGCCCCATCCACAAAGTTGAATTCGGTGGACAGTCCGTGGCCCTTCGCAAGGTGGGGAATCGACATTGTGGGCCCGCTTGTATCAGGAACCGGGAAAAGAAGATTCCTAATAGTGGCTACGGATTACTTCAGCAAGTGGGTAGAAGCCAAGGCACTTGCGAGGATTCGTGATTCAGACGTCTTCACTTTCATATTTCAAAATATCATTTGCAGGTTCGGCATCCCCGCGGAGATAGTTTCCGACAATGGTCAACAACTACAAGGAAAAAATATCGACTTGCTGTTCGACACCTTCAAAATTCGGAAAAACAAGTCCACTCCTATATACCCGCAGAGCAACGGACAAGCGGAAGCCACAAACAAAACCCTAGCGCTCATCCTCAAAAAACAGTTAGACGAGTACAAATGGCGATGGTGTGAACAGTTACGTAACGTTATGTGGGCATACAGGACAACTCGAAGATCAGCTACTGGGAATCTCCATTTCTACTCACATACGGAGCGGAAGCAATAATTCCCACGGAAGTTCTACTACCCACAACAAAGACAGAAGCGTGGGAGAAGAACCTCACCACGGACATGATGTTAGAAAAGCTTGATGACCTCGAAGAAAGAAGAGAGACTGCACTACAGAAAATGGAAAACTACCAGCGCAGGCTGGCCAGAGAGTATAACAAGAAAGTAAAACTTAGGAATTTTGTAGAAGGCCAGTATGTGTTAAGAACTATTCCCCAATACCAGCGAGAAAAGAAGTGGGGAAAATTAGCACCAACTTGGGGCGGACCCTACGTGATACACGACGTCGCAGGAAATGGCTCCTACTATCTACGTAATCTGAAAGGGGAAATACTCAGGCACCCGTGGAACGCCAAATACCTCAAACCATACTATCCATAATCCATCACCTTCGTATGCATTTCAGAAGAAGAAAGTTGACTTACAAGTACGCATGTTTCTATCTCTGATGGAGGAAAAGCACGCCTCAACTTTTCAATCAATACAAATTTTCATCTTCAATTGACACAACTCTACTCGTTACCTATACGCATCTCGATGCGCTCAATACCCTACTTCTCCAATACCCATAACCAACATCGTATGAGACACATGTATATACCCATAAGCATTTCAATTTACACATGTATATACCCATAAGCACTTCAATTTACTCAGACTACTCAATACCTATCCTTACACAAAGAGATCAACAAAACAACCGAATACGAATGTACATTGAAAATCATTCCATATATTAATAAAGTGTCAATACTATTGTTACCCCGTGGACGTAGGCCCTAGGGATGAACCACGTAAACTTGTGTGCAGTTACTATCATGGTACTTCAATAAGGTGAATGTTCCGCACAAAGCTTGGAACATACACACTACGATATACCGGGAAAAAACCGGACAACGCATACACATGCCATCTCTTGAACTCCCCCATAAGCGTCTATAAGTGTACGACCAGGGGGTGACTTCCTAAGGAACGAGATACCCAAGCAATAATTATAAGCCGCGTTACTCTTGAACGCCGGCTAGACCCCCACCGCTTAGTAATCCTCTGGCCCAGGAATTAGCTGAGCGGGGTGACAGGTCGCAAGACAATTCCGAGGACACCAACCTACGGAATTGCATTAACACTACAATTTAACAAATCTTACAAATCAAGATCCACGGATAGCAAAACCAATCCCGTGGACAACGCAACCACTCACGTGGATTTCGGAACTAATCCACGGCACTGTTTAAATACAAAGTTTACGGAATTACTTACTATATTAACAGGGATCTATAAAAATAGACGTGAATTCAACAAAATACAAGTTCAGATTTTCACATTGAAGTTTGATCTATTACAAGGCGGTTGATTACGAACCTAGCAAGAAAAGAAGCAAAAACTCTAAGAAAATTAAGCAACTGAGATCAATCCCCAACATACGAGTTACGATCTATTGGGAAGGATCACCATCCGCTGGTTTCTCCTTTAACGACGAAGGAACACTACCACCAGATGAGGGGCCGGAGGAACCTGAAGGGAGACTGGGAACGGGACGCCGAGTATAATTCTTGATTATTCCATGGGTCTTCTTGAGATCCATCTCAATATCACCAAGAGTCCTGTTAATCTCCTCCGCCAACTGCTTACGCGCCACGAAGCCTATAGCTACGCTCTTCATCTCAGCTTGAGTTAGGGAAAGGGAAAGATGCTCCGCCTTCTCAGTAGCATGCTTCATCGCTTCCTCTCGAGACGAAGCCAGACCCCGATGATAGCTAACCTGCTCTTCCAATTGAACTATTTTATCCTGTGCTTCGGCAAATTTGTCATTTGCAGCTTGAAGCTTTCCTTGGAGCTCTGCAGATATTAGAAGAAAGTGAGTAATAACAAATACAACAGGAAGCACACTCGATAACGAAGACATATACCTTCACAGTGGTTAACCGCGGAGTCTCGTGCTTCTGCGGCATAATCATATTCATTCGAAAGCCTATCATAGTCTACCTGCAGGAGATTATGAGCATATTGACTCGCGCTAAGATCATCTCGAAGCATTGAGTTCGAGTGATGATATCGGTTAACCTCATCATTCTTCGATTCTAACCCCTTGTTAAGACGATACATAGTCACCTCTAAGTTCCTCTCATACTCGGCCTGACGAGCCACATCAGTTCGAGACGCGGATAAGTCACTACTAAGAGCACCAGATTCCGCCCTAGCATCATCTCGTTCCTTGGCAAGATGTCGCATATAAACCCGCACATCAGAGGGATGAGAAGAACGTGCTCGCCGCAATTCTTCTTCCATATCATTAAGCCTAACCTCTAGGGCGGAAATCTGTCCACGGTCTTCCTCGAGCCTATCCCGCGACCATAAGAGAGTCCCGTTGAGAAACTCACGATCGTGATCGTTTCGATTTTGCAAATCTACCCAACTAAATTTTGTCTGACGCCATTCTTCGGCCATAGCGTTATGAACATCCGCGCGAGCATTCCATTTCACTGCTTCGCTCTTAAGTTTCTCAACTAACTCAGCAATACGCCCCTTTTGGCGAACTCTCTCACTACGAAGCCACATCAATTCAGGGACTCCGCCCACTGAAGACAATACCGCGGGAGGAGAGAAGAAGGAGATGACTCAGAACATATAGGGAACATCGGAAAAGCAAAGTAGGGGAGGTTCAAACTGAAAGGGACGAGAAATTCTGCTCAAGCAACCTCTAACTTTTCCTTGACTAAATCTAGCTCGGAACGGAGCACAGCCTCATCCACGCCCTGTTGTTCCTTGCGCTTAAGAAGATCCCTCAGTTCAGTTATCTCCCTATCTTTAGCAAAGGCCGCAGCTTCGATGCTCGAAAGCACTCCTTCACGGTGGCGGAGTTTCGCCTCTAGCTTAAGAGACTTGGCCTTGAAGAGCCGGTATAGAGTATGGTTACAATACTCACTCCTCATCACCTATGGATCAAAAAGAAATTAGTTCAAATAGCATATCCAAGTAAGAGAAGGGTTACGAAGAATGGGACATACCTCCAATAGTCGCTGCTGAGGATAATTATACTGGTACCCATCAGCAACATCCATCATACCAGCGACAGTAGAAGGAGGATTCACCACCAAATCAACCCCGCTGGACACAAGATCCTTATCCCACTCTACATCTACAATCTCCGAGAGATCGACTCCATATCTTTGGCGAGTAAAAGAGTCCGAACTCTTTTCCCCTTCAATCACGGGGGCAGGATGCGGCACGACGAGCAAACCCTTCTCTCTAAGCCAACCTAAGACAGCATCATCACCATCCGCGATTAAGGATTGCGGGAAATCAACAAAGGGAGAACCCAAGGGATTCACACCAGGTGCGGCACTAGCTTGACCTTGCGTCAAAATACCCCCAACACCGGAGGAGGTGCCACCATAACCCTCCGGATGAACCAAAGGAACCTCAGCACTAGGCACAGCTATCGCGCCACCACCACCGCTACCTTTAAGCACATCCCAGTCATCACTAGGAGAAAGAAGACTAAAATCCAAGACGAGTCCCATAGCCGCGGCCATATCAAAAGACTGATCCCCGGACAGAGTATTACCAAAATAAAACTCACCACAAGCACCCACGTCTTGACCACTGCTAGCCACAAAAGCAACTCCCTTTCCCTTGTCCGTGACTGTCTGTTGTTGACCGACCTCCATGACCACAACCCCAGTAGATTTTGCTCCATCACTGGTCTGATCACCATCACCACCGAGGACTTGATTACCATCGCCACCTCCAACTCCGCCACCAGCGGCCTCATTAAAAATACCACCATCGCCACCTCCAACTCCGCCACCAGCGACCTCATTAACAATACCACCATCACCACCTGTGGATTGATCACCAACGCCACCATCACCGCCACCAGCAATATCTCCTTCTTGCAAAGGTGGAGAAGTATGAATCCGCTCCTCTTCGTCGGACACATCCTCTCCAGCGTTCACTGGACTGCTCACATCTTCGAACTGCGTAGAGTCTCCAGTAGGAGAATTTGACGATTGCTTGGGGTTGATCTTTTTATTTCTAACCACCTGCGGGACATAATAATAAATAACCTTGAGTATCTCCTTTCCTTGGCATAATCCATATTACTTAAGAAAAGGAAGGGGCATATATACGAAGAATACAAACATACCTTAGCAACACTAGCATTCCGCGGAAGAGGGTTTGCGTCGGAGTTACCCTCCTCGTCCGCATCGTCAACATCACGGTAGTAATCAAAATCCATACCTTCGAAACTCATCTGTCAAGGGCAATAATGGGCGTAACGAGAAGGAGAGGTTTCGCGGTAGGAGCTGTCAACACTAGGTTGCCAACCATGTGGCCCAGGGAACCTGACCATAGGCCCACGGACCAACAACCTCAATAACGGTGGAAGACCATTCGTAATCATGATCACGCTTGATCCTCTCATCAGCAGGAATAGGAAGACCTTCGGCACCAGGAATCCTTGCCATCTTGGAGTCACTTACTTCGCTCAAGAGGCGAATTTCCCCCTTAACAGGAGCAATATTCCATGATTCACGGACCACGGCTTGCGCGTCTTCTGTTAACATAATCTCCAAAGGATTTGTTAAAGTTTTCGGGGAGTATACCACCCTTTCTCCTCTTCTAAGTTGGGAGCATAGCAGGTCATCATCGTTTGCCCCTTGCTACGAATATAGCACTCTCGGAGATGACGAAGGTAATTTCCGTCAATTCTGCACCCCACGGTTATGGCTCTTCTTAGCGATCGCGGCTAGATAAGACCGGTAATAGAAATCATCACCAGCTTTATATAAAGGCAACATCAGACCAGCCTCAAAAGCGCCCACGGTCGTCAACGGATGAAAAGCATCGTCTGCGATAATTAACAACCATCTCGTAAGTTATGTCTTTATCGGGGGCATAGAAACTCACTTGGAAGTCTTTGAAAGACCGTGCTTCACTTTGAAGGCTTCAAGATCTATGTGCCTGAAAGTTAACTTCTTATTACCCATGGGTAGGGGACGAAATGTGACAGCGAGTCATCTTCATAAGCATCCGCAACATCTTCCGAGAATCTGCTACCTTCTTCTTAGGAGGAACCACGTCTCCCAAAGACTCCATCTCCGAGGCCTTCCTCTTCGCGGGCTGGTTCTTAGTTGTTCTGCCTGAGCTAGGCACAGAGATGAAGACGGAGGAAGATTAGCCCGCAAAGGAGGCATGGTACGAAGAGGCTGCACATTTAAGAGTTCGGTCTTGGAGTCTGCTGCCTCTTAGAAGACTCATCTCTAGGACGGATCGAGGCGTATTTCGACCCCCGGGGCGGATCACCTCTTTGGAACGGAGGCCTCTGGCTAGAAGGCGAGGATAGACGCCTATCCCAAGGGTTACCCTGAGCAGGGGAAGGAGAAGCCCCTTCCCTGATGTGAGAATCTCCCCGAGGAGATCTATGAGGACTCAGCGGAGGAGTTTGATAAGATACCCGCGGATAATCCGACATATCTGCGAACACAAACACAAACAGGTGGACTAGTCAGTCAAGGAAGATCAAAAACGAGGAAATCTCAAGAACAGTGAAGAACACGAAGAAAACCCTAAGTTTCACCTCCGCCGATTAAATTCTCAATTCATTACCCCACTCAAAAAGGATCAAAACGTAGCCGGTAAAACACCCAGTTCAGCAGGGGCAATCTTCGATTCCATGACATGCATGGGATTAAAACCCATCACGATTCATCACCAGAAAATCAAAAACTCCACAGGAACAAAAATGGAGAACAAATGAGACAAAAACCCTACCTGAACCTCAATAGTTGTACGAAGCAGCAGGCAGCAGCAACAAGCAACAACGGAAGCAACAAAGCAAGCAAAACAACAGCAACGACGGCAACAGTAGCAGAAGAAACAGTAATGGTAGCAGAAGAAGTTAAGAGGGTAAAGAAGAAAATGGGTCAAAGAATAAAACAGAGAATGTGAGTTTAATTCACATTCCATCATTCTCTCCTCTTTTATGTCGCCAGAAGAAACCGCCCACTACCCAAGGGGCAGTCATGACATGCAGGGGAAACGTGCACAATAAATTCAAATAACTCCTTTTTAGGAGAAGTTATGAGGAGGGAGATAAAAACATATCACACGGTTCTTCTTACAACTATAGATGGCGCCTAGTCACAAGAAGAGGGGCAAATTGTAGATACACTTATTTACCTCCCTCACCACGTGTACTAGCATCCCCATGTGGAAGCCACGTCACAAAGGTGGGTGACACACAGGATCATCCGTGGGTCTAGATAGTGCGCCATCTGTCAAGATAAGCGATCGAAGATGAAGGAGCATCAAAGGAAGGTATACCCGCGTAGCACCAAAGAACTTCCCTATTACACTTTACCCCCTCACGAGGCAAGATGTGATCAACGGCTAGGTGAAGCCCCACTGACAGACGCGACAGGGAAGGACTGACACCGCCTGGCGCGAAGGGCATGTGTCGGTTGGACTGATGACAAGAACAAAGGCAGGCCAGCGTGATGAGCGTAGGAATAATAGAAGCCGCATGATGACAGAGAGGTCCGCGGACTATGCACAGAACACAAGAAGATAAGGATACAACAGCTCTTTCCCAGTCTTAGGAAGAGAGAGAGACAGAGATTGGTCAGTGTGATGATCTTAGGAAGCATAGAAGCCGCGGGATGACCAAGAGTTCCTCGGACTATGCACAAAGCACAAGAAGATAGAATTATAACATCTCCTTTCTAAGGGACCCACGTAGAAGAGTTATATATATGACCCTTCCTGTTACATGGAAGGGGGTCGAACAATTGGAGAGAGAGGGGGGAACAATTAGAGAGAAAGAAGGAAAGAGTAAGTATGAGCGTTAACCTTCGGGTTCCATGATCACCCAAAGTCTTTCGACTAATCTCGTAATCTTTTACCATCATAGTGAATCACCCTCAGACCTATGGATGTAGGCCTTAGAGCCGAACCACATAAATCTTTGTCTTATTTACATTTCGTATTGATCTACCCTAATATTTATATGCATCTCTTAGATCTGTCATTATGGATGTTGAGGAGATCATGAAAAACCCGTGGGGTTTAGAATCAATGAATCAACATCTATCCCAGCATCTCACAATATATTCGTACTTTAATGCATGCACTCTGTACATGCGAAGATTGGTTTTGGACACGTTGATGCCTACGTGATTTGCGTGTTCACACTAAGCATAAATGTCTTGGGATAATTCTCGATTTCTTGTTGTCTCTTGCAGCATTTCCGGCTAACTCCAATACCTAAAAACCCAAATCAAAAAAATACACAAATCAGAAATAAAATCAAAATCAACCGGATTCAAATGAAGAAAACTGGTGAAAGTTGGGGTTTTTTTTTACCTCAGCAGCGAGATATTCAAGAACAGCGGCCATGTAAATGGGAGCACCAGAACCAAGACGCTGAGAATATCGACCTTTCTTTAAGAAACGAGTGATTCTTCCGATTGGGAATTGTAATCCAGCTTTGGCAGATTTTGTTACGGCTTTATTTCTATCACCGCATTTACGTCCTCCCTTGCTAACAACATTGGCACTTGTAGTTCCTTCCATTGATAACCTAAAATGATGATTCTGAAACTAGGGTTTTGAAAGTGAGAGAATTTATGTGAATCGTTGAGAGATGGAATCGTATTTGTGAATCAAACTGGTCTGGGTTGCCGGTTATTTATATTGAACTCAAGAAATGGATTTCTATCTAGATTTTGGTATTCGGTTCCTAAGATTATGAATTATAATCCAGCGTTTGTTACAGCTTCTTAGATTACACAAACCAGCTATCTGTGTGCTTCATTATTAACCAATAAGATACGTTCACTATCTTTCTTTTGGACTTTTGGTTTTCTGTTCTTTTTGGATTATAATCTAACGGTTCCTAGTGTAGTAGCTAGCGATCCATTTGCTTCATTTCTAACCAATAAGATTTCTTCAATATTTTAACATAGGGAAATCAATGCAATCTTTACATTTTTAGATTTTCTTTTCGCTTCCAGAATTAATCCTCCATTGGTGAATTTTCGATGTAACAAGGGTGTATTATTTATATGGAATACTCCTTCCGTCCATTTTTAAGTGTCTGTTTTGATTTTGTCAAGATATTAAGGAAATTATATAAAATATCATGATTATCCCTTGACTAGCCTATTTAATATTATGTTATTACCAAAATTAAAATTGGTAGAGTTTTGGATAGTATTATTGTTTTAGGAAATATTGTAAAGAAATAAAAGCAAACTTATACTCCAAAATTTAAGATTTTTTTATTTCCTCCATTTGATTTTGGTTTCCCGCAATAAAAATTTGGAGCCTTTGGAATTTTTATTTGAGAGGGAAAAAATTGAAATTGTAGATTATTTCCTCTTTAGATATACTCTACCATGAATTTGAGATTTTGTCATAAATGTTTTTGATTCTTTACCATGTAAGAATAAATAGAAGTATTAAGAATTTTGTAACTACCCATAAATGTTTTTATTTAAAAAAAGAATGACAATCAATATAATAAAATATTGAATGGATTTTTTCTTATTTATGGTAATGACATTTATGATTTTAAATTAAGTTTTTATTAAAAATGATTTTATAATTATAAAAAAGAAAGGGTATATTTGATAATTTAAGGGAAAAGTATGTCTATAAACAGAATGGACAGTAAAAAGCGGACAGACCAAAGTAGAAATTAGGACAGATAAAAGCGGACATAGGGAGTATTTAAGAACAAAAATTATGGACAAACTATCAAAAAAACCATTTAAAAAACCGCAATCCTAAAAGCTCTTAGGTATTTCGATTAGGAGGGCTCTGCGAATCGGGCGATAACTCAGGCGAACCGATTCATAACTCACTAAAAAATTTCTCTCTAATCTTAGCGTCAATCCTTCCTCCTGCACATCCATGATTGTGTTTTTCTATTGTTTACATCGATTCCTACTTTTCTAATTTGTTTTTGTTGTTTTGCTTATGTCTTAATCTCCTGTCTTTTTGGTTTTCAAAAACGAGGAACCCTAGTTTAGGGGTTCTTTCACTTTCCCGTTTTATCTCTCTATTCTATGATTACCTCGAGCTAATTAACTCGAATCTCCTTGTTTTTGTGTAATCTTTTCAGATTTCATCCCTCCTCTCCATCCCCAAGCCTAATTGGGAGGAATAGGGTTTCGTGCTAAAGCAATTGAAGTGGTGGTGACCTAATTCAATACCCCTACTCTACAGCATTGTCAGCTATTGAAGATTCTCCAATTTTAATATTTTGGGTGGATACTGCGATTGCAAGCTCCTCGTTTTCATCAATTCACCCGTGCAAGCTAACCTAAAGATATACTCCTTCTTGACTCATGCTACGGCTTGTAATCATTTCTTTGATTCACTCAGGGCAAAATCTCAGCTCTCTTCCCAAGCATCTATACTGTTATTTTCTTTATTTGCAAATCTTTAGCATGGCCAACACTTGGCAAAATTCAAATATTTGCCTTGACTGGAATTCAGTTTATATAATATGCCATGGTTTATTTTCTTCCCATAGAACCCAAAAGTGTCAGAACTCCCTGCAAGCTAAATTCAAAGTGTCTAACTATCACAATATCTTCAGGAAGATTTCTGTCTCTATTAACAATAAGTATCATTCAGCTCAACTGTTCTTATCAATGGCCTCTTCATCTAATACTTATGATACTATCTGCAATAACCAGCAAAGGGATAACAATGGATCTAGAAGAAATAAAAAGAATGTGAGCTTAAAAGGAAAAGGAAGACATGTAGACTCGTTTGCTCTGATAGGATATGTTTGTAGAGAAAGTGTTGTGACAAGAAGTATGGTGAGTTACTCAATAAGGCAAAATTGGGGTGCACAGAATGAAGTTATTGTAATCACTACAAGGAGGAGAAAGGTGTTCATCTTCAGAATTCACTCAAGGGAAATCTTCCAGAGGGTGTTAAGAGGGAGGCCACATTCAATAGGTAGACACTTATTAGTGTTACTTCCATGGCAGTTTAACATGAATGTGCAGAGATCTATCTTCCAATTTGAGGTATTTTTCGTTGAATTCAGGTTGAGGGCAGACCTTGATAGAGATGATATTCCCCAACTAATTGCTTCTCATGCTGGAGAACCTATTACCATTTTCAATAGAGACCCAACTGGTGTTGTGAAAGCAAAAGTTAGGCTGGATGTCAACTTACCATTAGTAAGAAAAGTGCACTTAACTTTGGAAGATGGAGAAAGAATCAAGATTGCTATTTTCTATTTGGGCTTTCCTTCTGCTACCTATAGACATTGTTATGTATTTAACCATGCTGAAAATTACTGTGGTTTGATTGCCAACATGGCTTGGGTTGCAGTTCCAGTCCTGAAATTGCAAGGTGTGGATCCCTTTGAGGAACAAGTGGAAGAATTAGTCCAAGTGATTCAACAAAACATGGAGATTCAAGATGGAGGAGAAACAGATGCAATTCAAGAGCCAGAACTGAACAATAATGCTGATGAGGATGATAATGAAAGAGGAGATGTGAATGCTGAAGTAGGTGACACTGTAACAATGAATATTGAGAATAATCCAACAAATATTGCAGATAATGAGAATAGCAATAGCAATCTGGGTGAAGTCAATAATCATGTCATTGTGGAAAATACTGCCAGTGCTTCTTATACTTCAGAAATCCATAGAGAGGATATAAGATCAAATAAGAGAAGGAGGAAATAAGATATTGTTTTAGAAGCAATGGAAATGGAGTTATGCAAGAAATTGATAGGACTTTTCATGTTTTTGCTGAAGAAGTGGTGATGGATAACTCTGATCAGAACATGGAAATGGATGTTTTTTCTGCTAATAGAGGAGAGATGACAAGCGCTGGAGGTGCTGACAATGATGCTAGAATGAATGGGTCTGAAACTACTTCTTTTGTGGATGTTGGAGCCCAAGCCCTTCCATCTGAATAGGTTTTTCTTTACTCCAATACAATTTTAATTTTAGTCTTAATATCTTTCACAAGCTGCTTTTACTTTACTTTCCTTGCTTACCCCCTCTATAGAAATTCATATGTGAATTTGAACTGGCATGATAATTTTTACTTTATCTCTAAAGTAAGTTTTTCAACTGAAGTTTTCTTTTTACAATTCATTATGAAGCTTTTCTTGGAATGTGCAGGGGGTTGGAACACCCCTTACTAGAAATCACTTGAACTACATTCTCAAAAAGCAAAATCCAGATTTTGTGTTTTTATCTGAAACTAAGGCAACTAAAGATAGTATGAACATCTTAGCTAGGAATCTTAATTTCCACAATTGGCTTGTTGTCCCTAGAATTGGTTTGGCTGGTGGGATGCTCATTGCTTGGCATAATAATATTAAAGCTAGATGCATTGCTGAATTTCATGATATCTGTTTTTTTGAATTGCATGATTGCCTTAATAATTACTGGAATATTGTGTGCATGCATGGTTCTCTAAATGAACTAGGGAAAGAAATGCAATGGGACAAAATAAATCATTTTTGTAACTTAAATCCTAATATCCCTTGGATTATTATAGGTGACTTGGACTTCATTCTGCATGTTAATGATAAGTATGGTGGCAACAAAAACTCTCACATTAATAAGTTTATCCATGAAAATATTCAGAAATTAGGACTCATGGACCTTAGATTTCAAGGCATTCCCTTTACTTGGTCTAACAATAGAGAGGGACATGAAAACATTAAAGAAAGAATAGACAGAGTTTTATCTTCTTCTACATGGTCTGCTATGTATCCTGATGCAATTATATGTCACTTATCTAGGGTTGGATCTGATCACACTCCGATTTTACTGAATTGTAAGCCTATAAAAGTTAAGATGCATAAACCTTTTAGGATCATGAGAACTTGGTCTAGCCATGAAAATTATAAAAAGCATATTCTGAATAATTGGAATTGCAATATCAAAGGATCCTACGCTTACAGTTTACACCAAAACCTTAGAAATCTTTCCTACTCCTTTATCTAAATAAAATAAAAATGTTTTTGGTAATATCTTTACCAACATTGAAAATCTTAATAAAAAAAAATTGACTCTTTACATACTATAAATCCACTTTCTGTACTTGAAATCAAGGATACTCAAAGTATCCTTGAAATGTGGTACAATAGAGAGTATGATTATTGGAATCATCTCTCCAAAGACAAATTTGTTAAGGATTTCAACCGCAACACTACTTTCTTTCACTAATATGCTAATAACAGAAGACGTATAAACCATATCCATACTCTTAGAGATGAGACAGGACTTTGGATTGATGATAATAACCAAATACATCAAATGCTCATTAAACATTTTAAATCCATAAGCTCTACCAGTAATGTTAAACATCTTGATTTGCTTAGTGACCTCATTGTCCCATGTATCGATGAGGAAGATAACATAAATCTTATTAGAATCCTGATGAGATTGAAATTAAAAAAACCCTCTTCAATATGTACCAGTGGGGTGCTCCTGGTCCTGACGGTTACCCGCCAGGTTTTTTCACATAAAACTGGGATGTTGTTAAAAAATATGTTATTAATATGGTCCAAGATTTTTTTAAGAAAAACTATCTCCTTAAAGATATGAATTACTCTTTCATCACATTAATCCCTAAAGTTCAGAACCCTTCTACCCCTGCTGATTTTCGTCCTATAAGTCTTAGTAACACCACCTATAAGATTATCTCTAAAGTACTTACTAACCGTCTTAAACCAATGATTTCTAAGCTTATCTCTCATAACCAATCAACCTTTATACATGGGCGCCAAATAACATATAATATTGTAGTTTCTCATGAGCTTCTTCATTCCATGAAAATTTCAAAAAAAAATTTGGTCACATGGCTTTAAAAATCGATCTTTCGAAAGCCTTCGATAGGATTAAATGGGATTTCCTTGATAAAACTCTTAGGTCTTTTGGTTTCTGCGATGATGTCTGTCACATAATTATGGAATGTGTTTCAACTACTTCGTTCTTTGTGCTCTTAAATGGTGTTCCTGGTGACAGATTCTCTGTAACTAGGGGGTCTTAGACAAGGGGACCCTCTATCCCCTTATCTGTTCATTATTTGTATGGAAGTGCTCTCCAAACTTCTCCTAAAAGCTGAAAATGATAAGCTGATTTCTGGTGTTAAAGTTGCGAGGTCTGCTCCTCCTGTTTCACATTTGTTCTTCGCCGACGATTGTTTCTTATTTGCTAAAGCTAACCTCAATGAAGCTAAAAACATTATAAACATTTTAAACACGTTTGGTGAAATGACTGGGCAGGTCATTAACTTTAATAAATCGGGAGTTTACTTTTCGCCGAAAATTCACAACAAACATTGTAAAATAATCTCTAAAATAATTAAAATCAGGAAAATTTCGAAAAATGATAAATATTTAGGGACTCCACTTTTCTTTGATAAAAACAAAACGAATATTTTTGAACCGCTTCTTAATAAATATTACACTGTCCTTCAGGGTTGGATGGGAAAGATGTTTAACCAAGCAGGGAGAACTGTTTTAATCAAAAATGTCCTTAGCACCTACCCTAATCATCAAATGTAGTGTCTTTCTTTTACTTAAAAAAACTCTTGACAATCTTGACATAATCCAGAGAGATTTCTGGTGGCAAAAGAAGAACAAGAAAAAATGTTATTTTCCAAAGGCGTGGCCGAGTATAACAAAAGACATACGCCAAGGTGGTCTAGGGATTAGAAACCCCCATAAACACAACCTTGCCTTAATCACTATATTGTCCTGGAGGCTTTTACATAACCAAGACCAGCTATGGGCTAAAATTCTTAAACATAAATATTTTAGAGACAAAAACCCTCTTAAGAAGACTAGAAGGAATATGATTTCCTGGATTTGGACCTGTTTGCGTAAAGGTCTTAACATTATTAGTTCCAACCATGTTTACCAGATTAATGATGGGAAATCAACCAATATTTGGACTGATTTTTAGTTACCCAAGCAGGTTCAGCTTCTAAAGCCTATTGTTAATGATTGCAACATGCCTGTTAATGTGTGTGATTTAATGAATTCAGATGGGAATTGGAACATGAATATTATTTTCAAATATATTGATGTGTCCTTCCATGGTGCTATAAATTCGATCACTACAAACATCCATATGCAGGACAAAATTAGATGGAAGTCTACTACTTCCGGGAATCTTAATACGTACTAAATTAGTTTATAACTTTCTGACAAAATTGAGTTTTGAAAAGGATGAAGCTAGGTTTTGGAAACATTTATGGAACCTTAATATGTTGCCTAGAATTAATATGTTCTGTTGGAAAGTTGTGTCAAATGCTCTTGCTCTGGGAAATAATATGTCTAAATGTGTGAAAGACTCTGATCCTTACTGTATGTTGTGTGATAAGCTTTAAGTAGAAAATGAAATGCATTTTTTTGTTCACTGTGACATGACTAGGAAAGTGTGGGATGCGTTTGATCTTAGGGTCATTTATGTTTCTAATGGAATCACTAACATCATGGATTGGTTTAAATTTTGGATGAATGATAGGAGTCTAACTAATAAGCATAACCAGATTACTTTCATAATTTGGTCCATCTGGAAGTTCAGAAACAATGTCAAGTTTAATAATAATCAATCAAATGTGAATAAACTAATTGATAGCATTAGAACATCCTACCTAAAATTCAATTCCAGTAGGGACAATAAAGCCAATAAGATTCTTGATACTGCTAAGATGTCTATCAGTGACAGCAATGTGCACAGAAACAAAGACTATGATTGGCTTTTCTTGTTTGATGCCTCTTTTTCTGAACATGATTTCACAATGGGATATGCCATCTCAATTTTGGATAATGCAGGCAATAGGAAACAATGTCGTGCAGGAAGTGGCTGGGCCTCTTTCCCCTTAGAAGCTTAATCAAAAGCTGGATTTGAGGCCATCAAATGGATGAAGGAATTGAAGCTCCAAAATTGTTGCATGGTTAATAACTGCCAAGTCTTAATGAAGATTCTAAAATGAGATGAAAATCTTGAAGCCCATTCATGGAGGTCTCAAAATAGCATCTATAGATGCAAATTTTCCATTATAAATTACAATTCGGTTTCTTTTATGCACAAATCTAGGAAACACGTAGATTTCGAAGACAAACTAGCAAAGGAAGTAAGAGCTAGGAGGATTAAATACTTCTCTACGGATAATGCAAATGAAAATGTAAGATCTAGTATCCTAGAAAGATCCAAGCTTGGCTTAACTCCTATATTGTATATTTTGCACACTTCCTCTAATACATAAATAAAATTGTCTTCTTATAAAAAAAAAAAGGTATTTCGATTAGGATATGCAAGGGATATGCAAGGAATCATAAGATATCCACGGTATTCAAATAAGATTTATTTATATTTCACATGTCATTTAAGATTTTTTAGGATAGTTAAGGGCCAAGATATATATGGATTCCTATGAACATTTGTGGCCAAAATATGTGTTTTATTATCTCATATCAATCAACCCAAACCACATGAGTATCATGGATTCTTATGGACAAATTATTATTTTTTTGATTTTATTTTTTTCACAACATGTGTTTTTCCACCACCGCCACCCACCACCACCACAAACCACCAATCAGTACCACCACCATCAATAACAACCATGTTGAAGAATAAACCAAGATATAGTCAGTGGAAGCAACTGGAAGAAGTTGGTGCCGTCTATTGAAGCAACCAGTGGGAGTTGTCACGCGTTATTGTGAACGTACCAGAGTTAGGAAACTGGATTTAGCTTGAGAAACAAGTTATTTTAGTATTATAGTTTTCTATGTTTAGAACTTATTGAGTTTCTAGAGTTTTCTTTATTAGAGTTTGTGTTTTATTAAGAAAGAGTTGTTTACTTAGTCGTAAAGTTTGTTTACCTATAAGTAGGTTGTTGAGACATGAGTTTAATAACATCAATTGAAAGGTTTTTAGTTTGAGTTGAGTGTGTGTTAAGTTTCATTAAGTCTTTGATATCAGATTTTCTACATTTGGTATCAGATTCTAGGGCTGTGGGTATGAGAAGTTGAGTTGAATAAGATGACGAGTTTAAGTTCAATCAAGGTGTCGGTGTTTGAAGGTAAAAACTTTGAACATTGGAGGTTACAGATGGAGAATATTTTCATATACCAAAAGGTGTGGGATATTGTGAAAGATGGTTATGTTGAACCAGCAGAGGGAGTTGCTTTAACAGCAAAACAACAAACTGCTTTAATAGGAAACAGGAAGAATAACTCTAAAGCAACTTATATTCTTCATCAAGGTGTTCATGAATCTCTCATGGATAGAGTTATCTATATTAAGCAAGATAAAGCAGCATGTGATGGTTTGGTTAGTTATTACACAGGTGTTGATGGTGGTTTTTAGCTTAGGGTTAAATCGTAAAACCTTGCATCAGATGTGATGTCACTCTGCAAGGAAACGGTGCCGTGAGTGCTAACCTCTCCACCGACATATTTATTGAGCCATTCAATATATTTACATGAAATTTATCCAGACTGGCGAATGTATCAACCATCTCAGATATTCTGGAAATTTCGGCGCCTCGCGCATATTCACTTAATATAAGTTCCTATGAATGCCTTCTATGCTATGTTCTCTGGCTGAACCCTTAATGTTGATATGGCATGACGATTTGTGTTCACTCACATCCGAGTAGCACGAATATCCAAGTATCAAGATAAGATCTTTGCATAAGGTATTTGAATCGGAAAAGAATGTTGCTCTCTGGCAATGGACTTAAAAGAACTGAAAAGGCAAGGGTACCCCAAATATACCTCAAGCTATAACTTTTCCTTCCTATAAGTCCTTTCCCCGAAAGTGATTGTCTATAGACCGAGTCGAGACAATACAACAAATCGGTTCACACTTTGTGTGATCTTCTATGGATACGGGATCGAGACAATACAACAACAAAGTGTGTTTACTTGATACAAAGGTTCGGACGTAACCAAAGTCAATAGGATTCACGTATCAAGTAAATAGGAATTAATGTTTGTGCAATTTACTTTAATTATAATAAAATAATTATAAGAAATATAAAGTAAATAACACAGCAAGATTTTGTTAACGAGGAAACGGAAAATGCAGAAAAACCCCATGACCTAGTCCAGAATTGAATACTCTCAGGATTAAGCCGCTATACAAAATAAGACAACTTCATATAGTTGAGAGCAAGCAACTAAACCTATAGTTCACCTAGTTCCGTCTGTATTCCCACGCCTCCAACCTGTAAACAAGTTACGTACTTGGACCAATTCATTTGGTTCGTATTCCAAACAGTAAAGGAACAACAAATCTGTTTGGTATCAAATATCTTCAACCAAGTGATATGAGTTGCGCAAAATTTCCCTTGTTTATCTTAACATAAACTCCTTTGCCAGGTTCCAATATCTATCTTATGTTCAACCACCCAAAGGTAATCGTTAAGATTAAGCCAACAACACTCTTCAACCAAGTGATATCTGTTGATGCCGATCTTCCTCAATTAATCAATCCAATCTACCACATGGATAAATCGATTATTAATTGGATCCTCTTTTTCCCAAACAAGTATTGTGCACACCAAAGATTATAAAAACACCAAGTAAGAAATCTTCAATATCTTCTTTGTCTTCAAATCTTCTTAGATCTCCAATAAACACCTGCACACAATCACTTGAATCTCTTGTGATCAATCACACACAGAACGGAGTCTGTTAATAATGTATTATCACAAGATCGTCTTTAGATCTAACAACAGTCTAAATATCCCTGTCGAAACCTTGAACTAGTTTGAGTGAATCTTATATCATAAGAGAAGATTCTCAAGCATAAAAAACTAGGTTCAATCAAAGTTCAACCACCGTTAGTCAATCAAATCAATATGAAAACTAAAGATAAACCGCAATATCTAGTTTCCCACCAACGGGTCGCGCTAGAGCTTCTCAATCCCAAAGAAGACTTTAAATTGAGCGGCCGTAAGAGATTTCACCTAATTAGATTAATCTCCTCTCCGATAGGCGGCTTCACCAGTAACAAAGACAAAAGAGTAAGTCTAGGTTACGCAGGATTAGTTTGCTAGAAATGCAAACTCAAGGTATTTATAGACAAGGAAGTTTGGACACCAAGGAATTTCCAAAACCGAAAATATTCTCAAGATATTTTTCATTACTCCACCAAATTCGGTTTTCATAATTCCTGTGAATGCACTGTCCAAAAATAATGATCCAAATCTCCTTGGAAAATCTTTTATTAGCAAATGCACATTACTAATTCTTATTTTCCATATATAATTAAAAACCCTTAATTAAAAAGATTCTTAACTTATTTAAATTCAATCTTGGGATTTACTTCCTTCTTAGCCTTTAAGGAATATCTTTGAACAAAATAGAATAAGCATTAATGCACCGTGTTCAAAGAGTGACGACATCTTACTCTTGCAAGTATTTACCATGCTTGCTCACTTGAAACCGATTTACCACACTTTGAAACAAGTATAGAATTGGTTCACCTGACTTTCAAGAACTATGTGATTAATCAAGTTCCACTCAATCACAAATCATGGGTTTAAGGTTCTACCAAAACAAGTTTCGGTTCAACCTCCATGTGAGTACTGTGCATAGTTACACTAGCTTACCAAAGACACGGCTGACTATGTACTAGGATCGGCTCCCCACATATATTTGGTATCTAACTTGTATGCACTGCACATGTCCATAGGATCGGTTCCCCCTTCCCAAAAACTTATTGCACATGTTCATAGGATCGGTTCCCCTTTATTCCATAAACCTTGTTGCACCTCATACAAGGATCGGTTCCCCTTATGATGCACTGCACCTCTTATTAGGATCGGTTCCCCTCTTCCCAGTAATAAGTTCAGACATACACAACCCGATCATACCCCAGGTGATTACTTAAAATCGGTTTCACTAATAAAAGTCATATCAATACATAAGTCAGGCCTCATGTGAATATTTTTACTAAGAACACAAATAAGTCATGAGCGGTTATACTAATCACACATATTGGTCGTTCATAAGATATACAATGAAGAACATCCCCAATAACGCCTGGAGATTTCCTTTTCGGTTCACAACACATATCATGAGCTTACTTCCTTAGAACACATGTAAACATTGTTCCCAGGATGAAATCATCACCTCATACCCATACATAATCACAATAGCATTCATACGATTATGTTGATGTCTTATATACAAAGTTTAATGGTTAAGAAAGAAACTTCATATTGTTTTCCTTAATATTATGTCTATCTAGAGTGTTCATGCTTCGCAGTTTTATGTTTTCAATATGCACGACTTGAAAGATACATTAGGGAATGAAATAGTTCAAGTCAAATATCATTAACCTCAAGTGGAAGGATGATGTTGTCGTTGTAGCTCCGCACTTCATCAAGTCTTCGCAATACTTGTAATGTTTCACCCTAATACTTTCAATCTAACCTATACGAAGTTGACTCTAGTACATTTAAATCAAGCGACTCTTAAATGAGTTTTGCTTCACTAAAATATGACAACCAAACTTGACATACCAACGCTTGGTGGGTTCAACCGAGCAATGCTCTAACAATCTCTCCCTTTCTCAAATTTAGTGACAAAACTCTTACAATCATATGGATAAACAAATTACAATAATTCATTACACATACGCTTGATTCCCGAATCCACAGCACATAACCTGCATTCATTTAATCCTCAAAAATGTAGTTGCTGCACTATAATAACAATGCTTATACTCCCCCTAAAGGTGAGCTAGGTAGATTTTCAATCCACACATCTTTGTTATCCCATTAGTATGATATGTTACTCCTCCTTAGTCTATGCTTTTCCTCATTCGTTAGATAAACGTTCAATCACCATTGTCCTCTTCCCTAGTGACACCAATAAACCATAAATTGATACCAGCATCACTTGTTTACTCCATATATTTCTCCCCCATTTTGTCACAAAAATGACAAAGAAAAGAACAAATAATGGACAACATGAAAAGAATCTTACAAATCTCAAAATTGACTTGCAACCTGTTGAGTCAAGCACGAGGGTTTTACACACCATTTTTGATAACCAATATCAAAACCGAAACTACAAGTAATTACGTTTTGTTATGTTATCATGGAAATAATGCCCGGAGCAATTTTCCAAACTAGTTTAGCAAACCAAAAAAATCAACTAAGCAATTTAGTTCCTTTGCTAAACCGATTGTATAATATAACCACTTCATTCGATAAGACCAAAACAAAGATAAACTCCATTTTTCTCATCAGGTTCTAATTATCAATATAACTTAGACCTTTAGATTTCAAACAAACCAAATACTAGGTTAGTTAACTAGCATTTCCTTGTTTAGGCTTTCGGCTAGACTTGAATAACCGAAACCTCCACTTTGATAAGTCTAACTAAGATCAGAATTAACTTAGATTAGCTTATCTGAAATCGAATTGGACTAAACAACTCGTCCCGTCAACATATTCATTTTTTAAGCCATAAATAATTCATACAAACCAATAAATCAACTTGCATAATTATTCACCTCAACCGGATACAATAGAAACAAAATATATAAACCAAAGTTTCACTATTGCACCGAAATTTTGAAAGCTTAAACAATTGATACTACACAATAAAGTAAAATAACAATTATTTTACTTAATTGGAAGCAATTGAATTAACATAGATATTAAAGCACCGCAATTGCACCAAATTTTGTAAGCCTAAACTATTGATATCACACAACAAAGCAAGATAACAAAAGTTTTACTTAACCGGAAATAATTGAATCACATACACATCCATACATTCATAATGGAATAAACACATCAATTGTACCAACAATTTCTTTTAAGCAAAAGCAATATATATATATCAAATAAAAATAGGCTTTTCTTAAAATAGGAAAAAAATTAACTAACAAGATTGTTACCTCAATTTCGCATCCAACTTCTCCAAATATGATTCCATCGCTTTCTTCTTCCGGGAGAATTGATATCGAAATACCATCATGTTATCATTCTCATGCCAAAAACAAAAGAATAACAACAACCAACCTTTACCGGAGAAAGGTTGAAAATCGGTTTTAACAATTGCAAGAAAAAGTTGAAAACCGTCGAAACACATATGCGTTTATGCTAAACCAAAACCGATTCAACATATTGTGACTTTTTCACATATTGTTTCTACAGGAACCCCTCACGATCCTTTGATAAAGCCTACCCACTTGGGCTAGAACTTAATCCTGCTAAATCAAAAAGTCACCCAAACCATAAGGGTTCACAACATATTATGAGATCGAATATCAAGGTAATAAAACCGAAATCAAACATTCCATAAACATACATAGCATATAAAATAAAGCATTAAAGTACCGGCTATGTAAATCAAAAACTATCACAAGAAAAACTATAAATCAAATAACTTTATTCATAATAGTTTTATTCAATAGACTTATACAATCAATGAAAGCAATCAAAAATTGATGTCTATTTATCTAAAACAACTCAATCCTTCATATCAATGCCACATGAACGTAGGTTTCTATTTTCGTTCTTCAGCTTGTGAATTTCTTCAAGTAGATACCTTGTTGCTTAACCAGAACCTATTGCAGGTGAGAAATTTTTGAGAAGGACTCTGCAAGAGCATGTAGTTATGTCTTTGATTGAACATAAAAAAGTGTCAATGCCTCAATACACTGATCTTTCTACGGCGTATTCTCTCTTTCCTTCTTGCTAAGCCAATCTCCATTTTTGATTTTATCCCTAATCTCAAGAGAACCCCCTAACTTATTTTTAAATGATCATTCTGGTCTATCATCTTTTCACGCAAAGATGTTTGATCCAGACTCATGGTTCGGACAAGGAAAAATCTCAAAACGAAAAGGATCTCTATATATTTCTCATATTTCCGAAAATATAATATATTTACATATACGAATATATCAAATACTTTCAATTACTAGATTTTATTTCCATAATCTACACAAAAAGTTCCTTAATTTCTTCTTCCTCACTCGAATATGGCACTCATGGTGAGGAAAGAATTCTAATACCGATTAAGTGGTATTAATATGAGATTTTTTCTCATTATGAAACATTGAACAACCCGAGTGTTCTTGATATAGAATCATATGAGAAACTCTCCTTTTGTTACCTCAAACTAGCGAAGTGTCAACGCAACTCTTAGTAGTTTTGTTCTTGAGACAATTTATGCATCTTATCTTATCTTTCCCTTTACCATTAGTTGATTTAATAACATCGGAAGACAATTCCATTCCTAAAATGGGTGAAACACTAATGGTGGAGGAAGAAATAAGATTGATAACTGAAGCTAAATTAGTTGTTTACTCTTCTTCAGAATCATATGAATCAGAGGTCTCATCATGAGTCACAACCAATGCCTTACTTCCAGTGTACTTCTTACGATTGAGACAGTCTTTAGCAATATGATCAAACCCTTTACACTTGAAGCATTATGGCTGATATTCATCATCTTCTTCACATTCTTTTTTGACATGAACTCGATCATGTGGTCGAGAAGATTGGTGAGTATCCTTTATGAATCTATTATTTCTTGACCTTAAGAGATCTCGAAACTGTCTAGTAATCAAAGATAATGATTCTTCGATTTCACCATCAGAGTTTCCTGCAATCTGTTCTTCTGAATCATCCAACTGTCTATTCCTTTCCATTGGAACTTTAGGAATTTTTTCAGCTTTAAAAGCAATTCCTTTATTTTGAATAGACTGTGATTCATGATCAAATATATTTAACTTTCCAACGAGTGTACTTCATGAGAGAGTTGATAGATCATTTACCTCTATGATTGCATGCTTATTAGAATCATATCTTGGTGGCAACGATCTGAGAATTTTGCACACTATATCCTTTTCAGAAATAGTCTTTCCTAGAGAGAAAGATGCATTAATTATCTCAGAGAGTTTAAGATGATACTCTTCAAAAGTGTCATTGTTATCCATTCGAAGGTTTTCCTAGTCAGACGTAATAGTTTGAAGTCTAGTTTCCTTCTCCGATGTGTTTCCTTCGAACACGATTTGAAGATTATCCCAAGCTTCTTTCGAAGTTTGACATGTTGATACATGATGTTGTAGATCACGGCTTACATCATGTATTATAGCATTCAAACCATCTGAATTCTGCTTAGCTAGTGCCTTTTGTTCGTTCGAAAAATCTACTAGGCATTTAAGCTCAGTATCCGAATTTTCTATCTTTGGAAGAGTATAACCATCAACGACTAATAGCCAAGTATTAAAGTCTCGTGATTGAAGAAAAGACCGCATAGCAGATTTTCACCATATATAGTTTGTTCCGTCAAATCTTGGCGGTACGTTAATTGAAGTCGATTCGTGAGAACTCGAGTTCATTCTTATAGGATGGATCGCACCAAACACAGATTGGTAGATCTTTTCGTGTTTGCCTGCTCTGATACCAATTGAAAAGGTGAGGGTACCCAAAATATACCTCAATCTATAACTTTTCCTTCCTATAAGTCTTTTCCCCGAAAGTGATTGTCTATAGACTGAGTCGAGACAATACAACAAATCGTTTCACACTTTGTGTGATTGTCTATGGATACGGGATCGAGACAATACAACAACAAAGTGTGTTTACTTGATACAAAGGTTCAGACTTAACCAAACTCAATAGGATTCACGTATCAAGTAAATAGGAATTAAAGTTTGTGCAATTTACTTTAATTAAAATAAAACAATTATAATGTGGAAATATAAAGTTAATGACACAACAATATTTTGTTAACGAGGAAACCGCAAATGCAGAAAAACCCCGGGACCTAGTCCAGAATTGAATGTTCTCAGGATTAAGCCGCTATATAAAATAAGACAACTTCGTATAGTTGAGACCAAGCAACTAAACCTATAGTTCACCTAGTTCCGTCTGTATTCCCACGCCTCTGACCTGTAAACAAGTCACGTACTTGGACCAATCCCTTTGGTTCATATTCCAAACATTAAAGGAACAACAAATCTGTTTGGTATCAACTCTATTCAACCAAGTGATATGAGTTGCGCAATGGTTCCCTTGTTTATCTTAACATAAACTCTTTTGCCAGGTTCCAAGATCTAACTTATGTTCAACCACCCAAATGTAATAGTTAAGATTAAGCCAACAACACTCTTCAACCAAGTGATATGTGTTGATGCCGATCTTCCTCAATTAATCAATCCAATCTACCACAAGGATAAACCGATTATTAATTGGATCCTCTTTTTCCCAAACAAGTATTGTGCACACCAAAGATTATAAAAACACCAAGTAAGAAATCTTCAATATCTTTTTTGTCTTCAAATCTTCTTAGATCTTCAATAAACACCTGCACACAATCACTTGAATCTCTTGTGATCAATCACACACAGCACGGAGTCTGTTAACAATGGATTATCACAAGATCGTCTTTAGATCTAACAACAGTCTAAAGATCCCTATCGAAACCTTGAACTAGTTTGAGTGAATCTTATATCAGCAAAGAAGATTCTCAAGCATAAACAAACTAGGTGCAATCAAAGTTCAACCACCGTTAGCCAATCAAATCAATACGAAAACTAAAGATAAACCGCAATATCTAGTTTCCCACCAACGGGTCGCGCTAGAGCTTTTCAATCCCAAAGAATACTTTAAATTGAGCCGCCATAAGAGATTTCACCTAATTAGATTAATCTCCTACCATAGGCGGCTTCACCAGTAACAAAGACAAAAAAAGTAAGTTTAGGTTACGCAAGATTAGTTTGCTAGAAATGCAAACTCAAGGTATTTATAGACAAGGAAGTTTGGACATCAAGGAATTTCCAAAACCGAAAATATTCTCAAGATATTTTTCATTACTCCACCAAATTCAGTTTTCATAATTCTTGTGAATGCACTGTCCAAAAAAAATGATCGAAATCTCCTTAGAAAATCTTTAATTAGCAAATGCACATTTCTAATTCTTATTTTCCATATATAATTAAAAATCCTTAATTAAAAAGATTCTTAACTTATTTAAATTCGATATTGGGATTTACTTCCTTCTTAGCCTTTATGGAATATCTTTGAACAAAATAGAATAAGCATTAATGCACCGTGTTCAAAGAATTACAACATCTTACTCTTGCAAGTTTTTACCATGCTTGCCCACTTGAAACCGATTTACCACACTTCCAAACAAGTTTAGAATTGGTTCATATGACTTTCAAGAACTATGTGATTGATCAAGTTCCACTCAATCACAACTCATGGGTTTACGGTTCTACCAAAACAAGTTTCGGTTCTACCTCCATGTGAGAACTGTGCATAGTTACACTAGCCTACCAAAGACACGACTGACTATGTACTAGGATCGGCTCCCCACATATATTTGGTATCTAACTTGTATCCACTGCACATGTCCATAGGATCAGTTCCCCCTTCCCAAAAACTTGTTGCACATGTTCATAGGATCGGTTCCCCTTTCTTCTATAAACCTTTTTGCACCTCATACAAGGATCGATTCCCCTTATGATGCACTGCACCTCTTACTAGGATCGGTTCCCCTCTTCCCAGTAATAAGTTCAGACATACACAACTCGATCATACCCCAAGTGATTACTTAAGATCGGTTTCACTAATAAAAGTCATACCAATACATAAGTCAGGCCTCATGTGAATAGTTTTACCAAGAAAACAAACAAGTCATGAGCGGTTATACTAATCACACATATTGGTCGTTCATTACATATGCAATGAAGAACAGCCCTAATAACGCCTGGCGTTTTCCTTTTCGGTTCACAACGCATATCATGAACTTACTTTCTTAGTACACATGTAAACATTGTTCCCTAGGATGAAATCCTCACCTCATACCCATACATAATTACAATAGCATTCATACGATTATGTCGATGTCTTATATACAAAGTTTAATGGTTAAACAAGAAACTTCATATTGTATTCCTTAATACTATGTCTATCTAGAGTGTTCATGCTTCAAAGTTTTATGTTTTCAATATGCACGACTTGAAAGATACGTTAGGGAATGAAATAGTTCAAGTCAAATATCATTAACCTCAAGTGGAAGGATGATGTTGTCGTTGTAGCTCCGCACTTCTTCAAGTCTTCGTAATACTTGTAATGTCTCACCCTAATACCTTCAAGCTAACCTATACGAAGTTGACTCTAGTACATTTAAATAAAGTGACTCTTAAATAAGTTTTTTATCACTAAAATATGACAACCAAACTTGAAATGCCAATGCTTGGTGGGTCTAACCGAGCAATGCTCTAACAAGAACTCTGTGTCAACACATAGAATTTAATCAATTATCCTGACTAACTTGCAGAAGTTATGGTTTCGCTCCTCGCGCAATATAACCAGACCTTGCTTGTCAAAAATAAGCCTAGGCAAAACTACGTAATTAATCCTCCATGGATTAGCAGGTGCAAAACCTCGCCCAAAATCATAAAAACAGGGAGCCACAACAGCAAAGGGAGGCGTGGCCATGCCTTACGCCATCTGGCGCCACTTATCATTGGCCATGCCCTATCCTAATCCGACCCTATCTCCCTCGACTAATCAGGTCGCTTTAAATCCGTTACAGAGCACTGGAAGTGTGGCCGCACCCTAGCTTGTCGGCCCCACTTCCCATCGACCAGTCAGACCGCTCTAAAACCTCCACACTCACACAGAAGTGTAGCCACTCCCATGCATAGCCGACCCTCTTGCATTAACCAACCAGGTCACCTTAACCGACCCACAAATATGGTAAACACCGTGTAGGATCAGAATATCACAACAACAACACACTTGCGAAGACATCGTAGAAGGATCTCAGAAATGACGTAACAAGTGACGATAGTTTAAACACGAGAAAAGTATGATAATCCTGCGAGATTTATTATGTTTGCGAAATTAACACTAGAACTCTTGCGAAATATCGCAAGTCAGATCCGAAATTAGAGAACAGCTTAGATTTCATCCACTATATAATATCCTATATAAAGAGATGAATAGGCGTAAGGAGAGGGAGATTAATTTTAGAGTGTTGAGAAAGTTTTTAGGAGAGACAAAGTCCAGAATAGAGGTTGTAATCTTGATGTCATTTCTTTCCTGTAACATTTCTAGAATCAATTAATAAAAAGTGTTTTTCTTGATCATAAAGATGTGTTGACTATTATGAATTCTTGTGAGGGATGTATTTTGGGATTTCCTGTAACTACATAATGGCGCTAGAAACAGGGATTGAAGGTTGAAGATTGCTGGAAAAACAAGAGTAAGGATTGTTATTAAGACTGTTCAAACCAAGAAAATGATGGAACAAATCAGCAAACCAATTAAGAGAAAGATGGAGTGTGGCCTAATCACAAAGACAATGATTAATAAGTTTCATGAAAATATCAAAGGAAGAATACATAAACGAGATTATGAAGGAAAGAAGATTATGAAGGTGGAGACGGTATCACTCTTGAAGGATTGGGAAAAGCATAAAATTACATTTACAACAGCAAAAATACCAAAACAAAATTTGAGCCACACATCTCCTTTGGTAAGAAAAAGGGGAATCTTATATCAGAAGAAAAAGGGGAATCTTATACAATCAATGAAAGAAAAGGGGAAATCTGAAGAAAAAAAATTTATGGAAGAATGGGCGGTGAATAGAACTTTGGTGGATACCAGAAGTTCGGTGGATATAATGTTTTACCGTGCATACAAAAAATGGGATACAAAGATGAAGAAATGACTCGTTCAACATATCATATTCATGGATTTGGAAAATAAACAACAAAACTTAAAGGAGAAATAGCGGTGCAAATTTCGCTAGGAGAAATCGAAACACATGTGACATTATGCGTGGTGGACATGTAATCGCCATATAATATGTTATTGGGAAGACCATGGATACACGAAATTAAAGTCGTAGCATCAACATTGCATCAGTGCATTAAATTTCTTATGCCGAGTGGGATTGGTGAAATTAGAGGGGATGATGATAGTGCGAAATTATGTTATCAAATTGAAGTGAAGCATTATGAAGGGCGTGCGAAGAAGCGAAAGCTTCGCAGGAAAGTGGCGAAGGAGGCAAAGAAAGAATAAGAATTTATGATTTACATGATAAGGGTAGAGGAAGGAAAAGGAATACCTAGCGAAATTTTGGAAGAGGGAAACGAATCTGCGAAGATGATAAAAGAACCAACGCCCATGGGAGAATCTACAGCTAGTTACACTGCGGCAGAACCAATAAAGGAAGTGAATGTTGGAACTAAAAAAGAACCCAAGATGCTAAGAACTGGGACCAAAATGGAGGCGGATGAGGAAGAAAAAACTATTAGCCTTTTGCGAGAATGCAAAGATATTTTCGCATGGAGCATGGATGAGATGCCTGGGATAGACCCGTCTGTGGCATGTCATAGGTTGGACATTGACAAAAGTGCAAGACCATTCAAACAAAGAATAATAAAAATCGCAATAGCATACCATCCCAAAATAGAAGAAGAGTTACAGAAGATGCTTGATGCAGGAATTTAAGACAAGCTAAATATCCAGAATGGATAGCTAACATGGTTGTGGTCCCAAAGAAAAATAAGGGGATAAGAATCTGCATAGACTTTATTGATATAAACAAAGCCTGTCCAAAAGACAGTTTTCCATTACCAGATATTCCACAAATGGTTGAATCAGCGGCGGGAAATGACAGAATATCTTATTTAGATGGATATAAAGGCTATAATCAAATTCCTCTCGCGGAAGAAGATCAAGAGCATACTTCCTTTTTCGCTCCAAGAGGATTATATTGTTATACAAAAATGCCATTTGGTCTGCGAAATGCTGGTGCAATATATCAAAGAATGGTGGAGAAAGTGTTCGCGAAGTGGATACATAAAACATTAGAGGTGTATGTGGATGATATGTTAATAAAAAGTAAAGAAGCTAAAAATCACGTACAAGATCTGAAGGAGATTTTTGAACAGATGCGGCATTTTAACATCAAGGTAAATTCAGAGAAGTGTATTTTTGGGGTTGCATCAGGAAAAATTTTAGGCTATATTGTATCAAAAGAAGGATTACAAGTTGATCCAGAGAAGGTAAAAGCAATTCGTGACATGCCAACACCAGCGACAGTGAAAGATGTACAAAAGTTAAATGAACTCTTAGCTTCGTTGGGAAGATTTATTTCGCGATCTTCAGACAAATATAAACATTTCTTCAACATACTCAAAAAGGGGTCAAAGTTCAGATGGACAGATGAATGTGAGAAAGCTTTCCAAGGAATAAAAGAACATCTGATGAATATATCTATTTTACAAAAAGCAGAACCAGGAGAAGAATTATTGATCTATCTTGCGACAACTTCGCATGCATTAAGTGATGTTCTATTGCGAAGTGACGCAGGAGTTGAAAAACCAATTTATTACATCAGTAAAACATTCAATGCCGCATAAAGAAATTATTAAAAAATCAAAAAACTAATTCTGGCATTAGTCTACGCAACATTCAATCTTCGCATATATTTTCAAGCACATAAAGTAAAGGCATTGACAAAGGTACCTATTGAATCAGTGATGAAGAATTCAAAAAGGTCTGACAGGGTAGAGAGATGGAATGCACAAGTGGGACATTTAGAAATTAAATATGAAATATTATCTTCACCAAAGTCACAAGTTGTTGCAGAATTCTTAGCATAATTTTCCCTAGAAGATGATGAAGCTGTGGAAGAAATGATGGATGTAGAAGAAGAACATGGGAACCCAAAAGATCTGTTGACAGAACCTGATAGATGGGAAATATTGGTAGATGGGTCATCAAACGGGGAAGATAACGAAGTCGGGATTGTCCTGATTTCACCATAAGGAAACAAAATGGCTTTTTCCTTCAGACTAGAATTCACATCTACTAATAATGAAACATAATACGAAGCTATGGTACATGCCCTAAGATTCGCTATAGAAATGAAATTAGAGAATATGAGAATTACCAGTGATTTGCAGCTAGTCATTCGCCAAATAAAGGGATAATACACTACAAATGAACCATCCTTGAAAAAATACAAGAAACTTGTTGAAGAGTTTTCAGCGAAAATCCCAAAAATAAAGTGGAGACATATATAAATAAAGGACAATAGACTTGCAGATGCTTATGATTTCATTTCAAGTATGATGACAGACCCCTATGCGAGATGCATAAAGATACAAATCCTTCTATCGCCATCTGTAAACAAATAAGAAGAAGAAGAGGAGGTAGACGTAATGATAATAGAAGGTGGCGAAGAAAAGAAAATAGACAAAATCATAGATTGGAGAACATAACTTCATGCATATTTGGCAAGAGGGTAAAAACCAATGAATAGATTGGAGGCACACAAATTAAAGAGCCGTGCAACAAATTATGAATTAAGGGATGGGATATTGTATCGAAAATCTTTTAATGAACCATCACTTAGGTGTTTTACACATGAAGAAGGAGAAAAGGTGTTAAAAATGTTACATAGTGGGGATTCTGGCAATCACAGCGGATGAAGATCTTTGGCATACAAAACAAAAATGCAAGGTTATTACTGGCCATATATGCACGAAGATGCAAAGCAAATATCAAGGCATTGCGAAGATTGTCAGCGGCACGGAAAGAAAATACATGCACCTGGAGAACCATTAACATCTTCAACAAGTGTATGGCCCTTTGGAAAGTCGGGTTTAGATATTGTGGGACCATTCTTACCCGGATCTGGACAAAAAAGATATTTAATTGTCGCAACATATTATTTCAAAAAATGGGCAGAAGTAAAGGCGGTGCAACATATTCGCGACAAAGACATATTTACATTCATATTTGAAAATATCATTTACAGATTCGAAATTCCAGCACAATTGGTATCTGATAATGGGAAACAGTTTGAGGGGCAGAACATAGAAATGTTACTCAATGCATTTAAGATAAAGTGTGGAAAATCCACCCCCCTGTATCCACAAGCTAATGGACAAGCAGAGGCAACAAATAAGACAATTGCAGATATATTAAAAAAGAAGTTAGGAAGATATAATAGAGCATGGTGAGAACAGGTGCATAATGCAGTCTGGGCTTACAATACAACTAGGAGAAAAGCTACGTGAATGTCACCTTTTTGTTTAACATATGGAGTTGAAGCCGTGCTACCAACAGAAGTTGCTATCTCTACAACAAAAAGAAAAGCTTGGGAGAAAAACCTTAGTGCTGGCATGATTCTAAACAAGCTAGATGAGCTAGAAGAGAAGAGATAAAGAGCCTTACAGCACATGGAGAATTACCAGCAGAGATTAGCCCGAGAATACAATAAACGTGTTAAACCGCGTGAGTTTCAACCGGGTGATTTGGTTATGCGAGAAACACCAATATATCAGCGAGAAAATGGCGAAAAACTCGCAAGAAAATGGGACGAACCTTATATAATTAAAGTAATAGTTGGAACAGGGGCGTATAAATTGATGGACCCTGAAGGTAGAGATGTAGGTCAGAGGCTTGGTAGACCATGGAATAGATTATACCTAAAAAGGTATTACTCATAAGAGATCTTGGGAAAGAATAGATTGCAAAATAATGTATGCCTGAAATGAGTTGAATTAATGAATGCAAGATTCTTATGAAAGAGAAGATGTGAAGTTACAGATATCAAAAACAGAATGAAAATATGCGAAAATTTCGCAAGAGACAATCTAAGATCCATAAAAATCTAATATTAGAATGGGTCGAACCTTTATGGCATACACCCTAGTTCGCGAATAAAATTTCACAAGAGGAAAATGTAAGACCTAAAGTACGTCATAGAAGGGGGTACTCGGTGCATGGCTCAGCGAAAAGGTCACACCGCTACTGGAACCTGAGTCATGGAGATGTGGGGTCAATAAAAACCTATCCAGTAGAGATACCTTGGATTTTCAACCTAGACTTATGATTTAGGTTGGACGACTGAGGGTCTCTTCTAAGTGGTGAAGAATATGATCAAGGCACCGAGGTACACGGTTGAGCCAAGAGTGCCTGGGGCGTCTAGAGCGTACCTGGCCATTCTTGGCAAGTATTGACTATGATGCACTCGGCCTGAAGAAAACCCCACTTAGGGTGCAGTCTCGTAACCATAAGCCATATAGGAAAAAGGGATAAGAGGCTGCGAAAACAACTGGTTGTTGTCAATACTGGATGGGAGGAGCTAGCCTTGTATGGCAGAAGTACGCCTCCTTGAAGGGGCAACCAGGGGGAAGATAAGGGCGGCACCATCTATTAGGGAGATGATAAGTGTCTTAAGATGAAAATGTCATGAGGCTTTTTACTCATGGGAGTATTAAGGCTTGTCATATTTGTGCGGAAATTGTAAAAAGGCAATAAGCCTTGAGAAAAAGATAAGACGAGATCAAGGGGTCGATACATGAAAGTGGAAAGACGTCCTGCGATTTCGTCGCAAGACGACAATGTCACGGGGCTTTAGTTTCGCAAGAACTTTAGGCCTGTCATATTGTCGCAACAAAATTTTAAATAAGAAAGAGAGAGTTAAGGCAAGATCAATGGGTCCTTACATGAAAGTGTAAGGACATCCTGCGATTTTGTCGCAATGACAAGAGGTGGAAAAATAAGACCTTTAACTAGGAAGGCAAAATAAGACCACAGAATAAAATAGAAAATTTATAGACATTAACTATTTTCTTTCATGCAGAAAAAATTTGTTCATCGCAAGAAAGATAATGAGAGGCAAGTATGGGATTAATAAACAATGAGCATTATCTTTCTTGCAAGAGATAAAGTACCACAAAAACAATTGAATTTCAAAAGTTGACCAGAATACATAATTCGCAAGAAGAGATGAAATTAAAACAATTCAAGAAGATCAACACTAGACAAGAAATTCAAGTTTCAATGTTAATTTCGCCAGAAGGAGATAGTGGACGTTCTTCGCCGGCTTTATCATTTTCTCCAATATTCTCCTCATTCTGATTTACTCTAACTTCCTCTTCATTTGGGTGATCACCAACAGTTGACTCATTGATTCTAGATTCTTCTTCATTCGGGACATCACCAGCAGTTGTTTCTTTGAGAGGAATTTCTTCCTCATTTGTGAGATCCTCTTGAGAAATATCTTCTTCACCACTTTCATAGTCAAAATCGCTGTCAGCAGGATGAGGGATTTCATCATCATCTACTTCTAAAGGTTCGACTGATACGGGAGAAAGAGACTTAGACATTAAGATATCATTCACCAGAACTTCAGCTTTAAGATGGACTTGACGAAGAAGTTCTTTTTGATGGTTTCTATCTTGAATATCCTTGAAGTAAGCAAGGTAGTCAAGTCTTCTTTCTGCTCGATCGCGAGAAAGAGCAAGATGAGAAGCAAGTAATCCATTTTCTTTGCGAATCTTGGCAAGTATAAACTCCAAATCAGAAATAGAGGAACGGAGATTTTTCTCGGATTCTGCAAGAGGGAAAAACATAAAAAGTTATTCAGGCGAAGAGTTCGCAAGGAAAGTATTACAAAGAGATTAGACAAAGAAAAGACAGTTGAGGCAGTCAAATTTTTATGACTACCTTCCTTTTGCGAAACAAGATATTGGGTTAGAGCCAAAAAACTGTCTTCCCACCGGTCCATCGCATCATCAAATTTACCCCCAACTAAGCCTTTTAGGCGAGACTGAATGTTTTTCTCTTTAGAAAGAAGAAAGGCGTTCTTTTTCGTAAGTAAAGAATAAGATTCTTCTAATTTGGAATATTCTTCTCTAAGTTGACTCGCCTTTACACTTAAAGTTATCCTACCCTGAATGAGTGTATTTGTCTCAGCAATAAATGATTCTATTACTTCTTTTAATTCGCTTTTCAATGAGCGAAGAGACTGTTCTTGGTCATCACATACTTTTTGGAGAATGCTAAGTTGTTGCGAAGAGATCGCTTCCTTATTTGAAAGAATTCGCTTCTCTTGAGATATAGTTTTATTTTCATCTGATAAAGTTTCCATCTTCAGATTATCTTTGGTCAAAGAATAAGAGAGGCGAGATATTTCATTGCATAATAAATTTTGCTTCTGAACTAATTGGGCGTTATCTTTGGTAAGATTATCTATCTGATCAACATAATATGTATGAAGGTTATCTAGCTGGTTATATTGATCCATCCAAATATCTTTATCCACACGAACCTCTTCCGCGATGGATTCAAATTGATATCCCTCCATAATTCGTTTCTAGTTTAAGGCTTAAAGGGCGAACAAAGGATTTTAAGAAATCGAATATAGAAAGGACAAGATTATAAAAACAATCAACAAATAAGCTAACGGCAAAGATAATAAAAATTATACCTTTTATTTCATCATTTTTCTTGCGAATATCGCGATCCAATGAAATATTATGCAGTTTTTGGTTTTCTAGGAGAAGGGAATTACACTCTAAGGTCATCCCTTGGAGATTCTTATTCAAGACTTCGACTTTTTTATCCAGGGCTATTTGCGAAATAGTTCTATCAGAACCAAAATATTTACTCAAAATCTCGCAGACACCAGACTTGATAGGATCAGTAGGAGACTTCTTAACATCATCTAAAACGTCAGATAACACTTTAAAAGCAATATCTATTCCTTCCACAATCTCTTTACAAAAAGGAAGAGATTCAAATGAAGAAGTGGTGATAATAGAAGATGGAGGAATTGAATTATTTTTTGTCACAGATGTATAATTTGAAGGTGAGGTTTGAGGAAGAGTAGTAATTGAGATTAAGGAGGAGTTGGCTTGAGAAGCATTCGCAACAGGAGAAAAGGTGGTTTCATTCATAGAAGGGTTAATAAGAAGGGTTTTATTTATTGGAAGATCAGTCGAAGGGGAGAAATCCGAGGCAACATTTTTGCGAATAGGAAGTAAAGATTTAGTTTGCGAAGATGTCACAGAAGGTTTTGAAGGAATAAGTGAATAAAATGGAACAGAGGTTTCCATGATCTTAAGATGGCGAGATTTCTTGGAAGGCTTATTGGAACCTCCATCACCCTGCGAATCACAATCCAGATAAGAAATAGAGGCAACAATATTGTTATTAAAAGAATAAATTGTTTCTTACTACCATGAAATTCTCGGACTTTCTTTTTCCCGCAGCGACCTTGAGCTGTGAATATTTGGAAGCATTAGGGTTGGGGATTATAATTCTGCTATTAGGGATGATTCTGCGGAAATAGAAAACAGTATGGGAATCACACAAGGACAAGCAAAATCAAATAAGACAATCCCAGTAAACAAGATCATTTTTAGCAAAATCATAAGAAGATAAAGAAAAACTAACCTTGATGATTCCATGAGAACAATAGTAGAAAGATGAATCCGTAAAAATCAAAAGAGAAAAGGTTGAAGACGATGAAGATTTACAGAGAACAAAAAGATGAAGAAGACGGAGTAAAAGAAACAAAATCATCTCTCTTCTAGACCTCTTCTTAAATAGATGACCGGATAGCATCAAACGTGCTGATGAGCAAAAAAGAATTTAACACGTGTAGGCGATTATACTTAATTCACGGAATCTTGTCGGGAGAAGAATATGGGAAGATGAACAGTTGCGGCATTTTGAAGAACAATTTCTCATGACATCCTCTTCTTCGCGGAGAAGACATGAGAAGAGGCAAGATGTAGGATCATAATATCACAACAACAACACACTTGCGAAGACGTCGCAGAAGGATCTCAGAAATGACGTAACAGGTGACGATATCTTAAACACGAGAAAAGTATGATAATCCTGCGAGATTTATGATGTTTGCGAAATTAACAATAGAACTCTTGCGAGAATATCGCAAGTCAGATTCGCAATTAGAGGACATCTTAGCTGTCATCCACTATGTAATATCCTATATAAAGAGCTGAATAGGCGTAAGGAGAGGGAGATTAATTTTAGAGTGTTGAGAAAGTTTTTAGGAGAGAGAAAGTCCAGAATAGAGGTTGTAATCTTAATGTCATTTCTTTCCTGTAATATTTCTAGAATCAATTAATAAAAAGTGTTGTTATTTATCATAAAGATGTGTTGATTATTATGAATTCTTGTGAGGGATGTATTGTGGGATTTCCTGCAACTACACACCGTTCACCTTAGTCAACATCAAAACCATCTATTTTGTTTCTCTATATCCATCTTCGTAATCTATCCATGTGATTTGTTGACTCTGGATATTGATGTCAATAGTGCGACTATCTGAGTAGAGCTCTGTCACTTATATATGAATTTTAGTATGCTTGAGTGCAAACTCGTGTACAACAATTGGAATTTCGCATCGGGGTACTTCCTCATGTAGTCAATGAGAGTATGTCGATCAAGGAGATTCTTTAGTGCCTTTCAAGGTTCTGCATAGATAGATAGGGTTAGGAGTAAAGGTTTTGTGGGTATATCTCTAGTAAACCCTCCCGAGACTATAACTCGGCCACTAGGGCTACTTAGGGGTTTAAAGGCTTGTTGCACACGCTAAGTGCAATCGCGATGTCTGTGACAATGAGTTAGGATTTTATTTTGTAGATTAGATTTTCTCGAGGACTAGCAAATAATAAGTTTGGAGGTATTTGATAGACGCATTTATGTGTCTAATATGATCTCAATTGTATGTATTAATAGTGCTCGATTTTGTATTTATTATGACTTTTTTATGTCTTTGTAGGTATTTTTGGAGAAACTTTTGCGGAAAAATTGGCACGAAATGTGGCATTTGGACCTCCGGAGGAAATTACTAAAAGCACCCCAATAAAAGGTACTAAAGGCACCCATGGGCATATGTTATTGCCAGACCGGAACTGGATTGGGGGGGGGGGGGTCTTCTTCAACATTTCAAATCCAGAATTTGGCGGGAAAATAAGTTGTCACCTGCGTAAAGATTTGATCGGATTTTGGAAGTGTTTTAGCAAGAGTTAATTACATATTTCATTTTCTTTAGATCTGTTAGGCCTAAATAGGCTTAGTAGGTCCATCAAATTCGATCAAATTAGGCCAAATATTTGACTTACAACAAAACATGGAAAGAAATTTTCTCGGGGATTCTTTTTATTTCTGGAAGTTATGACAATTTGAGGGAAAGATATTCTCACAGGATCAATGACTATCAAATACAGAGGATTTAGGAAAGTTTTAAACAATGAAATGATATTATCTTAACTTGGCAGCGAAGAGAAAGAAAAACAGAATATTCTCAGAAGATATTATTAAGTAGGGGACGAGGGATATTAACGAAATTATATGGTTCATAAAAGAAAGTTACGTGAAAGTTTAAGGCAAGATACTTTCCTACTTGTGTCATCGAGTCTTGATAGCTGCACAAGACGCGTAAGAAAAATGATAGACAGGTCCCGTAGCTGGTGTGGATGGGGAAAAACGATTTGCTGGTTTTTACGGAATTGAAAACTCAACCGTGTGGAGACTCCTTGAACCGAGCAAAATGTTGAACCCCACACAGATGAACTGCAATAAGGGAGTGCTTTGAATTTAAGAGATCAATCTGTAGTACTCCGGCCTAAACCAAGACATTGGTCGTTCCAGAGTAAATTCGGTCACAAGAGAGGATGGGTTGATCTGTAGGAGGGATGATGAGAAATGAGTGAGATCAATGGTGATATGAGATTATAGGTGTGTTGTGATTTTAGCGTGAAAATGCTCTAAATGATTTAATTTTGCCTGATTGAGAGTGATTTCTGTGAGTTCGTGTAGACGAAAGATTGTCTGTATGAACTTTTATGAGAAATTGATCGTTTAGGCAGTTGCTTGAATCTTCAAATTGTTCGAATCCCTTTCAATGTTGTTTGATTGCCTTTCAACCAGAATTCAGAGGCGTTTTATAGTGCCGGAATTGAAAACACCATTGATTCCATGAAGTGTGACAGTTGCTGGAATCAAAGAGTGGGAAAGTGGGAAATCGTGTTAAACCAATTACTCATCGCGCATAGACTTGGTTAATTATCCACCCACTACTTTTCTAATTCTTCCAACTGATTACACGACTTGCTCACATTCTCATCGTGGGTGAACACACGTGCCGTAGACCGCCAGACGAAAACCCTAGTTAATATCCCCCCCATTGTGACATGATTGAAATCTCGTGATAGTGGAGTCAGTTCCTGACTTTGTGGGACGATGAGTCCATGTAGTGCTGAGTTGAACACGTTTTAGAAAATGTTCCAAAACTCAAAATGTATGTCCGCTGAGACGAGGTACCATAACCTAAAACAAGCAAACTGTGTTGCTGAATTGTCGAATATTGATAGTTGAACCAATATTCTTTGATTCGAGCAAATATTGCTAGTCTGAACGAATATTGCTAATTTATGTGAATATTTCCGGTTCGAGCAAATATTGCCAGTTTGATGAATTTATTGGTAGCAGGACCGTATAAAATAATAATTTAATTTACTGACTGCTGGGTTGAGAAAAATAAATAAAAATGATAATCATGAAATCAACATAAAATTATCAGAGTGTTTGAATCTGCTCAAAATCACGTTTCTGCAGAACTCTGGATTCAAAACCCTAATTTCACCGAAATGATAATTTATTGCAAATCAACATGGGACCAGCTACATGGGATGACGAGTTCACCATGTAATTCCTAGATGCTCGAATGAGCAGAAATACCAAAGTCTCTTGAGGACCAGTTGGTGATATAATGATTAAATGCTGGTTTAATCATTTACCGAAATAATGCTCATGTGAGCAACGAATAATAAAACCTGGTATTATGAAAACGTGATGGGCCGACCAAGAGGTCATGAAACTGGCTCCTGATGCGTGTGGGACCAGTGGATGGTCGTCTGAGCAAACTTCCAATAGTTTGGAAAGAGTTTGAACCTAATATGAGCAGTTGAGAAAATTAGGTTAAAATCAGTAAAACATGTGGGATCAGCTGTTTGCAAGCCTCAGGTTCACCCTTGGTCGGTCAACGGGATGTTCCCGTGTCACCACAATGTTCGTGTTTCAGTCCTGAGAATATCGATATTTTCTGGTGCACGTTTGAGCAACATTTGGAGAAAATATGCAAAATCCATGGTTTTGCTGAAACTGGGAACAACACATGACATGAGGGAAAATAAATAAAACAAGGAATTACAAGTTGTGGGACCGGACACGGATAGGGCATGGCCGGCCGGCTGACACACGGTCCCACATGCTTTTCCCAGTTTCATGTGATTTTATGTATTTTTCTATGATTATAAGGGAATTTTACATGAAATCAGAGGGATTTATTGAAAACCAAAATATTTTGTTGAAATCAGGGAGTTTTCATGAAATCATGAAACAAAATACCAAATAATAAATAAAACACGTGGGACCGGCTAGGTTGAAACACTAGCTAACATCCTTTAGTAGAATTGACGTAGAATTCTCATACGGACTCGGATTTTGATGGTCCGCCCCTCTATTCCGTACAGAAAAGAATTTCCTATCTCCCTACGCTGGAATATTTATGTTTTAAGCTCGTTCGGGAGGTGAAAACATCCCGAGAGTAAAATTTAGGAAGATTTCAAGGGATCAGTCCCATGGTATTTTTTCCTAATTTTATCATGTTTGGTAAAATCATGTGATAAAAATACATGAAATTAGGTAATTTTAGGAAAATTCATGAAATCAAGGAATCTTCATAATTTGAGATGGAATAATAAAATAATGGGGAAGTGAGGTGTGGGTTACCACGCCGAGGGCATGACCGGATTTCAAGGTCCCATGTCACCTTTTCCTAATTTTATTATTTTTGATAAAATCATGTGACACATGAAATTAGGTAGTTTTCATGATAGAAATAATAAAATAATGAGGACATGAGGTGTGGGACCGGCCACGTCCAGGGCATGACCGGCCGGCCGGCGGTCTCATGTCACCTTTCCCTAATTTTATTATTTTTGATAAAACCACGTGGTTTGGAAAATTTCTTTGAAATAAAGAAAATTGCTCGAACGAGAGGATTTTCACGAGATCAGGAAAATAGAAAAAATATGATAAAATATAAAATTAGGCACGGGACTGGTCACGACATGATCGTCGATGGTGAACCTGGGGTCCCTGGTGCTTTTGCTAATATTTTATTATTATTATTTTCTTTCCTATTTGCATAGGTTTCTCGTTCATTCATCTTTGGTCCGTGCATTATTTGCTAATTACACTTGCACCATTTTTGTCGTGGCTTATTCGATACTCGGATACTTTGTTTGGCCGGATATTTATCACTAACGTGGCATTCTGCTGGGAAGAACCACGAATTGAAGTGACGAAATATAACAGAGAATCGTAGAATATTGCTGGATATTCAGACGATAGTTCGTAGAATATTGCTGGATATTCAGACGATGGTTCGTAGAATATTGCTGGATATTCAGACGATAGTTCGTAGAATATTGCTGGATATTCAGATGATCTCAGATAATTAATTGATGACTCTAGAAGGGATCCCTGTCTAAGATCATTAATCATCTGAGGGTTTGAGCAATATGAACTTGCTGGAGTGTCATATTCCTTTTTGCATAGTCGGGGAAAACCGGTCGCATCCCGAAGACGTTATCGCCCAATATTTTGATTCCATACAACATGAGATGTGCCGTGGTCTCAGCTGGGAGACTGCACATTTGCATCTTCTTTGAGAGACTTTCTCCATCAAAGGGTTATGAGATGTGCCGTGGTCTCAGATGGGAGACTGCACGTCTACATCTTCTCCGAGAGACTTTCTCCATCAGAGGGTTATGCGATGTGCCGTGGTCTCAGCTGGGAAACTGCACATATGCATCTTCTCTGAGAGACTTTCTCCATCAGAGGTGGCATGAGATTTCATGCATAGAGACATGAGTCTCGATACTCATCTTTTTGCCGGATCCGGAGTAATTACTGAAATTGCTCAGTATTCATGAGATGTGTCGTGGCCTCATCTAAGAGACTACACATCTTCATGTACACTGAGAGACATCCTTCTCAGTCAGAGATTTATGGCATGAGCTTTCATGCTTTAATCGAGAGACATGAGTCTCGATATTCATCTAATTGCCGAATCTGGAGTATAGTTTTACAACTCTACCCTTTGTCGAAAATCCACCATCTACATTAAGTCCTCTTCTTAGTGGGGAACAGTCATGTTCCTCAGTCAGCATTGAATGGTGATTTTCCTAGTGTAAATTGAACTTAGTTATAAGATGTGATGTTACCGGATTTCGACTGAGTGAGATAACCGCGGTTTGAGCGAAGCCCAGTTGCATAATAAAGCATCACCCAGTGAACATGAATTCGTGTAGAACCACTGATTCGATGGCGGAACCATGGTTGGTTTAGGATTTACGGGATGGGCACAAAAAAGAAATCCTTAAGGAATTAGGTTTTGGAAATAAAATTAGGTATAAAAGAGAATTAATTCTTTTTATTTCTTCACGCACGTCCACCACCATCTTCCTCTTCCTCACCTCACGTCCGAGCTTCAGCAGGAGATAGCAGGTGAAATTCGCCAGAATTCCACCGCCGGCGCCGTCCGGCCATATTCCGGCCGGCCACGTCCAAGTATTTTATTTTTTTTCAAATACTTGCTGATTTCATGAGTTGCTCATGATTTTATCATGTAAAAAATTTATACATGGGCTTTATAGAAAAACCCTTATTTTATTAAACGTATGTTCGTTCGATCATTAGTTTTGAAACTTAATAATAAATCTCTAATTTATGAGAGATTTTTCTTTGAAAATAGACTTGTGTCCAGTGGTAAAATTTTGTTTATGAGGTTTCATGAGAAACAAAACTTTATGTTAGGAGTTATGAGCTTTCACAAAACTGAAGTAGGCCTCGCTTTAGAAAATAGAGTTCGTTCGAGGAAAAGTAGATTTTTTATGCACATAAACTTATGTCCAGTGATAAAACTTTATGTATGAGCTTTCATGAGAATTAGAATTTTATCACAAGAGGTGTGAGTTTTCACAAAACTAACATAAACCTTCGCTTTTAAGAGAAAAAATGCTAATACGAAGGAAATAGATTTTATAAATATGTAGCCGTGACATATGTATATAACTTGTGTTCAGTGATAAAACCTTATGTATGAGCTTTCATGAGAATTAGTATTTTATCACAAGAGGTGTGAGCTTTCACAAGACTAGCATAAACCTTCGTTTTCAAAAGACGAAGGAAAATAGATTTTTTTTTTTTTTTTACATATGTGCAACCCTGACATATAATGTGGGATATGATAATATGTGTTATTCATATGGATTTATTCTTATTAAATAAATTCTTGAAAATTTACGTGAATAAGTTACATTAATTATTGTCTTTGGTAAAATCAAGACGCGGGTTTTGAGTAACCCCCGAAATTAGATAATTTATTTATGATGAAATAATGTCTTGTTATAAACTTCAAAGTTCAGTTGTGTGCATGTTCATATTATGAAAATTATGTCTACGATTTTATGAGAAATAATTTTTATGAACTAATGAAGTTTCGTTCGTTACTACAGGCTTCAAGAAACGAACTAATTTCATGTGGTAATTCTCACGGGCGCAATCACTGTTGTTTAGTGAAATTGAAAGAGGTAAGAGTTAAGAATTACCATTTTGACGATGAATTTATCATGTTGATAATTCCGTGTTCCTGGTTTTCAGAAAAATGCCGAATTCCAGCAGTTCTTCTGACGAAGCCTCCAAAGCTTCCGTAGCTAAATCGAGAGCCAAGGCAACTTGTAATGAAGGAGAAAAACCTAGCATCCCTTTGAATGAATGAAGGGTCACCCTCGCTGAACTCAGGAAAAGGAAAGCTGAAGAGGATGCAAAAGAAACCCGTCGCCGTGACAAGGATAGAGTCCGGCGCAAATCGCAAAGAGTCAAAGAGAAACATCAATTCTTGGATGGGAGGGCTGCTGACTCGGATGATGATGATTATGAAGAAGACATATGGGAGGTACCACAACACAAGATTTTGCCTGATCGATGTGAAAAAGAGTACCAGAAATCCATGAAGCAAATTTGTCCTGAATCCGAAGAAGATTCTGATTCGGATGATGACGATTTTTATGGTCGTCCAGCCGTCAGCACCAATTTTGATAGTGACTCTGAAGATGAAGATTCTGATGAAGACTCCGAGAAGGACAGTGATGATGAATCTGACGAGTAGCTTTACTTTTGATCCTCTTCTCTCTTTTAGTATTTGAATAATTTCAATTCCGTAGCAGATGTCTTCATTCAAACAATCTTATTGAAGTAGTTAGATTTTCCTTCTGAATGAGAGATTTTATTAATGTCAGTTCTTCTTGGTTGAATCAAACAACTTCTATGCCGAACCCATTGTAATCTCTCTTAACTCTTGTGATTCTTCATTTCATGGAAATACCAAACCATAACCGTATAACACATGAGGCCGTGTGCCTTGTTGATCATGATGACTGACTCGGTCAAGGTCCCCGTGTCCGATTTCATTTCGCATCTTCGGTTTGACGTCATTCAAGATCTATGGTTTCAAAAAACTCGCAAATGATTTGGAGATAAGTGTCGACGTATCTTGTATATATTTTCAAGATTTAGGGTTTATCACCTGTAATAATCACTTCTTCTCTTCTCGAATGGACTTGATCGAGCATGGAGCAGCAACGCCAATCTCGGTAAGTTATTCATCTTTTCTGACTTTGCTTGATCGAGGTTATTGACTGTAAGGAATTGATTTGATATAGAATAACCAGGAGAATTCTTCCTCTCACAACCCAAGACCTAAGCGGACTGTTAGAACCCCTGCCCAGTACATGCCGGCTCATGCTGAGGCTGGATCATCTGTAAGTAATTCTATAACTTCTTGAAATTTCCTTACATATAATTTGGCGAAGTTAAATGTTTCCCATCCCATTGCAGGAGGATGTTCGTGTCGTTATTGACTCCAGAAGGAGAAGGAGCGGAAAATCCGTGACCGTGGTTGAGGTTGAAGATAGTAACAATCCGGTATGTGAAGATTCTGCAGAATCTGTGGAGGCGGAAGCTAGCGTTCATGTTCGTGAATACCCGACGGCTGGACTTTTGTTTGAAGCTCTTTTGATCAATACTTCTCCAGATAATGAAGCGGTTGGTGGATTCGTCATTCCCAAGTGTCATGCGCCTTTGTATACTAAGATCAAGAAGAAGTACGAGCATATTGCTACTATGGAGGTGTGGAAAGGTTTCCCACCAACTCTCTTAACCACAGTTGCAGGGTTGCTGGCAATCATTGAAGAGATGAACCAAATGCACTTGCGGGACGTCAAGAATCAAGAAATGCACAGATGGGATGAAATTATTTCCAACTGTGAGATACTGCGATTCAATGTAGGCTGGCTCCGCCATCGTCTTGAGATAATCAAGATTCATAAGGTGGCAGAGGCTGCTGATGCAATTTCCATGACTTCCGCTTTATTGGAGGATGAGAAGATTCTAGCCTTGGAATCGGCAAGGGTTGAGAAAGATGTTGAGGATTTGAGGGCAAAGACTAGGATTTTTCAGAAGAAACTTGACAAAGTCTCTTATAGGGATTATCCATTGCTGGATGGTTTGCTCTGAGTAATCAGGATAATTGAGAAGTAGGTTTCTGATAAGGCAGAATAGTCTAGGAATTTGTTCAATTGATGAGTGTTTGGTGAACAAACGAGCCTCACGCTCTTTGAATAAATTACATTTGAGATGTATTTGAATGAAAGATTAATCATCTGCTGTTGATCAAGCATAATAGGCTTTTAGCCATTTACCGTTGATAATATTCCCTTCTCTTCCTCCATTGATTGCTAAAATTTTGTAGTATCGACACTGCCTTGGTGATAACATACGTTCCTTCCCATTTAGGAGAGAATTTGGGAGCGAACATATCTTGTTGAATGTGCTTTGCCATCTTTAATACCAAATCTCCTACTTGGAAAGTTCGAGGTTTTACCATTTTGTTGTAGGCTCCGGATATCCTCTGTTTGTAGGCTTCTACATATTTTTCTATCTTGGTCCTCCTCGATTCGAGCATGTCCAGTTCAGCAACTCTTGACTTGGACACTTCAACTTCATTCCATTGTATTCCGCTGGCTGCTGCAATTCTTGCTGAAGGAACTTTTATCTCGGTCGGGAGTATAGCATCAGACCCATAGACGAGCGAATAAGGTGACATTCCGATTGAACTCCTTGGTGCAGTTCTGTAAGCCCACAAGGCTATGGGAAATTACTCATGCCACGATCTTGGATTATCATGGATCGTTCGACTGACAATTCCGATCAAAGTTTTGTTGGTGCTCTCCGCTTGTCCATTCTCTCGGGGATAATACAGTGTAGAGAAGATTTGTTTGATCCCATATTCCTTGAGTAATTTCTCAACATCCTTATTGGCGAAAGGAGTTCCATTATCTATGATGATATTCTTAGGAACGCCGAATATACATATAATATGTTCCTTGATGAAGGCTGCAATAGTTACTCTCGTAGTACCTCTGAGCGGGATGGCTTCCACCCACTTGGTGAAGTCTCAGTAGCTGTGATGATGTATTCATGCTGCATTGAGGATGCTGGATTGATCTTTCCGATGATATCAAGTCCCCATCTATAGAAAGTCCATGGACTATTCACAGAATGTAGTGGAAGACAGGGGGGTATGGATAAGATTACCGTGAACCTGGAACCGGTGACACTTCTGAACATAGGCGGCTGCATCGTCCTCCATAGTTGGCCAGTAATATTTCTCATGAATCTGGAGAAACAAATTCTTTTTCCCTTGATGTTCTCCTTCATGTGTTTCCTTTAGAACGATCAGAACTTCATCTTCGGCTAGACATCTCAACAAGTCTCCCCGAAACTCTTGCAGTATAAGATTCCATCAAGGAAGACAAATCTCTTAGCTCTTTGTATAAGCTTGATTGCATCTTTATTTTCCGGCGGGAACTTGTTGTCTCGAAGGTATTCGATGTAAGGTTATCTCCATTCCCTGGTATGATGGAGTGTCAGGACTTCCAAATGGTGAGGCGGCATCTGACATTCAGAACAAGCTCCTTGTAGAGCTCTTGATTGAGTTTCCATGGAGGGCCAGTAATATCCAAGCCTTTGAAGTCTTCTGTAAAGTGTTATTACTAGAGTCTTCCCACATACTTCTTGATGTACGCTTTCGAGTTTTTCTCTGGCTTATTCATTTCAAAGGCATCGTGACAGAGAAGCATCGGGGTTGCGATGATACAACGCTCCATGGAGTAGGAAGAAGTTCTTCAATTCTTTGAGGCTGACCGTTCCTTATGTAATGGAGCTGATTATCTCTTGAATAATAGGTGATCTCCAATCACTTACTGGAGTAGCTTCAGTTTAATTAAGCCACGTGGATGATATAGATCATCTTTTCACTATGATGGCTTTCTCTGACCCTTCAAACTGTAACTTGGAGGCAAGAGTTTCTAAAAAATCAGCATGTCTGTTGTTGGTCCGGCCGGTATGGATGATGGTCGCATCGGAAAAATGAGTCAGGAGTCGTTGTGCTTCAGCCCTGAATGGAGCAAGCGTTATCTCCTTGAGAGAATATATCCCATTCATTTGATTGACCAGCATCTTAGAATCTCCTCTAATCTCCAAGCGTATTGCTCATGCCTGTTTGGCTAAGAATAACCCTAGCAAGAAAGCCTCATATTCTGCTGAATTATTTGTACAGTGGAAATCTAACTTGAATGAATGTGAGAATACTTCCCCCGATGGCGAGACCAAGACTATGCCCGCTCCTCCAGTGTCGTTGCTAGGAGTGGCGGATCCTTCAAAGTACAGAAACCACGTTTCTTCTTCGACAGCTGAGATTTCAGGAAGTTCTCCTGGCACATCATCTTGCAGTGTTGTGGAATCCTGTCCTGGGAAGGCAGCCAGCAAATCTGCCACCGTTTGACCCTTGATTGCTTTGGGGGAGACACATACTATGTCGAATTTTGACATCTGCAACAGCCATTTGGCAGGTCTTCCCATCAGGGCGGGTTTGAGAGTATGAACTTTATGGGATCAGCTTTGGATACAAGCACAACCCTGTTGGATAGCAAATAATATCTGAATCTCTGTATTTCATGAGCTAACGCCAGGCATGTTCTTTTAGCTTTCGGTTATCTGAGTTGAGCATCTTTCATAGTTCAGATGTAATAATAAATTGGATGTTCAACGCATTCTTCGTCTTCTTGATCTAGCAGTGCTCCTATAGCGACGTCACTGGAGGTTGTGTACAGTATCAACGACCGTCCCTGCACTGGAGACCTCATGACTACAGGTGACAAAAGTATCTGTTGTATCTTTTGAAACGCTTCTTGTTGAACGTCCGTCCAGGTAAAACTTGCTCATTTCTTCAGCAGAGGAGTAAACGACGCGATAAGTTGAGCTAATCCTGGTATGAAGCGTCTGATATAATTCACCTTACCCATGAAGCTCTGCAGTTCCTTCACAGTGCGTGGAGAAGGCATGGTGGATATTGACTTTGCTTTGTCTGGATCGACTTTGATTCCTTCGGCAGTGACCAGGAATCCCAAGAACTTTCCGGAAGAAACCCCAAAAGCGCATTTTAGAGGGTTCATCTTTAGATTGTATTCTCTGCATCTTTCAAAAACTTGTCTCAGAACTTCTAAGTGGGATGCTCGAGCTTTCGATTTCACCACGACATCGTCGACATAATCTTCTACTTGCTTCTGCATCATATCATGGAATATGGCGGTCATGGCCCATTGGTAGGTGGCACCTGCATTCTTCAATCCAAAGGGCATCACAGTGTAATGAAAATTCCCAATGGGAGTACGGAACGCGGTCTTGGAAGCGTCGTGTTCAAACATCTTGATTTGGTTGTACCCGCTGTAACCATCCATGAATGAGAACATACCGTGGCCTCTGGTCGCGTCAACGAGCATATCGATGTTGGGTAAAGTAAAGTCATCCTTCAGGCAGCATTTATTCAAGTTTCTGAAATCTACACAGCATCTGATTTGGCCATTTTTATTTTTAACTGGAACAACATTAGCCAGCCATGTTGGGTGCTGAATAGGTTTGATGAATCCGGCTACCAGCAGTTTTTGAACTTCGATCTTGATTTGATCCTCAACTTCATTATTGAACTATCTAGGTGGTTGTTTGACAGTTTTGGAGCCGGGGATGATATGTAGACGGTGAGTGACTAGCTTGTCATCTAGACAAGGTATTTCTTCATACGTTCAGGCGAATATGTCTCGATACTCCTTCAGTAATTCCACTAGACATGCACGTTCTTCTGGTGATAGCGCAGAACTGATCAAGATTGGTCTTGGGTCTTCCTCTGTGCTGATGTTAACTATTTCAAGTTCGTCAGTAGTAGAATCCGTGCCATCTTGCAGCTGCTGTGGAGATTCCTGAACTTCCTCCTCATGTTCATTCTGACATAATTCATCAGTGTGGGGAGACTCTTGATCAATCTCCCCTGTTAATTGCTAATCTTTGTGTCGCCGGTAAATGACCCTTCTTTCTGCATCATGAGTGGCCATAAAATTGGATCTCGAGATGGTGATTTTATCCTTTCGGCGTTTGACTGGTGTAGTAGGTGTTTTAACCGGTCCTGCCTTTGAAGGAGATGATGATGCGTCCGCAGCATATACTTTGATCGTCTTCCAGCTTGGGAGTGGAGTAGTGTAGATCTTCTTAGGATGTTCAGGGATACTCCTCTGGGATTCAATGAACTCAGCATCATGGGCGAGAGCGTAAGGAGATGCTGAAGCAGTTATGCAGACGATTTTGTTGTTGAGTAAGGCTTTCATGCATTGGTGGTAGGTTGAGGGAACCACCTTGTTGTCATGAAGCCATGGTCGTCCAAGTATCATGTGATAGTCAGTTCTTGCTCGATCACGTGAAATTTCACTTTCGACTGGATCGGGCCCACCCTCAAATCTATGTACGCATATCCATATGTATGACTTTGGATTCCTTCAAATCCTCTCATTAGAATGGGATGGCGAATGATTTTACCTTGTGGGAATCTGGCCATCCTAAGAGTCTTCATAGTGATAATGTTCGTGGAAGCACCAGTGTCGACGAGAGCCCTTATAAATTCGGTGCCTTTGATGAAACCAGTCACATATAGCGCACGGTTGTGTCCTTCGTCTGCCATGCGATCTTCTTCTCCAAAGGTGATGTTGTCGCTTGTATGTATAGACACCGAAGATATCTCTTCAACTGCTGGGGTTGGTGAAGTTATTTGCATGTCAGATGATATCTGGCTGAGAGCAGCAAACGTGTCTATGCGCTGATCCTTGGAGAAGTGTAGGAGTTCACATAAATTCTCAATCAGATGTGTAACCTCCTGTTCTACTGGTTTCTCATATGTGGTGAAACTGTTGGTTTGAGGAGGATCATCATTCGAGAGAGTTGGAGGTTCCACCATCTCTGCTCCTAAAATCCTCGTCACATGTACCATACAAGTGAACAGGTTATCGATCGCCCTCTTCAGCCGGTCCACGTTCCTTGACAAGTCTTCTTGTCTCTGTGCTAATTCAGCCAAACTTGGGGTTTCTCCGTTGATTGGTCCAACGGGGATAAATGGAGTTGAAAAATATGATAATTCATTATGATCAGAATTGTTCGAAGGAGTGTGAGGGACATTACCGTTCGAGCGATTTTGGTTGGGATCTAGAGCGGTTGAGTTATTCCTAAGACCAACCATCCTTGTGGAATCGTGAGACTGCAACCGAGAGATTAATCTCCCACTGTGGTCGCCAATATGTGGATGAGGAAAAACGATTTGCTGGTTTTTACAGAATTGAAGAGTCGACCGTGTGGAGACTCCTTGAACCGAGTGAAATGTTGAACCCCACACAGATGCACTGCAAGAAGGGAGTTCTTTGAATTAGAGAGATCAATCTGTAGTACTCCGGCCTAAACCAAGACAATGGCCATTCCAGAGTATTCGGTCACAAGAGAGGATGGGTTGATCTGTAGGAGGGAATATAAGAAATGCATGAGATCAATGGTGATCTGAGATTATAGGTGTGTTGTGATTTCAGCGTGAAAATGCTCTGAATGATTGAATTTTCCTGATTGAGAGTGATTTCTGTGAGTTCGAGTAGATGAAAGATTATCTGTATGAACTTTGATGAGAAATTGCTCGTTTAGGCAGTTGCTTGAATCTTCGAATTGTTCGAATCCCTTTCAATGTTGTTCGATTGCCTTTCAATCAGAATTCAGAGACTTTTTATAGTGCCGGAATTGAAAACAACATTGATCCCATGAAGCGTGACAGTTGCTGGAATCAGAGAGTGGGAAAGTGGGAAATCGTGTTAAACCAATTACTCATCGCGTGGAGACTTGGTTAATTCTCCACCCACTACTTTGCTGATTCTTCTAACTGATTGCATGACTTGCTCACATTCTCATCATGGGTGAACACACGTGCCGTAGACCGCCAGACCAAAACCCTAGTTAATATCCCCCCATTGTGACACGATTGAAATCTCGTGATAGTGGAGTCAGTTGCTGACTTTGTGGGACGATGAGTCCATGTAGTGATGAGTTGAACACAATTTAGCAAATGTTCCAAAACTCAAAATGTATGTCCGCTGAGACGAGGTACCATAACCTAAAACGAGCAAACTGTGTTGCTGAATTTTCGAATATTGATAGTTGAACCAATATTCTTTGATTCGAGCAAATATTGCTAGTATGAACGAATATTGCTAATTTAAGTGAATATTACCGGTTCGAGAAAATATTGCCAGTTTGATGAATTTATTGGTAGCATGACCGAATAAAAGAATTATTTAATTTACTGACTGCTGGGTCGAGCAAAATAAATAAAAATGATAATCATGAAATCAACATAAAATTATCAAAGTGTTTGAATCTGCTCAAAATCACGTTTCTGCAGAACTATGGATTCAAAACCCTAATTTCACCGAAATGATAATTTATTGCAAATCAACATGGGAATGGCTACATGGGATGACGGGTTCACCATGTAATTCCCAGATACTCGAATGAGCAGAAATACCAAAGTCTCTTGAGGACCAGTTGGTGATATAATGATTAAATGCTGGTTTAATCATTTACCGAAATAATGCTCATGTGAGCAACAAATAATAAAACATGGTATTATGAAAATGTGATTGGCCGACCAAGAGGTCATGAGACTGGCTCCTGGTGCGTGTGGGACCAGTGGATGGTCGTCTGAGCAAACTTCCAATAGTTTGGAAAGAGTTTGAACCTAATATGAGCAGTTGAGCAAATTAGGTTAAAATCAATAAAATATGCGGGATCAGCTGTTTGCAAGCCTCAGGATCACCCTTTGTCGCTCAAGGGATGTGCCCGTGTCACCACAATGTTCGTGTTTCAGTCCTGAGAATTTTGATATTTTCTGGTGCACGTTTGAGCAACATTTGGAGAAAATATGCAAAATCCATGGTTTTACTGAAACTGGGTACAACACATGACATGAGGGAAAATAAATAAAACAAGGAATTACAAGTTGTGGGACCGCCACGGCTTAGGGCATGGCGTACCGTGACACGCGGTCCCACATGCTTTTCCTAGTTTCATGTGATTTTATGTATTTTTCTATGATTATAAGGGAATTTTACATAAAATCAGAGAGATTTATTGAAAACCAAAATATTTTGTTGAAATCAGGGAGTTTTCATGAAATCATGAAACAAAATACCAAATAATAAATAAAACACGTGGCACCGGCTAGGTTGAAACACTAGCTAACGTCCTTTAGTAGAATTGACGTAGAATTCTCATACGGACTCGGATTTTGATGGTCCTCCCCTCTATTCCGTACGGAAAAGAATTTCCTATCTCCCAACGCGGGAATATTTAGGTTTTAAGCTCGTTCGGGAGGTGAAAAATTCCCGAGAGTAAAATTCAGGAAGATTTCAAGGGATCAGTCCCATGGTATTTTTTCCTAATTTTATCATGTTTGGTAAAATCATGTGATAAAAAATACATGAAATTAGGTAACTTTAGATAAATTCATGAAATCAAGGAATCTTCATAATTTGAGAAGGAATAATAAAATAATGGGGAAGTGAGGTGTGGACCGGCCATGGCCGGGGCATGACCGGCCGGCTGGCGGTCCCATGTCACCTTTTCCTAATTTTATTATTTTTGATAAAATCATGTGACACATGAAATTAGGTAGTTTTCATGATTTTAGAGAAAATTCATAAGAAATCAGGGAATTTACATAATTCAAGAGAAATAATAAAATAATGAGGACATGAGGTATGGGACCGGCCACGGCCAGGGCATGACCGGCCGGCTGGCGGTCTCATGTCACCTTTCCCTAATTTTATTATTTTTGATAAAACCATGTGGTTTGGATAATTTCTTTGAAATAAAGAAAATTGCTCGAACGAGAGGATTTTCACGAGATCAGGAAAATAGCAAAAATATGATAAAATATAAAATTGGGCACGGGACTGGTCACGGCATGAATGGCCGGCTGGTGAACCCAGTCCCCTGGTGCTTTTGCTAATATTTTATTATTATTATTTTCGTTCCTATTTTGCATAGGTTTCTCGTTCGTTCATGCTGGTCTGTGCATTATTTTCTAATTACACTTGCACCATTTTTGTCAGGGCTTATTCGATACTCAGATGCCTGTTTCGTCGGATATTTATCACTAACCCGTGGCATTCTGCTGGGAAGAGACACGAATTGAAGTGACGAAATATAACAGAGAATCGTAGAATATTGCTGGATATTCAAACGATGGTTCGTAGAATATTGCTGAATATTCAGACGATCTCAGATAATTAATTGATGACTCTAGAAGGTCTCCTTATCTAAGAGCATTAATCATCGGAGGGTTTGAGCAATATGAACTTGCTGGAGTGTCATATTCCTTTTTGCATAGTCGGGGAAAACCAGTCGCATCCCGAAGACGTTGTCGCCCAATCTTTCGATTCTATACAACATGAGATGTGCCGTGGTCTCATCTGGGAGACTGCACATTTGCATCTTCTTTTAGAGACTTTCTCCATCAAAGGGTTATGATATGTGCAGTGGTCTCAGCTGGGAGACTGCACATCTACATCTTCTCCGAGAGACTTTCTCCATCAGAGAGTTATGAGATGTGTCGTGGTCTCAGCTGGGAAACTACACATCTGCATCTTCTTTGAGAGACTTTCTCCATCAGAGGTGGCATGAGATTTCATGCATAGAGACACGAGTCTCGATACTCATCCGTTTGCCGGATCCGGAGTAATTACTGAAATTGCTCAGTATTCATGAGATGTGTCGTGGCCTCAGATAAGAGACTACACATCTTCATGTACTCTGCGAGATAGCCTTCTCAGTCAGATATTTATGGCATGAGCTTTCATTCTTTAATCGAGATACATGAGTCTCGATATTCATCTAATTGATGAATCTGGAGTATAGTTTTACAACTCTACCCTTTGTCGAAAATCCACCATCTATAGCTGGAAATAAATCTCCAAGACTTTGGAGAGAAGAAAATAAAATTTAACTCGATATTTTTGGAGCTGAGTATGTATAAATAGGTGGAGAGACTCCAGGGAGGAGTAGTCGAGAGTTGGGGGAAGTTAGTAGGGGTTGCAGAGCCGAGAAAAAGAAGTTGCTGAGATTCTTCTCTGCTGTTGTGAAGAAGGCAAGCTGAAGAACATAAGACGGAAGAAGTGTGTCCCACAAACAGGCGTATATTCAACTGCAGAAGTTAGTTGTCGCTCTTCATTATTGTTTGCTAAAGACTTCTAGTGACTAAAGTTCATTCTTTCGGCAACTACACCTTTGTAATAGTGAACTCTTTAATGCCAACACAGCATTGCAGATTCGCTGAGTTATATAATTTCTTCAATAAAAACACCTTTTCAGCTATGATTTATTATTTTGAGCGTATTTTTATCATGAGGACCTAAACCCCATCACTGGGACGACGGATGAAGCCTTTTTTTTGTCACTGTGGTAATTCTATTAATTCTTTTATGACTTATTGCGTTGATTTTAATCGATTTATGATTTCTATTCAAATGATTGAGATTGCAATTGATGGGTCATGCTTTCTTGAGTATTTTGATGTCTCATGCTTTAGATTTACAGTCATTAATTTCAGAATCTACTTTCGGCAATGAATTAGAGTCAATAAATTCTTATTTGAGCTATAAATGTCTTGAATTAATAGTTGCCCCACATGAATACGAAAATTATTGAAATCCTTAGTCTCAGTAACTCTTGATCTTGTGACAATCTTGTGTACACATTTTCTTTATTTTTAGTTTTTATATTTTTAAGTCTAAATTAAACCTCAACGAGTCCGAGCGAACAATACTTTATTTACCACTATCACAACCACATCAGGCCGCTTGCTTGAGATCACTTGAGCTTCATTCTATGATGGATTTTGAATATACTTTGTTTATTGTGATGCCTTCGTTGGCTTGAATTTTCTGATTCCTAGGTTGTCTTCCTGTCTTGTCATTTTGCTTATATTCTATTTGCTTTTATTGTGCTGGTATGAATGTCAATTTCGATCTTGTCAATTCTTGTCTCACGCTCTTCTTAGCGCTGATTCACAACCGATACTTTTTGAATCTTGGACTCACAGCTTTCTTAGAAATCATGCCTAACGATATCACACTCTACTTAGCGCTGATCCCAACTAGTGCTTTCTGAGTTTCAGACTCACACCTTTCGTAGGAACCATGCCTAGCGATCTTACGTTTTCTGAGCTTCAGACTCACACCTTTCGTAGAAACCATGCCTAGAGCATACACGGTGAACTAGTTTTTGTAGGTGTCCCCTAAACACCTTATTAAAAACTATTCATCTGCGCAATCGTCTCACGCCCTTCTTAGAGTGACTTTCATCCCATCCGGTGCTTTCTGAACCTCCAGACTCACAGCTTTTGTAAGGACCACACTGGCGCATTCACGATCTTCCGGGGGATGATTTTAGCCAGTGATTTCTGAACTTTGGGCTCACACCTTTCGTAAAATCATCCCTAGAGCGCTTGTGATCGATATGTGAAGTAATATCCAGAGAAGCTACAAAAACCAACTGCTATTCTTCACATATATAAAGGATTTTTTTTAATTTAATTTTTATAAGATAAAATACCTATTCATAAAGCCAAGCACAATGGGGACCCTTATCCTTTAGCTATATCTTATTTAGAGCTAAGGGAAAAGGCCCCAAGGCAACCTCACTATGGTGCTATGTAATCTCTTAGTGTGAGTTTCCGTGTAAATAATACATGTTTCCGTTTTTTTTCCCTAATTTGTTTACCCCGGAATAGTTGAATAGGTTCAAAGATAATTAAGAGAAAAAAAAGAGATATAATAGGTAAAAAAAAAGTTTTATTAAACCAAAATAGTGAAAAAGAAAAGTTTTAGGGTAAAACCGTGAAAACCATAAACGGATACTCAGTATCCGTTGAAAATCATACGGAAATTGAGTTTCCATAAAGTATCTTTTTACACTAACTACTATAATCACTTCGGTATGCGATTTTTTAATGACCAGACCCTCCACCGAAATTGTCCCCACTTAGCCATTGTGGTTGCCCGACAGTGTGGGGTTTTCAACGAGCATCGCTGCGGTCATTTAGCATAAACTTCCCTAGAGGTCACCCATCTCTGGATTACTCCTGCCCGAGCACGCTTAATAGCAGAGTTTTCTGCCAACTCTGGAGCCAACTGTGCTGAAAAGGCCCATGTGTTAGGAATGACAAACCATTACTTATATTCCATTTGACGAACCACAGCCAAAATCGCGGTATTACAGTACCACCACCTTGAATTGGAGCCATCCTCGGCTCCAGAATATATTCAAGACCATATCTCAAACGTTCCCTTCCCTCATGAGATCAGTACGTGACCTTTCCCGTTCAACGTACTCTCTTACCCTAAAAGGTGATCTGTCGTCAGCTCTGATATCATTTGTAATGAACCGATCCTCTATCAATATTTTCCCTATTATGCCAATGTGGTCATCCGGCAGTGTGAGGTTTTCGACGGGTATCAATGCGGTCATCCAGCAACAACTTCCCAGGAGGTCACCTATCCCTGGATTACTCATGCCAGAGCACGCTTGACTGCAAATTTTTTTGCCAGTTCTGGAGACAAATATGCTGAAAATGCCTCGATGTTAGGAACGGATAAACCATTACTTATATTCCATTCGGTGAGCCACTACCGAAATCAAAGTATTAAAAGTGTAGTTGAGACAATATAAATTATCCAAGTTACTCTGACACAGTTGTGACATTTCTTGATTCTTGAAAAAATCTTATGCACTTGATTCCAGTAGTTGATGTCCTTTACAACCCTAGGATTTTCTCCACATTCTATTGTGAAGACTAGCACTACTTTATCTCTAATAGGATGCCTAGTAATTTTCTTTCTGATCCAAAATCAAGGGTACAAAAATATATTCCTTGATTTAGAGAAATATAAATTAACAAGACTAAGGTTTATATTATTCAAAAACTATAGAGACACCTAATCAACTATCTATACAAGATTATCAATCTAAATCAAAGATGAATTCTTATGGAAAACGTACAAACAAGATTTTAATAGATAAGAGTTATATGTTGTAAGTTTTCCATCAAATCTAGATTTGATTAGTGAATGGGTTTATACCAGAAAAGAAAGACCTCAGAATAAAGAATAATTACAAACATAATAAACACAGGTTACAAGATTATATTTCTTTTAAAGATAGGTTGTACCGGTGCTTCATGAATCCCAAACGAAGTCTTTCAAAGTTGTACCTTAGATCTCAAAAATCTTAGGTGTTTGGATGAGAAACTTTGCGACAAGATAGACAAGCGTGTAGGATTAGGTTTTTAGTGTTTCCGATGTCTCCAATTTATATATAGTAATCAATCTAGGCTGAGTTGCTTAAGATGTAATGTATTTTATGCACCCCCAAGTAATTTTTTGATTGCTAATTAAGTCGTTTCCTAAGATATAAAAATTTGTTTCTCTGGAAAGAAGCAAACTTGCAATGAGGTTCTTTCTATGGTCCTAAATTGTAAACTATTGTTAGCTCAAATAAATAACTACTACAAAAGATAACTTCAAACTATCAAAAGAAAAGAACTAGAGTTTTCCAATCAAAGGAATTAGCTAAGAATTAGCAATTCGTAAGTATGTGGAGAGGTCTTCTTGAAAACAAAAGAAAATTGAATGATCCTGAAGCCAAAAGAGTGTTGGGTTGGTCCGTTAAGCTTTTAGATTCGCCAACTCACACAAATGAGTCCTTAAACGCATAAGAGAGCAAAATAGAACTCAAATCTTTTAAGTTTCGCAAACTCAAATGCAATTAAAATTCAAGAGCATTCCCGCTTTATTAATTTTCTGAACTCAAAAGAGCAGGTTCACGAACTCAAATGCACAAAAGAAAAATAATTGTGTTCCTTAAGTTCTCGAACTCAAATGCTTCAAAAAACAATGGAGAAATTTTTCTTGTGCTAGGTTCACGAACTCACCCTTTTAGGTTCGAGAACTCAAATGTTAAAAAATTATTACAAAAAAATTCTCTTGAATAAGTTTGAAGATTCATCGTGTTAGGTTGTGAACTCAAATGACTTGTTGACCTTATTTTTGAGTTCTTGTCCCTATAGGTAGTTGAAAATCATTAGTAATAAACTACCAAAACAAAATCTTGCAAACTAAAAAATTGAAATTCCAAGTCATAGAATTTTCATCCACACATGAACTTTCTCTCAAGCTTAGTTCCGAGTTGTCGATATGCAAGTGCTTGAAAGTGCAAAATTACTAGACTTAGCAAAACATAATCCATGATTTTTTTTAATGATCATTTACTAAAGTTGTCGAGTTTTTGTACTCCAAACTAGGGCTTGCTTGGTCCAAGTGATTGAAAAAATTCAAACAATACGTGTAAGAGTAGGGGGGGGGGGGGGTTAAGAAACCAAAAATCCTTGTTTGTTTTGATTTGTCGTATTCATATTGTTTTAAATTTTTAAATTTTGTCTTTTTAGTGAAATTTGTGTAGACCAACAGGCTGAAATTATAAACATCTCACAAAACAAAAAAATTCAAAATCGATATTGTTTTTCGTAGAGATGAAAAGAACAAAGTTTAATTTTTGTAGTGTGTTGTACAAGACTACAAAGGTCTTAAAATTTTGGCTCTTAGAATACCTTAAATATTCATTAGTTATTTTGATGTTCTTTTTTCTCGTGCAGTGTAAGCAACCAACCTTTTCAAAAGTATAAAGTAAGAATTAATCTGCATGACTGATAAAGGGGATACCGATACTAACAGAGCTGATCCAATGGATAAAATTATGTTACATTACGTGGATTAGTATGATAAAAGGGATACCGATGATAACAGAGCTGGTACAAATCTAGAGATTTAATGGCCAAAATGATCTTGGTTTGCGAGGTTTTTTTTTTTTTTTTTTTTGCTGAGAAACAAACATCATATATTAACTTAGAAGATAATTACAGACTTCTAACAGAGGTTCCTTCCTTACAACAAAATCCAAAAAAGGAGGAAAGGAAACCCATTTGTTCTTAATACGAAATTTTATATCCCGACGAGCAAGTTTATCAGCTAGACGATTATTTTCACGCTTAATATACACAACCTTAAAAGACTGATTTCTAGCAAACACACACTTATAGTCATCTAAAAGTTCACTACTTCTCCAACTAACATCTACACAGTCTCCAATAGACAAAGTCTACTAACTGGAGACAGTCACAAACAAAAAGGACCTTGGACAAATTCATTTCCTGCACCCAGTTGACAGCTAAAAGGAGAACAGATGCCTCGACTCCCACTGCATCTGAGATCATCCCAAAGTCAGCACGCGAACCCTTAATTCTACCTGCAGTATCACACCAAATAATACCCAAACCCATATTATTATTATTTTAAAAGAACCATCTAAGAACAAAATATTATCAACCATATCATTGGCACCTGTATTTTCTATTAAATCTGCTTATAGAATCTATATGAATGATATTAGTAATGAAATAAAAGCTTCATTTTGGAGGAAAGTTTGGTCGTTGGATTGCTTACCTAAGATTAAGTTTTTCATTTGGAAAGTTTTTGCTCAAATGCTACCAGTGAATGCTTTACTTAAACTTTATAATGATTCTATAGATGATATATGTCCTCTATGCAAGAATGCAGTGGAATCGGTTGTTCATATGTTTTTTCAGTGTCCTATTGCCTTGCACATTTGGTTTGGTCTTTCTCTTCAACACTTAGTTCCCGGAAATTTAAATCAGGCTGAAGATATCTTTCTTTATTGGTTTGACAACTCTTTTGGTGAATCTCCTTTTGTTGTTGGTTGGCCAAGTGTGGGCTCTATAATCATGTGGTACATTTGGAAACTGAGATGTGATGTGATCTTTAGAAGTGCTACTATTAATCTAGATTTGGTTATTCTTGAAAGTAAAAGAAACTGAGATGAATCTCCTTTTGTTGTTGGTTGGCCAAGTGTGGGTTCTATAATTATGTGGTACATTTGGAAACTGAGATATGATGTGATCTTTAGAAGTGCTACTATTAATCTAGATTTGGTTATTCTTGAAAGTAAAAGAAACTGAGATGAATCTCCTTTTGTTATTGGTTGGCCAAGTGTGAGTTTCATAATGATGTGGTACATTTGGAAATTGAGATGTGATGTGATCTTTAGAAGTGCTATTATTAATCTATATTTAGTTATTCTAGATTTGATCTTTAGAAGTGCTACTATTAATCTAGTTTGCCGGTTGATAACTTGATATCCCTTTTATAAGTTATGACGGTTTGAAGGTAGAATACAGGTGCTGCACTTGTATTGGGTTTATTGGATCGAGCTGAGAAATCATTATTTTTTTACTTGTATTTAGATCAAATAGTGTTAGCTGAGAGGGCTGTGAGACAAGTTTCCCTAGTCAAGGACTCGGCCTACCTTGTCGGAGTCCGCAACTCCCAAATAAGAAACCAAACAAATCAGATTTAACAACTACTCCCTCCGTCCCACTAATAAGTGATCTAGTTTATAACTAAATTTAGTTATAAACTAGGTCACTTATTAGTGGGACGGAGATAGTAGTTGTTGTTTTTCCTTCATTTCAAAACAAAAGAAAGATACATGGCCAAGAACATCACTCAAAAGTCGAAATACATGACACCAGTACTATACTGAATAAAAACAACATCAACAATATCTTAACAGTCTTTGGAACTTTTTAGGGTCTCAAATCCCAAAATTAGCAGCAACAACAAAGCATATCCAAGCAACACTCGCAGGTCTCGTAGCAGCAGAAACAGCAACACGCCGCGAACACACTGTAAATTATGAACCATAGAACATAACAAAAATAAATTAATCCCTTATATATAAAGGTTTTCGGATCTAGCTAGACAGAGCATTTGTCAAAATCATAGAACTTGACACCGGAATTGAACTAATAATGATGTAGAAGATGGATTACTTACCAGGCGTAGATGCAACCCTTGTCTTCATGGCGTTTTTGGACGTGGCCCAAGTATGTCATCTCCTGATCGGAAGGGGCTTGCCTATAATCTCCATCCATCCTGATTATCTTGATGATATTTTCTTCTACTTCTTTATTCGGAAGCTTATGAAATGATTGTATGGATTGAAATTTGGATTTATAGATTTGAGAGGTTGTTAAACTTCAGAATGCGAACTCATTTGATCGTGGTTTCCTCTCTCTCTCCGAGAACATGGACAGCTGTGCGTTATTAATTTTCCATAACAAAACTAAACATGTGGAGAAATTCAACGTGCCCACGATTTGGCCCGACATGTTGCTTTCAGGATCAAGACAAAAACAAGAGAAGAAAAGTAAAAATAAGAAGATACTATAGTTAGTGATTTGGATATTCTTACATTAATTTAAAGTTTTTATTGGTCATCTTTCCTAAGTATTGGTGAAAAGAGACCCACGCTGACATTAATGGTATACCAGCTGCATCATTTATGTCAACAAAAGCTTCTTTCTTCTATTCTTTGTCATGGCTTTGGCCTTAATTTTGTCATTTGTGGCCTGGGCATCCAAAGCGTCTGATCATATAATAGTGGATTTGGCTCATGATTTAGCTTAGAATCCTTTTTGGGACCATGGTTCTATTTTCCTAGCGACGTATTCGGTTAGGAAATATTTTTTGCGATATAATTGAACTAAGGTTCGGTTGAGAAATATTTTTTGCGACGTAACCGAATTATTGTTCGGTTGGGAAATGTTTTTTTGCAACATAACTGAACTATTGTTCGGCTGGGAAATGCCTGTGAGCTAACCGAATTAACCAGTTCGGTTGGGAAATGTTTTTTGTGGTGTAACCGAACTGACCAGTTCGGTTGGGAAATGTTTTCTACAACGTAACCGAACTTATGTTCGGTTGGGAGTTATTTTTGCGAAATAGCCAAACTGTTTTCGGTTAGGAAATGTTTTTTGCAACATAATTAATACGTAACCGAACTGACCATGGTCCGCAAAAAAACCATGGTCCCTAAAAAACGTTTCTTAGCTTATTGCTGATTGGTCTGAAAAGGAATCGGCCTTTTATGACGATAAGAGCATCTCCACTACTGGGGGTTGAGATCATTATTTGTGAAGGTCTTATTAACACTTTGGTTGTGGGTCATTTACTATATGATAAAAATGAATAAATAAACAGAACTATGTTATAAACTAAATCAAAAGATGAACTATTACACAAAAGAAATATGGAGAGAAAAAGAGAGAATTTCTCATTGCTAGATATTGGTATCCATTACAAAGGAATGAGCCTCAATTTATAGGATAATATAAGAGAGGATAATAAAGATAGCATTAGGAAGTAATGGAATGCCTTCTCATAACTAAGATATTAAACCTAACTTATTACACTAAATGTGGGAGTTATCAAGAAGTGAATGATGTGAAGAGGTGGAAGGGGAGATGAAGAGGTGGTGGTGTAATAGAGGTGTAAGAGTAGTGGAAATCCACCAAATAATTAATTTACAACACTCCCCCTTGGATGACACCACTCTATTATGATATTGCCTCGTTAAAACCTTGCAAGGAAGAACCAAAAGGGCCAAAACCTAGATGAAAAAAAAAGAGGACAAATCATATCATGGTGTTGGACGCGTCAATTATTGCCTCATTAAAACTTTGCTAGGAAAACCTATTGGGACAAAACAAAGCGAAGGGAAAGAGTACAACACGCATAAATGTCCATCACACAATACCGATGTTCTCCCCCTGATGATATGCACCCATAGAAGTATAGAAAGACTAGTTACATAATGTTGATCTTCAAGTAAAATTACTGGTCGTCTTTTTCCAAAACAAGATATAAGTCTATCTTCAATAATGTCTTCGAATATCTCTTTAAGAAATTTTTATCAAGTTCGTTGCCTCATCATAACCTTGTCAGGAAAACCCAGAAGAAGATTAGACCTTTACTAAGGAAAAATAGTACAACTGTCGATAGATTAAGAAAATGAGTTGGACATATATATGTTGCCTCGAAAACCTTGAGAAGGAAAACTCAATGGGACAAAAACCTTGACTAAGGAAAAAGAGTACAACTCGTGAAGTCCAATATATCCTCCAACTGAAAGAAGATATCTCAGTTGATTGGTTTGACGATACAGTACCATAAGTAGCTAATTAGCAACCATCTTCAACTCAAGAAATTTTTTGTTGGTAATGGAAACCTTTATGTTGCCATAACTTAATTTCAAATCTCAAGTTGAATTGTCTTTGTCAATTTCCAAACGGTTGATTTGTAGGATCTGATATATCTTTTATTCTTGATAAATTCCTTTCAAACAATAATAGATGATCATCGTTGTTTCCGTTGTTAAGATGAAAGTAGATTGATAATACAAAAGTTTTATTAGGAGGTTACGTAATTATTCATGTAAACATGTCAAAACTTTCTAAAGTTGACAAAATCATGGACCATTATAATGCTTAATAAGTTTGATACATGATTCCAAGATCTTTTATCTTGAATTCTTTCAATAAGGAAATACAACCTGTGATAATCTTTTAGAATTTTACACGAACTTTATCTTCGATAACAAATAATTATGTCAGACAATGACATGTGAAACTGGAAAATAATAGTTTCCCTTAAAATTCATCTATCAACGGGGTATACAATACTTACCAAAGTATTGGGTATTTTCAAATCACTTAAGGGTGTGTTTGGAACGGAGGTGGTTGAGGGTGGAGTTCAGTCAACGGGAGGAGTCAAGGATGGAGTTGAATTCCAAGAGTGTTTGACATGGGTGGAATTGGAACTCCAGGGAATTGAAACTCCTTCATTCAGTGGAAAATCAAATGACACCTCCCCTCTTGGAATTTGGAACTCCTCCCGTTGTCCATTTTGACATTTTACTTTCTTTTTTCTTTAAAAAATAATTCATTTCCTATACTTATAAATTTTCTATGATAATTAAAAAGTAAATATTTTTTATTTATTTTAAAGTTTATAATATTTTTTATTTATTTTAAAGTTTATAATATTTATTAATTGGTAATATTAAGTACTTTAATAATATTTTGTTTTTTCACATATTCAAAAATGGAAAAAAAATATTTTTTCTTATTATTTAAATACACTAGTACCGTTGATAAATTATTAAATTTGAAATTTAAAATAATAGTTTTACTTAAAATACCAAAACTTATTATTATTTAATATTATTATTTATTTGAATTAATAATTTAAATAAATTTTCAATTAAATATAAAATTATTTACTAAAATTATATTTACATAAATAGTTAATTATTATTGTTGATAAATTATTTTTTCATCAAAAAAATAGTAGTTTTATTTAAATATTATTAATATTATATTTACTTAAATGATAATTTGTATAAATTTTTCACTTCAAAAATCACATTTATATTATATATATAAAATAATATTATGTTTAAAATTAAAATTATATTATATTTAATTAAAATTATCAATTATTAATATTTTTAATTAATATTTTAATATATTAATATTAATATTATTATATTATATTATATTAATATGCTAATATATTTAATTAATATTATATTATATTTATGTCATATTTAATTAAAATTATATTAAAATTAATTTGATGTTGCAGTGGAAAATATGGAGAAAGTAAAGAGACAAAGAGAGGTTTCTATTGATCAGGATAATAGGGTTACATGGATTCAATATCCTTTATATATATGTAAAGGTAAACTCTAGGTAACTAGATGGACCGCACATCCATGAGCCATAAGCCCTATAACACTCCCCCTTGTGCGGTTCAATAACAAAACTTTATACATAGTGCTTCACATATAGTTCTTTGAATGTTGTTCTTCAAATGTCGTTCCCTCCTTGATGACTTGTGCCGAAATCAATTGCCTCATTAAAACTTTGATAAGTAAAAAATCTAGTGGGACAAAACCTTGGTATAACTCTTCACATGTATTACTTCACATGTTGTCTCGTACTTTACATGTAGTTCGTCACATGCAATACGATCTTAATAGATCGACGAGTCTAAGTTAATTGTCTCGTAAAAACTTCGTCCGGAAAAACCCATAGGGACAAAACCTGAACTAAAGAAAAGGAGTACAATATCAAGCAAACTTAGAACATATATGGACTCAAATATGTTGCCTCATTAAAACCTTGACAAGGAAAACCTTGTGGGATAAAACCTTGACGAAGGGAAAATATTACAACATGACAGATGCAAGTAAAAGTGATCTATTGTAGATGATCACTTTGCTCCGTTGAATTTTACTGGTTACTTACAAATCTTAAGGCTGAAAATCCTCGTGGGAAAGACAATAGACTTAGCTAGGAAATTACATTCCCGGTGTTTGTTGTTGTCTCATTAAAAACCTTGTCGAGTAAGAAAACCCTGTGGGAAAAAGCAACTTCGGTGAAGGAAAATAGTTCAACACACCATTTGATGCTCCCCCTGATATCAGACAATTTTCATTAGTCTAATGCAGTCAAAAAAAGTTTATCACACTTTACTTTGTTGACTTGAACGTTTATAAAACCACCTTATTGTTGATTCTAGAAGTTACATTTCTTAACATACTATCGTATTTCATTTATTTGATTCAGATATTTTCAGTAATATCAACACGATCTTTATGTCTTCAACGTTCAACATACTTGATGTTTTTAGTGTTGTCTCGCTAAAAACCTTATCGAGTAACAAAACCCTTTGGGAAAAACTATTCTCGATCGAAGGGAAAAAGAATACAACACAACTTCGATTTCGAAGTAAAATATGTCGACATCATATCCTTGGATCCTCCCTATGATTACTTTCAGAGTTGTTCCAGACTGTTCCTTTAGTCATGTATTTTTCGAAACTGAATATTGGTAATGACTTAGAAAATAATCTACCGTATCTCCCTCTGATTACTTTCGTTGGAGAAGAGATTATTGTTCCTTCTTAATCAACAACTTTTGGATTGCACTTTCATTAGCATTCCTTTTAATGTCTATGTAGGGATAAAACATATTTATGTCAATGGTTACTTTTAAGTAGATGATTACATTCACTATACCATTCCAATGACCTTGCGTTGGCGCTGAGCTATATCTACCTAACAAGTTCCTTGAGGATGCAAAATTTTATCGAGTACATTATTATACTAAGTACAACAATGAGTCTATTGTACTTAGATATGGGAATTTCATCTCCCAACACATCTTCGTCATCTTCCTTTAGACGAAATGGTCACTTACTTACATTTGAACCTCGACTAATCATGGGAGTTCTATCAGGATGCATTCCTTTGTTAAATTACCTGACAAATTTAGACAAATGCAAACTGGTGGGATAATATACCACAAGCTCAGTATTCGATCGAGCTTTCCCCAGATTTTTCATCTCAAATTCGGATTTCAAATAGCTTTTAAGATCTCTTATTACATCAAGAGTACCTATCATGTATGTACCAACGACACAGATAGTTATAATTCCAAATCATGAACTTTCTTGTGAATACGCAAGGATAAATAACTTACTTGTCTATCCCCTCCAATTCAAATAGTCACTTAGACGGTTATACCACATCCTCCTGATTGCTTGAATCTATAAGTGAGCATTTTATCTAATTGTAAACGCACTTTGTGGTTTAGAGTCATTTGATTTGGGAAACAAAAGTCTATCAATTACTTTTGTAAATATCTTCTATCTCTTGATTCTTTTAGAGATACGTAACAACCACATACATATGCTGCATTTCAAGTCCTTTTGAAATTACCAATCTAACTAAGTAGTGGAACTCTATAACGTTCATTACAAGAGAACAATTTCAGGGCTTTGTGAGAAACCTCGCGCCACAAGGCGAGTCATTGTACTTTAAGACTACTTTCTTCTCATTATGCTTTATGACAAGTTAATTATGTATGTCCAATAGGCTTTACACTTGGTTGGTTAGCACTACCACACCAAATACCCATATATTTGTCAAAGAACTAAGTTCTACCTGGATTGTGTAGGCCAAATATGTTGTTTATTTGAAATTAATCAAAATAAAGCATGGTTCAATCTCATTGTGATCTACTTCTAGAGAAACTATTTATGGATTATATCATCACTGTGCACGCATGATCCTTCCATTGACTCATGTGCATTCTCATAATCCGTTAGGATTTCATTGTTCTCTAGAATCATTTAAAATGTGGTTGGTGATTATCTCACAACTACACCCTCATAAGAATCCATTAAAATGATTCCTAAATCTAATTAATTTGATATGAAACTAAGAATTAAGGTACTAAAATTATAAAGGAGACACAAAGATTTTTACGTGGTTCGATCAATGTGATCTACATCCACGGTTCTTCACTAGTGATTGTATGTAATTACATGATTTTACAATTGAGATTCCATTAATGAATATCTGGAGCTCTAGAATTTTGGAGAAGAGGATGATAAAGAAAATAAATCTCTCCTAACATTTTTCTCTCTCCTCTTAAAATTATCCTCTCTTGCTAAAATATCTCCCTTACTTCTCATGCCTAAATGGCTATTTATATGATTTTACAATAGATGACAGTTGTGTTGTCCCGCCATTTCGGATTTGAAGATTATCTTGCGAACCTTCGTGGTTTCCTTTGATCGCAAAATTTCCTTCTTGCTCGCAAAATATTCTTTGCTCGTAAAATATATGTTCTCTTCACAATTTCGTAAGTTATCATTTGCTGTGATATTCCGCTCCTACATCTTGCCTCTTTTTTCTTGAATATTGCTTGAAGAGCGATCTTTAATAAAAAATCACTTGTTGTGGTTTTTGGAGTAGTCTTTGATCTTTGTTGATGAAGGAACAAGCTAAAGAATATCAAACTCAAAAAGTATATACTTGCCTCTATTCTTTTGCGAAGTTCTGAAGCTTTAAGAAGATATTAGAAGTATCATCTTGAAGAAGTATGAAGTATGCGAAGTATCTTGAAGAAGTATGAAGTATAAGAAATATAAAATATCCTTGAAGAAGTATAAGAAGTACTTAATCCTCGATATATATAAGAAGTATAAAATATCCTTGATGAGAGTGATAAATATTGCCTCTGTTCATGTGAAATTATTATTCCACTTTTGGTGAGGATTCTTGCTGAGAAGATAAAGAACATCAAATATTTTCTTGGGTATCCATAGTTGCCTATGTTCTTTATCTATGAACGAGAATCCTTGAGAAAATGTTGAATAATTAAATTGCATCTCTATTCTTATCTTGCCTTTGCCTCAAGTGGTAACCCTGCTAACTTCTAAATTTTTCTGCAAATTTCTGAATTTTTCTGTGAATTTTTGGGGTTTTCTGCGAATTTATGAACTTCTAAATAGTGCTGCGAATATAGTGTTGCGATCATAGTGTTGCGAATATAGTGTTACGAACTATAAATATTCATGCGAATTATGAATTTTTCTGCGATCTTTCGCGGTGTTTTCCTGTAAAATTTTGTAAAATACTTGTGCGAATATAATATTTATGTAATGATTATGTTATGAAATGTTTATGCGATGCTTATGCCATGAAATGTTTATGCAATGCATTTATTATGCAAATATGATGCTTGAATGATGCGAGTATGATGCTTGTATGATGCAAATATGATTCTTGTATGATGCAAGTATGATGCTTGTATGATGTGAATACTTATCTATTATAATGCATAGCTAATGTTTGTGTTACTTAGCTCATTTTGCAGCGATAAAATTGATATATCTTTGAATTGCCTCTATTCATATAATCATCTTCGCAAGTTTACTTGTGTATTTTCGCGAATGAAATCGCCTCTTCTGGTATGACTTCGTGATATATATACTTGTAAAAATTCTTCAATGATCTTGATGGGATTGTCTTCTTTGTTAGGACTTCATGATATATCTTCTTGTAAAAATTCTTCAATGATCTTGATGGGATTGTCTTCTCTTCAAAACTTCATGATGTATATTCTTGTAAAATTTCTTCAATGATATCGACGAAGCTGTCTTCTTTTCAGATCTTCATAATGTATATTCTTGTATAATTTCTTCAATGATTTTGATGTAATGAATTTCATTAATTGTTGTGGTCTTATCATGCCTTCCTAAGTAAAGGTCTTATTTTGCCACCTCTTTTGTAGTAAATTTTTGTATTTGCGATAATATGACAAGTCTGAACATTCTTGCGAACATACAACCTCGTGACATTATCGTCTTGCGATGAAATCGCAGGACGTTTTTACACTTTCATGTAATAACCCATTGATCTCATCTTAACTTCTTTGTTTCATTCTGCGAGTTCTTTTTGTATGTTTTCCTTTTTTTTTTTTTTTTTTTTTTTTTTAGAATGCTCGCAGAACTTCATTTGTTGCACAAATATGACAAGCCTTTATGTTTTCGCAAACAAGAAGCCTCGTGACATTTGCGTCTTATAGCACGTATCAGCTCCCTAATGGAGGGTGCTGCCATTTATCTTCCCCCTGGTTTTCCCTTCAAGGAAGCGTACATCGACCATACAAGGTTAGCTCTTCCCATCGGTTCGCCAACAACTTGACTTTTTGATCGCAACCTCTTATCCTTTTTTCCTATAGGGATTATAGTTACGAGATTGCACCCTATGGGGTATCTTTGGGCCAAGTGCATCATTTGCCAAGACTTGTCAAAAATGGCAGATGTGGTTCAACCTCACCCGGAACTCTTGACTCAGGTGTACCTCGGCGCCTTGATCGTTTCTGCACTTCTTGGGAAAGACAAGTATGCTTTAGTCGCCCAACCTAAATCCTCTTACACCGCATTTTATATTGCGTAATGTCGCTAGATTAGGTGAGAATCCAAGGTGTCTAACCCGGATAGGTACCCCATTATTGGGTTGTACCCCTAAATTTTTACCATGTACTAAGGGCCCTTGGTGGTGTTCCGGTTACCCTTAGCCACGTTATAGGTACCCCCTTAAATGACGTACTTTAGGATTTTGCCTCTTACGATATATAGCTTCGCGAACTAGGTTATGCATACAAAGGTTTGCCTGTATAAAATTTTCTGCGGCTCTCTTTCTTTTTTTGAGGTTGATCACAGATTGTGGTCTTTTATTCGCAATTGATTATTGGCGGTATTTTTTCGCCTTTTATGAGTAGAATCAAAATTCTTTTTATTCGTAAATTTTTTATGTATATAAGATGTTGAATGCTTTCATAAGATCTTTAGCATAAGAAGTATTAATCAAAATTGTTCTATAGAAATATAGGAATTTAATTTTCTCTATTTTTTGTAATTTTGAAGTCTTTTTAAATTTTTTGAGATCTTTAAATTTTTGCGATTAAGTCATTTTTGAATCTTGCGATTGTATCGCTTTTCACCAATCTAAAAAATCTTTGAAATATTTTAAAATCTTAGAAATTGTAGAAATTTTTGCGAGTATATTGCTTTTAGTAAATAGAATCAAAATTATTTTGTCTTCAGAAAATAAAGTATTCAAGGAAATGGTACTTACCTTTTTATGGCTTGTTGTTGTCTCTTGAAAAGTATATGACTTGCCATTTCTTGTGAAATAATCTCCCACTTTCTTCTTGCGAAATATCCAAAATTCTTGCGAAATAAACCTTTGTATGAAGTAAACGAACATCTGCGAAGTGTCGGTGCTGCGAATATTCGCAAATTAAACATTTGGGAAGGAAATGTTCACGATATATAAACTCATGCTGCGAATATTCGCAAAGTAAACATTTGCAAAGTATAAAAAATCTTTGCGAATAGGGAGATTTGAACATGCGAACTAAAGCTTACTCCCTTCCCACTTTACCATCTGTGCTTCCTTGGCTGTGTGATAGAACGCATGTAACCTTCCTCTTATTCTTTTCTCTTTTTGTTTCTGCCCTTTCTGCCCTTTGTTTCTGCACAAATTATTCGCAAAAATCTTGTTTGTTTAATTCCGTTCTTCGTACTTTGCTGGGAGATCTGACGCAGTAGACTTTGTCTATAGCTCTTCTTCCTTCCTCCTTCATTAACTGATATAGACAAGAAGAATCTTCTTTGCTATGAGTTTCATGTTAGTTTTCTTTACTGCGAAACTTATCAACTCTTATATCTCCCTGGATAGTTTATGTAACTCGAATTGTCTTGTGCAAAATGAACTGCTGAACTTCACCTCGTCCTACTGAATTTCTTCTTCTTCTCCCTGGACATTTTTGTTCGTAAGATTCGAACTCATGATGACATTTATCCCGTTTCTTCGTAGGAATGATAATTCTTCGTCAATGACGCAGAACTTTGCAAAAAAATTGCTGCAAACAATCAGTAAATTTGGTTAGAAGTTTATAGATCATTAAGATGAGTAATGTTTGCCTATGAAGAATGAAAAATTTCCATATATTCTACTTGTTTTTGTTCTTGCGAAGTGTAAATCTCTAAATCTCTAACCAACATAAAATCTTGAATTTTGATTTTGTCATAAATTCTTTAAACAAATTTGTAAAACGAGATTTGGTTACTACTAATTTATAGCAAAAACATTTTTAAATTCAAAATTTCCATAATAAATCAAATTTCTACAAAAAGCAAAGTTTAGATCGCAAAAAATTTATTTTTCAATTTGTGTTTTGAAATTCCCAAATTTTGAAAAATGAAACAAAGAATAAGAAAAGTAAAAAGAAATTTGTCCTTTTTGGAAGCGATTGTTGACGTAGCATGTGTAAATTTCATTTTGCTTGACGATTTCTCCATATCCACATCTCTCTTCCTGAACTACTACTAAGAACTTCCATTTATGTCTTCAAAACTCATAGATCCGGTACAATTCATCACCATCAGTAACCAATTTTTCTAACTTTCTTGAACCAACAAGGTTAGGTCCCTGTTTCTAGCGCCAAATATGTGGTTGGTGATTATCTCACAACTACACCCTCATAAGAATCCATTAAAATGATTCCTAAATCTAATTAATTTGATATGAAACTAAGAATTAAGGTACTAAAATTATAAAGGAGACAGAAAGATTTTTACGTGGTTCGATCAATGTGATCTACATCCACGGTTCTTCACTAGTGATTGTATGTAATTACATGATTTTACAATTGAGACTCCATTAATGAATATCTGGAGCTCTAGAATTTTGGAGAAGAGGATGATAAAGAAAATAAATCTCTCCTAACATTTTTCTCTCTCCTCTTAAAATTATCCTCTCTTGCTAAAGATCTCCCTTACTTCTCATGCCTAAATGGCTATTTATATGATTTTACAATAGATGACAGTTGTGTTGTCCCGCCATTTCGGATTTGAAGATTATCTTGCGAACCTTCGTGGTTTCCTTTGCTCGCAAAATGTGCTTCTTGCTCGCAAAATATTCTTTGCTCGTAAAATTTATTTTCTCTTCACAATTTCGTAAGTTATCATTTGCTGTGATATTCCGCTCCTACATAAAACTTTGGAGCATCCTCCAGTTTGATCCATGGACATATTCAAAGACAATCTTATGAGATGATTTCTGATGATATAAATAAGTTGTGCCTTACTCACCTATTTCCTTTCTAGGTAAGGATTGATAGAACCAAGTGATCTCCCAAACTTCCTTTATGGAGACACGGCCTCAACCACACTTCCAATGGGTGTAGTTGAAACACCTTAGTCTATGGTGTATATCTCGTATTGAGGATTTGTAACTTTGCAGGTAGGTTTGCAGCTGGTATGTGTGATCTCATTACTTTAGCAACATCATTGTACATTCTGAAAATTGAATATTCTTTATCACTTCACATTTACATTTGTGGAGTACAAGAATCAATATGAGACACAGTAGGAACACACCATGACAATTCATGTTGTTCCCTTAGAAAATACTTTTTCTTCTCTCCCCCTAACGACGGGAAGACTGTCTCATTAAAGTGATAACCCGCAAATCTAGCAGTAAGAGATCTCCTGCCAAAAGTTTTAAAATGCAGATAATTGTTGGGAACTCATTTCCAACATAACTACTTAACAGTTTTGAAGACCCATCATAGTACGATGTGGAGTCGTAATGGCACACATATAGTTCAACCAAAAATGCGTAAAAACACGAATGTCAGGCTTAAATCCAGTTACCAACTAGTACGCAGAAAAGGTTGACTATATTGGGTTCTAAAAAAATTTTAAGTAAGATGCGTGTAATATTGCATATCCCCAAAACAATAAAAGATAGGTCAGTACACATAACCTATTCCTTAGACACCATCTGTAACCTTTGATGGTAGCCTCTGCGAGACCATTTGGTATAAGATACTCTATATTGATCCTATTATATATGCAATATTCATCAAGTCCTTTTGATGTAAATTCTCTAGCATTAACAAGGGTGGTTATCCTTTGCACTTTGCATTGTGTAATATGTGCTAGGAGTTTTCAAACGCAAATTTCTTGGGAACTATAACTAGTCCAAAATGTCAAAACATTCACCAGATTCATCAGTCACTTTAATGGTCCGCATTCTGCATGAATATTTTTCTAAAGTTCACCTTGTTTTTTTTGTAAGATGGAATTTTTACCATTTGCATCTTAGGATGGTCTCGATCCTGTTTTACTGAAGACTTTGTAAAAATGAGTAATATGCTTTCTTACCTAAAAGCATAATGGGAAGGGGGGTTGTGCATCTAGTAATTTAGAAAACACTTATTGAGAGATATGTCGTCACTTTGTATTATGTCAATCTTTTTCCCATTTTCGTTCATTCAAATAAAGTGATATTTGTATGAGTTCTTTCAAAACAATCATCATGTCACAACCAAGGTTTATTTATAGTTATGCCCAAAGTCTGTATGAGTCAGTTTCCCATTCTCACAATGAATTTTTTTACGATAACCGTTCACACAGATTTCGTAGGAAATTGACAAAGTGTGATTAGCTCTTAGTTCTTATAGAGCTTATGTAACTTTTAATCGATATACCAATTAGGCAACAAAGATTGAGCATTCCTTCGCTCGGATATTACATGTAATGATCCAATCATCATATGGTATTATATAAGGAAATAATTCAACAAGCAGTTTAATATATTTCCTTAAGAGCTTCGTGTAATAAGTGGTGTGGCCTTATTACGTAACAAAAGAAAAATTATCTCATTTACTTTAGAGTGTTACAGTTCATGAAGATGATATACTTTTCATCATAATGTACGAATGATCCTTTTAACTCAAGTACTTTTGAGTATATCTCAAGTGCTTTAGAGAATTTCAATCTCATGGAAATGACATACTATTCATTCCGTAAGAGCATACAATGGATATAATTATTGGTGAAAAAAAATTCTTTATTTTAGCTAATATAATATCGGTCAAACTATCATGTAGACAATAGTTTAAGATCAAATCATGCAAAATATAGAATCTAACCATACGAATTCGATTGAATAAAGATAAACAATAAGAAAAATTGGCAAAGTTCTTGTTGCCATTAATGTTGACGTCTAACTATGATATGACCTTCTCCAAGAATACAGTGAGTTCGTTTTCCTTTAAACTCCCTATAACTCTTATAATTGACTACTAATATATGATACTTGCATTACAACACTTGTACCATTCTCAGTAAAATACTTATACCAATATTTTCAACTCTCATTCATATGAGTCAGAATTACATCTCTGTCCCATAATAGGTAGATACATTTACTTTGTATCATTATTACTGGATCCAGAATTATATCTCTGACATATGAAAACTTATGTGAGTTTCTTTTCACAAAAAGTGAGGTTTGCTTTTAATTACAACATATCATTGTCGAAGTTATTGACTCATTATAGTCTAACAAGTGGATTACATCCCACTGAACATTCAAGTTTGGGGGAAAATGAATGTTTCGACAAACTTCCTTCAAAGCATTACATCGTCTGAAGTTAATATGTCGCCTTGGAAATGTTGAAGGAATGACTTCCTCTTTGAAAGGTGTATCTTTACAAGTTGAAGATTTTTATGATGAAAGTATTGTACTTGTGCACACATACTTCCACATCATAGACTCTTTAATGGTGCTCAAGTACTTCTGAGTTCAAAAGGTCAAATTAGAGCTAAATTGGTTTAGTCAAAGTCTGGTCAACTATTTGGTCAAGACCCGGTCCATTAGGTTGACAAGGTCATGGCTAATGAATATAAACATATATGGTTCATTATATATGAAATATTCAGGCCCACTGATAATAAGTTTGAAACTATTAGTATATGAGCCCAAAACATATGGTTAACCCTAAAAGTTGACAAAATTCTTCTTTCAACTGTTCTGATCGAAAGATTAATGCATCATCGTCCGATCATGATATAGTTTTTACATTAGATTTATAACAATGTTTCGACAAATATATTAAAATTTCAAAGACATCCAACGGCTCGATAAAAATATATTTATGACGCCGTATGACTATTACGATTCACGTTTCTATGGACACAACAGAAAATATCACGTACTTTGGAGTACTTTCCATGGTTGGACCTTTAAGAATTTTTTACAGTGCTTTAAGAAGAACAATATGTAACAGATAACAAAAATACAACACAATCTAACGGTTGTAATTCCTAAAACATACGTTTTTATACGCTGTTATAAATTAGGGTTTTCCTGAACGTACACAGATTCATTAAAATTCATTTTTGGATATTGCATCGTATTCCGATTTGATTGAAATTTTAACACACAAAGTAATGACTAATCGGGTTAAATATATTAAAATTTCATGAAAATCTAACGGTGAAATCTCTAGGTTTTATAATCATACGTTTGTGGAACCCTAATATATACTACGAAAACGAAATTTCTTTGTTCAAAAGAAATACCTGGTAACGCATCCATGATGATAAACAAATAGGATCAGAACCACGCTAATCTTCAAGTTATAATCCATAACCAATCTTGAACGAAGAAAGAAAAAAATTGCACCAGTTGGTAGAGTCGTGCATGATAACGTGTTGCATTGGAAAATATGGAGAAAGTAAAGAGACAAAGAGAGGTTTCTATTGATCAGGATAATATGGTTACATGGATACAATATCCTTTATATTTATGTAAAGGTAAACTCTAGTTAACTAGATGGACCGCACATCCGTGGGCCATAGGCCCTATAACATTTAAATAATATTATATTTATATGAATACTATAATATTTATTTAGTTACTAATATTGCATTTATTAATTTACTAGTATTTTATATAGTTATTTATTAAATTATACATTATTAATGACAATTAAATTAAAAATTATTTAAAAATAATTAAACATAATTTTCTAAAGAAATTCGGTGATCCAAGAATAAATTTACCAGCAAATAATATATTACAAATAAATATTTTAAATAAATAAATATTTTTGGAAAAGAAGAATGACGTAATTACCAATTTCATCAATAATCATGCCAAACACATAAATTTAGAAGGATGAAATTCAAATTCTAGGTAGTTGGAACTCCCTAGAATTCAAACTCCTTCCATGCCAAACGCAACAGATGATGTAATTTCCCATATCTCAAGTGTCTGTAGAAACTAGATGCCACAAGTGGAACTATGCAGTTTGTGTCCTTGTTCCTCTTGCCACACTTTCATGTAAACTAATTAAACATCAAACATGTAACCTTCCGGGTTCACAATTTATATTTATGTCCAGAAATGTTTATTAGTGAGAGGACAACCAAATATGGATGCTTTTCACCCATATTAGCCAACCATACATATTGTCGATACTTCACGGTAGTTTCTCTGCGAAAAATAATTTTGTCTATAATCAGTATTTAATGATTTCAGTAGCTACTCTGAATATATGTTCGACAATAACTATGATTATTTACGCGTATAAAAAACATTCTTTAATATCGACACCACTTGTCCACTTAGGGATGAATTCCTCTTTAGGAGATATATATGGCTCAGTAATTAAAGATCGTAGTTAGATAGTCTCATTGAGAACATTATCAATAGCCTCCCCATGAGCACTATTTTGATTAAGCGTGATTGGCTTCCTCTATCAAGGAATATATATTATTTTATTCATTAACAATTCAGATGAGTTGCATACAACTCAATTATTGTTAACTTATGGCATGCCCTGTAGATGCCAAAATACATGCAACAACATATGAGGTTTAATTATTCTTCTTGAAAGAATAAAATGCTTCAAGGATATCATATTGACATGAATAACTTCTCCACCTTATACCTAATTGGCGCAAGAATTATGATGAAACCAATTCACGACGTTCTTATAACGACTGCTTTCCTCCCCCTAACGGCGGGAAGTTTCATCATATCAAGATATATTCATGTGAAATATTTTATGGGAGAGTGATCTTGGATCCAAGTAGGTCATCCGACAAAAATAAAATAAATTCTTTAATAATTTTAAATTACCCATGCTTGTATATGTAATTAAAAATTAACAGCGTATACTTTATCAGTGTGCACCCTGATTAGTATTCATTATATACGGTAGTTATAAGCTCTTGTATTGGTACGTCTACCAAAACTTGGAGCAATTCCTCTTGATTGGTACTAATCAATCATTATATCGGAAGCATTTAATGCTGTAAAAATTATACTCTTGTAGCAAAAAATATAACATATATTTTGAGTTTGAACTCTAAGTTCTCTTTTGTGAAAAGCAATTTGGTATTTTATTGAAAAACTACAATTGACACAACTCAATTCCAATTATCTTGTGTTCTTAAAGTATTTCAATACTTTTACAAGTACTATGATTATGTCTTTTACACCATAGTCAACTTGTGTCTCCATATTCTTGAAATGTGAGACAATTGAAGAAATGAATTTATTCAATCTTGCAAGTACAAAAGTTCATCAACTCAATCAATTATATGGATACCATTTTGAAATGATAATTTTATTTGCGATATTGATCCATTAAATTGAAATTGGATACTTCACAATTAAACATATATTTTTCTAAAGAAAAAAAAATCATGTTAATATGTGATGAAATTTTCTCCCCATGGTTAGGGTAGGAGGACCTCATAGGTAATCAATCTTACTAGTGCCAACTTCTAGTGACATATTTTCGTGCCAATGGCTGGTGGTATTATCCTCTCATTCCTGGAAATGTCATGAACCTTTGAGGATAAATAAGCCTTATAAGCGGCACCATGAGCTTCTTGCAAGAATATCCGTAATTCAACATCATGCGTCATCACGATGCTTTTGTTAATGGTGGTTTTATAACAAAAAATTATAAAGAAACAAACAACAAAAATTTACATTATTCTACGACAGAAACTTCAGGTTCTGTATATGATATCCATGAGCTCTTTGTGTCATCTACTCATCTTGGTAGAAATTTGGTGTCCAAGCTGACCATTCCAATGCATGAATAGTCCAAGGCCATTAAACTTCTGGTTAATTCCAAGATGAGAATCGATCGTTCGAGTTCTCTATGGCACACCACATAAAAGAGAGCCTTAAGCTTATTTACAACGTGCTTCTGGCACAAAATAAATGTAGTAATAAATACTCCATAACATGCTCAGTGGTAGTTACACCGAATAAATATTATTGGAACCCGAAATGATATTTTAATATATCCTAAAACCCCTATAAGGTTATAAAATTGTTCGAAAAAAATTTATGTTTGTTTTTCCGTTGTTTTTGAGACATATATCTCTATCATCTGAATCAATACTGGATAAATTGCTTCCGGAACCATATCCTTTAGTATAGATAGACGAGATAAAAATTATAAATCCATTAACAAAAACATTTAGTCACTATGGGCTACTTCTGAACCCAAAATTTACGGATATTCCTAAAATCCAAAAATTTCCATAGACCGCTTCTGGAGTCTATATTTATGGATTAAAATAACTTGGATTGGTCCGATTTTTTTTAATAATTTGCATGTTAGACTACTTCTGGAGTAAACAACATCTCATGGATTGCTTTTGGAATCCATTAATCACAACACTAGTTATTAATAAAAATAAAATCAAAAAAATAAAATAAAATAAATACAAATATAATATAATATAATAAAAAAATTATAATAAATTTCCAGTTTCGTCTTCATCAGGGTTGACGAAATATTAATATATATGTGTGTTCATAGACACATTCTTATGATGAAAGCTTACACAATATCAGTATCAGGTTACTTCGGAAACCATTGATAAAGACAGGTTAACGCTTTTTACAGTCACTTCAAGGACCAACAGGGGAGAATTTATTCTACACCTCATAAGGAACGATGGAAATCGGACATTAGAGGAGATTTAGTGATTCTAAAGAAATTCATCCTCAACATTGCATTTGGAGAAATGAAATTTTTGGTCATTAATTAATAAGATCGTATGACCAAATTAATGTAAAGCACATACTCCCAATTTATGTGAATTTTATTCATTCAAAAATAAATGGATGCTTCACCAATATGCATTTTTTTTTCCATAATTTCCTAAAGTTTGTCATGTTTTTTTTTTGGGAAATCCAAATTATCGGAAAACAAATCTTTATGAGATCATAACAGGGGTAACAAGACTTTGTTACTAATAACATATACCCTTTATTTCCGATCAAACGACTTTATCGTTTGTGACCATTAAAAGTCAATATAATCATAAATCCCAATTTATGCGAGTGTCATACCATTACCAAATGGTTTTCAAAAATGATCAAATAAAAATCCTTTTTTTTTTCATTAAAAAAATAAATAATAATAAAATAAAATGATTAACTTCACAAAAATTAGATAGCAATAATACTTGCTTGAAAAAAAAATGATCATTATGAATATTGCCATTTTCTTTCTTATTGATCATATTAGGAGATGTATCTAGTTTGTAAAAACTATAAACCAAAAATCACATCTAACTTATAATCTTCATAGCTCACTTCAGTAGAATCTACGTGCTGATAACGTGTTATAATCTAAATCAAAAGATGAATTATTTCACAATAGAAATATTGAGAGAATAACGTGTTTCTCATTGCTAGATATTGGTATCCATTACAAAGGAATAAGCCTCAATTTATAAGCAAATATAAGAGAGGATAATAAAGATAGCATTAACATTAGGAAGTAATGGGATGCATTCTCATAACCGAGGTATTAAACCTAAGTTATTACACTAAATGTGGGAGTTACCAAGAAGTGAATGATGTGAAGAATTGGAAGGGGAAATGAAGAGGTGGTGGTGTAAGAGAGGTGTAAAATGGTGGAAATCCACCAAATAATTAATTTACAACAAACTAGTCATAAAAATCAAGGATTAATTGGGGGCCAACAAAAATAATTAGGGGCCTCACGATTTTTATACCCATACCAGAAATTATAGGGGGCTTCCAAACTGAGGTTGAAAGTACTATTCTACCATTCCCCTAAAATTTACCCTAAAATCCTATTAAGACTAAACCTATCCCCAATTTCATTTCATAACCGAACACTTCTTCTTCTCCTCTCCCCCTCCCTATCAGTTCCTCCATTAACGACCATTTACAAAAAAAAAAAAATCATCTGATTCATCGTCGATGCGGAAATTTTAATCGACGATTAACGACCATTTACAAGTAAACGATTCCTGGTGTTTTTTTTTTTAAATTTGCTTGAATCGTTAACCAATTGTATTATGTTAACAATTTTAGACATGCACATTGAAATGGTTGTGACGACCGTTGGAATCCTATACAATCGGAATACATCGGCTTCATGATGTCTTTTGAAAACAATCCTGAACGGGAATTCACACTTCTTCAATTTTGTGTTGTAGACCCTGGTCGTCTTCTTCTCAAACTTGTAATTCTTTCCTTTGTGACTTTCTCCCTTCTTACCCACTCTCTCGCATACCATTTTTATATTGTTACAATCGACGTGTCTACTTTGAACAACCACACACATCTTCTCTTTTTCCTTAGGGATTAGCCATTCCTTAATGTCATTCTTGGTTTTCCATGTCTACATTGAGCAAACAATTACATTACACAACCATGTGATCACTAATAAAATTATTTAAATATATGAATATTCCAATTCGGTTAAGGTAAACGTACCAAATCAGTCATATAGTGTTGGGAGGTATCCGGACCCATGGTAGATACGGGTACTGGCTGGGAGCTTTGTCGTACTACCAACTAAAAAAAATAATCACTATAGGGTCGACAAGATCTTATATGCCATAATGACGACTCTTCAATTATATTGACGACTATTCATAATTTATATTAACGACTCTCAACACATTAACGGTAAGTTTGACTTTGATGAGAAGTTACCAAAAATGTTTGGAGTCGTTAGGATATATATATATATATATCCAATGCCGACTCTACTTGTAGTTAATGCAGAATTTAAAAATCAAAGTCGTTAGGAGCAGTTATTGCAATTTTTTGAAAAATAGTAACGGTTTTATTCAAAAACAAGTATCCGTTGAGTACATTTTTTCTATAAATAGACACCTATCTCTTCCAAACTTATTCACCCTTCACTTTCAATCATCCTAAAGTAGTCACCCGTCACTTTCAAACACTAAAAATGGCTCCAAATTCGTTCAATAACCTAGAATATGTTGCTATTGTCAGAGCACACACCACTCTCACGAAGCACTCCGTTGAGGAAACAGAATGGGTGACCAGTAATGAAGACCCAACAAGAGGGCGTTACCTTGGCCATGATCAAAAAACAAATGCTTGGTGGAAACGGGTGTTTAAGGTTTTTAAAGCACTAAACGGAAATCTTTATGGGAGGAGACTCCCGAAGATAAGGGAAAGGTACGCTTATTTATACAATGAATGTGTATTGCTGAGAAGCTAATTAAAAGCTCGTAAGGACGCTATGCCAAATGAAGACCGCATGTGTAGAGTAAGTTTGTGAATCAATATGTCGTTCATCAAAAATTATTATTTTGGTTATGATTATTAAACAACACTAACTTATTAAAATATTTTTTTTTCCAGTATTCTTTGTGTCGGACCCAATACGAATTAAGGTACGACCATGAGTTTTTGCACGAGGACTGCTACACTCTCTTGGAGGAAGTCGAATGGAAATTCTCCCAATATAATTAATCTCGTATACATTTTCTAGCGCAATGTATTGAACTATTTTATGTCTTTTCCTTATATTTTAATGCAAAGTAATGTCCGTTTTTTTTCAATTCAATAATACTAGTTCAACCCTTAATATTCCAAACAAGGGTCGTCAACCAATCTTTTGCATATGGCCGACACCAAAAAGAATCGTCAAGGAATTTTTTGCAGATAAATGACTTTTGTGACACAAATGGGAGCATAATACAAGTGTCGTCAATCTGCTAAAAAGTTAATTGTCGAGTCCATTTGACGACTCCAAACCAAAACTAACGAATCCAAACAAAAACTAACGACTCCAGACTAAAACTGATGACTCCAGACTAACATATATATACACCATTCTTCCAAGTTTTCTTCTAAAGTCATTCATTTGTATATGTCCACCCTGACGACATAATATAGAGCGTATAAAACTCATTTAGTTGTAAATGTATAATATTAACGACCCAAGATACTACCAGCATTTATTGGGGAATTGAACTCTACCAAATGTGGTTGAGGCAGTTGGCTCGTTCAATTCTATAAATACACATCCATATCTCACCTCTTCATTACCAACACCATAATTTTCCTTCTCATTTATTCATCATCCAGGAGGAAAAAAAGAGAAACACAATGACTCCATACACTTCCGAAGAGAACTGGGCCATTGAAAGAGCTTGGAAAACAATCATAGACCACTTTGAAAGTCTAGACAAAGACATTGATGAAACATTAGATGCTTGGTGGAACCGCGTATTCATCGTTTTTGTGGTGTTGGATGGAAATCGGAACTCAAGGTCTTTAAAACAAGTCAAGGAACGCTTCAAAGCCATAAAATTTGAGTGTGATATTTTGAAAAGAGAATTTATGGCCGTAAGGGAAGCCTTTCCGGATATGATGAGTACTATAAGAGTAAGCATTATATATAAAAAGCCTTTGAAGGTCAGATTACAAAACGTTGGTGGGTAGCCTGGCAACAAGCTGGGCACCAACACCCTAAGTATGTTTGCGTTTGTGTTTTCAGATGAAGAAGGCGTATGCATACTACAAGGTACTCCGTGAGAAAAAAGTTTGAGTTACAAAGTTGTTACTTTATCTTCCATGGAACCGTGTTTAATTACATGCTTTATGATTGAGTATAGAAGTGCATCGTTATCATGTATTGTATTTCACCCTATGAAAGATGTATCACTTTTAGGATTCAATGAAATGTTGTTATGAAATCAGAAACTATTAAAAAAGAAAAGAAAAAAAAGATGAGTCGTCAATATTAGAGACGTACGTAACAAGGACTCTAATTTAAAATGAAAGTGTCGTCCGATTATAGTAAAGACAAACTAACGACCCTTAGAGTTATAGCTACAGGGAGTAAAAGGTTTTAGAGTCGTTGGGTTATAAATATATTGAGTAAACGACTCTAGATGACCTAAAAAATGGAGTCGTCCATATTTTCAAAATTGCTTGATGATTTTTCATACTCAACATTAGAGTCGTTAATGTGTTAAAAACTTAATGACGATTTTTCATATTGCGAATTAGAGTCGTTTATTGAGGTGACAAATAACTAACGACTATTAAGGGTCTTCAGTGTATTATATTCCCGACCAAACGACTCTCACACTGAGAAGTTCCATAGTGACCATGAATCGATCACTTGGAGCACCATTCAGGCGATTTGAAGAGTATAGGAAGTTTACCTGATTGTTTTGAGCTTGGGGTTCCTCATTTTGAGGGTTGGTTCCTTCATTTTGAGCAATGAGATCTTCATTTGCACCAATATTCATGGCTTCCTCTATTAACATTTCTTCATCAAACATCCAATCCATAGGATTAGATGAGACAATCTCACCATCAACAAAATCATGTATGTTGTTTGAATCTTCACCTACATCATTTCCTCCGCTACAATCACTCATTTTAGATAACCAAAATTTTCCACCAAACCTCACTTTCTTCCTCTCTATCCAACACAAATTTTCTTTCTTTCTATTATCTAAATTTTTCCCCTAAAACAGATTTTATCTAACTTAACTTATTTATAACTAATCTAACTTAACTAATCTACTTAATTAACACTAATGGTTTGGGGGTAGTTTAGCCATTTCGAAAAATTCGGATAAGGGGTAAACACATAATGCTATTGGGAGACCAACTGGTCAGGCCCCCAATCATTTTTTCTAGCCCCCAATTAATCCTTGATAAAAATCCAAGGTGACCAAACTTGTGGTACAAAAACCCCATTCAAATGTTGGGATCCATCAAACTCTATCTTAAACAAAATTGATATAAAAACCCCAAATTTCAAATTGGTTTCATCAAAGTCTTTGGGGTTTTTGTGTTACTTTTGTTTTGATGGGGTTTTTGTGTTACTTTTGTTTTGATGGATTTTTTGTGGATGGATAGTGACACCTTTGGGGTTATAACTCGCGGATCGATAAATTAAAGACTCTCAAGCTAAATTTTATTTCCCACTCCCTAAAGTGTGTTATATAGTACTTTTTGTTTAAATTTTGAGATAGAAAATGATGTGGACTTAGGACATAGGGTTATGAAGAAGAAACCTATTATAGGGGCTTCACATTCCAATAGAGGGGATTTACCCATTATTCTAATGTCTATTTAGTTTGTTATGGGGTGTCTTAAAGGTACTTAGGAAGTCTAAATTGCCCTTCCATCTATTTAAACCTAATCAATAAAAAAAACTAAAATCAAAATCAGTTTTTTTTTCCATCTTTTTTCCTAATCAATGTTAGTGATGGTGATCGACAATAACCCAACTAATAATTGACAACAACTCGATTTCAATCGAGAAAACCAAGATAAAACCGGTGCACAATTCTTAATTCCTCAACCACATCCAATAGTTTTGTGATGTTTGATTTGACACAAACCCATCTATTTTTTCCTTGTTTAGTGTTTGAAATTATTTGATTCATTAAAAATTAGGTTTGCAAAACCAGTTACGGTTAGGTATGTTCAATTTTCTAACCGTAATTTTATTCTCTGAAGTTGTTACGGTTAGAAACCTAAAAACTTCTAACGTAAAATAAAAAATAATTATATGCATGTGTAGTCCTAACCATAAATGTTTTTTACCGTAAAAACTCCCGAGACATTTTTAAAAATTTGAAAACTAATTACAGTTAGGTTTGATTTAAAATATACCAACCGTAATTTTGATACGGTTTGATTGTTTTTTTTTTAAGTAACCGTAAATAGATTCATATTACTCACGTCAAAGTTGGTAGATATACATAGCTATCTGAATTATTCTTGTGTCTATCATGTTGATACGAATCATGAAATAGAATTTGTCGTGGGAACGTGGGTACCCACGGAATCATGCGGCAGTTGAAGCATGTAATTATTAAAAGGGAATTTAGTTTACAATTTTTCGTGGGTACGTGGTACCCTCGGAATCATGAAATAGAATTTGACTAATAAAATATGGGATTGCCTGGTCCCATATTTTGGTTGATAAATTTCCCGTTTGACTTCCATCTGCCGCATGATTTGCCAACCCATCAGCAGTTTGATTTCCTTCCCTGTAATTGTGCTGAATAGCAGCCTGCGGGATCTGTCGAAATCTAATTTTTATTTCCTTAATCATCCCTGATATGTTCCAAGGTGTGTGTGGGTGGGTGGGTGGGTGGGGGGGGGGGGGGTAGAGGAAGTGATGAAACGCTGAAGGTTTTCAGAGTCGGTTTCAAAGATAACTTTTGGCCATTGCCTTTCTGTTGCTATTCTTGAAGCCAATAACAGAGCCCAAGTTTCTGCATTAAGGAAGTCGTAATTCCTAGTGGTTGAGCTAGAGCCATTAATGTTCGTGCGCCGGAATCCTTACAGACCCAGCCCCGCAAATCCTGGGTGACCTCTGGCTGCTCCATCCGTGTTAATATTAATACAGTTGATGTTCGAAATTGACCATCCTACCGATATTGTTGATATCCTTTTGTCTCTCGCTGGGTGGTAAAGTATCGGTGCATGTCCTGGTATGATTGGTGGTGAAAAGTGTAGTGCCCCGGAGAATTATTGTTGCATTTTTTGTGCCCAGGCTAGGATTTCTTTCGAAGTTATTTTCTTTTGTTGGTATATTAGTTCATTCCTAGCTAGCCATAAGGTCCAGAATAGAAAACAGAAAGAGGAGATTACAAATGTTGACGCAGGTTGTTGAAGGATTTGGGAAATGGTTGTCTGAGGCGTTAATGTGAAAGTGGGTGGGGGATTAGAGTTTGGTGAATTTGAAAGTTGGGTGAGTAAGGTGTTCCAGGAAGTAGATTCCGTTGGACAATGAATTAAAATGTGACTTGTTAGTTCTGGATCAGTGTTGCATCTGGGACATATGTCCGAGTTGGTCAAATGGATTTGATGTAAGAGTGAGAAGGTTGGTAATCTTTCATTGATGGCTTTCCACAAGAAAAGCAGAATTTTTGGTGGACATGGTAAAGTCCATAGGAATTTGGTAGGTGGTAGAGGAGTGTGTGTTGGTTGACCATGGGTTAGATATTTGTATCCCGATGAGGTAGCGTAGTTTCCAAATTTTGAATGTGGCCAGATGATTTTATCTTGGGGGATATTTTTGGGGAGGTGGATCTTTATGATTTTATGGATTATAGGATTGGGAAGGACGCTTAATTTTTCCTGATTCCATGAGTGAGAAATTGGATCAATGATATCCGCTACCATTCGGATTGGGTAACATTGTGTCGGCTCTAGATTTGGTGAGTGTGGAATCCAATTGGCTTCTTTGGAGTTGATAACTCATTTCCAATACGATGAAATATCATATTTTGCACGGTAGGTATAATTAATGCCAGTTGTCTCCATTGAGGACTGGAGGAGGAGGGTATGGAATCAATGCCTTGTAGAATTGGTTGTTGATCAAGATATTTTTCACTGAAGAGACTTCCACAGATAGAATTAGGTTGTTCATGCAAATTCCATATTCTTTTCCTGAGAGGCGCTTTATTATGATCACTGATTTTCCTTATTCCTAATCCTCCTTCGGATAATGGTTTTGTTACTTTATCTCATCCTATATGGTGAATTTTTTTAATTGTTGAATCATGTCCCCAGAAAAAATTCCTGGTGATACGATCTATTTGTTTGTGAATATTGCTGGGTAGGTTTTGTGTTTGCATAATGTGGTTTGAGGTGGGAATTAGAGAGGTTTTGATGAGAATGAATCTTCCGGCTGGAATTAGGCATTTGGTCAATCACCGATCTATACCATGTTTGTTATTAATATACTTAAGTTATTGTTGTATTATTTAGCACACTAGGGACCACGAGATAAAGAAAGAGGCTAGGAGTGTTTTATTGCTTGTTTTTTTTTTTTGATAAAGAGAAGAAATTTTATTGAAGTTAACCAGCTTTGTGATCTTTTGCAAGAAACTCAAAAAAAACTGAACTAAAGTTTCCAAAAGATAGCATTGGCATTACTAACTTCCTCACATATTTGGCAACAACATCTGCTACCTGGTTGTCAGAACGCCTTACATGAATGAAATCACAAACTAAAAAATGAGAAACTAAATGTTTAATTTCCTTTATTATATTTCTATTCTCCCATTGTATGAGAAGTATGTTCCCATTAATGGAATCTACTACTAGTTTAGCATCAGCTTCAATTTGTATTCTTGAAAACTTCATTTCCTTAGCCCAAATGAGTGCTTCCTTGACAGCTATGCATTCAACTGCCTCTGGGTTTAGTGCTCCATTTCCATTGCTCCCTTTGATTCCAAGACAGTCACCTGTGTGGTTACGTAAAACAATACCAGTACCATACATGTTAGTATCTTCATTATAAGAGCCATCAACATTAAATTTGACAAAACCATCTATTGGTGTTTTCTAGTTAGAGGTAGTTGTGTCATCAGTATTCATAGTGAGAGTAGATTTTCCTAAGCAATGAATATGTGATGCAACATGATAATGTATCTTATGCACAAAGTTTAGAGGGTTTAGAGATACTCCCTGGAAGACAACATCACATCTATCTTTCCATAAAACCCACATACCAACCATCAAAGTAAACAACCATCTTGTGTTTTGTTCAGAGTCTGTAGAAGAATCAAACCAGCTAAGTATCCATTCTGCAACTATATTTCAGTTCTCTTTAACATTATCAATATTAACATTGATGCCCCTCCAAACCGCCCTGGCATGTTTGCAAGAAAAAATTATATGTTCCATATCTTCCATTTCATGACCATAGATGTTACAGTGAGTCTCCACTTCTGTATCATACATAGCACTTCTGCTTTTGGTAGCATTAATCTCTCTAATACACTTCCAGATAAAGAGTTTGACACGATTAGCTGCATGTGTTTTCCACAGGGACTTCCAGATTTTAGGATTTATACTAACTCCATTAACTTGGACATCATGAGTTCTCTGAGTCAGCATTATGTAAGTACTCTTAACTGAGAAAGAACCATCTTTAGAGGGTATCCAAAGCATAACATCTTCTTTGCTTAGATCTATGAATAAAGCTTGTATTTTTTGAGAAGTATCATCATCAAATAATCTGTTGAGGAGATTGGTGTCCCATTGGCTTGAATTTGGCAGGTATAATTCTGCAACATATTCATAGAATCTATAAAGCTCATTTATAGGTTGTGGTGGATGGTTCATACCTGGAATCCATTTATCCCTCCATATTTTTGTTTTCTTTCCATTATTTATCTCCATGAAGTAATTATGCTTTACCACTTCTATTCCTTTAGTAATGCCATTCTATGTGTAAGAACAATTTTTAGTTGATATGTTTTGATGTAAGAGATTGCCCTCTTTGAAATATTTACTTCCTAGAACTTGGGACATGAGACTGATAGAATCATTGCATATTCTCCATGCCAGTTTAGTAAGTAGGGCCAAGTTCAATTTCTCTAGATCTCTAAAGGACAATCCACCTTGATCTTTTGTTTTGCAAACAGCTGACCAAGCTATTGGATTAGAGCCTTTGTTGTTGACATAGCCCCAGAAGAATTTCCTTTCTATTGAAGTAAGCTGTTGTAGAAGATTATTAGGAAGCTTGAAAGTACCCATTTGATATATAGGAACTGAATTGAGAACATGTTTGATCATAGTGCCCCTGCCTGCTTGAGAAAGAGAAGTACTTGACCAGCAAGAGAATCTGCTTTCAAAGTTTTCTTTAATGCTTTTAAAAGATTCTTGTTTTCAGTGTCCAAGAATGAGAGGAGAGCCCAGGTACTTTTCTTTTGAATTCATCACCTTAACACCCAGAATTTGTGTCAAAGTGCTAGCAACTTCAGGTTTGGTCTTCTTGCTGAAATGAACTGCTGATTTTTCAAAATTGATAACTTCACATGATTGAGAACTGAAGTGTTGAAGAAGATTAAGTAAATTGTTTACTGAAGTAATATTTGCTTGAGTAAAGATCAAGCAATCATCTGCAAAAAGCAGATGATTGATGGCTGGAGAAAGTGCAGCCACTTTAATACCTTTGATGGAATTATTTTGAAGAGCACTTGAGAGATGTCTTGAAAGATATTCCATAGATAAGATAAAGAGATAAGGTGAGAGGGGATCACCTTGTCTAATTCCCCTTGTTGGTGTGAATTCTTCACAAGGAGAGCCATTAAGAAGCACAGATAGAGAAGTAGTACTTATGCACTGGTAAATCAGATCACAAAACTCATTAGAAAAGCCAAAGTATTGAAGAACTTTAATTAAGAAATTCCACTCTAACCTGTCAAAAGTTTTTGACATATCAAGCTTTAGAGCAAGCCAACATGTTTCACCTCTTTTCTTCTTCATAGAATGAATGATTTCTTGTGCTATTACTGGTTTATCACTGATGAGTCTGCCTGAGACATAAGCAGCTTGGAATGGAGAAATGATTTTCTCCATTATGGGCTTCATTCTGCTAACAATAATCTTGGATATGACTTTATAAGATGTGTTGCATAAACCAATTGGCCTGAAATCACTAGCACAAACTGCCTTTTTCTTTTTTGGAATGAGAGAAATATAGGTCTTGTTGATCTGTTTAAGAATATGCCTAGTTTCAAAGAACCTTTTCACCATCTTACAAACATCTTCACCAACAATATGACACTGACTTTTATAAAATCCATCTTGAAAACCTTCAGGTCCAGGTGCACTCCAATTCTCCATACCTTTAAGAGAAGCATGAATTTCACTATCTGTGGGAATTCTTGTGAGTTGAAGATTTTCAGCTTCAGAAATTACTGTGGGAATAACCATATATAAGCTTTCATCTAGGCAAGGAGAAGTAGTAGTGCTGATGTTCCTGAAATGTTGAGTCAGGTGTGCAAAAATTTCCTCCCTTGTATGCAACCAAGAATTATCATAATCTTGAATTGAATCAATATTATTTCTGGATTTCCTTCTATTGACTTTGGTGTGGAAATACTTATTGTTGTTATCCATATCTTTTATGAAGTGTTCTCTTGATTTTTTTTTGGTAGAAATCACTTCTGATCTTGTGCCATTTACTTAGATCATTGCTGACAGAAATAACTTGTTGTGTAGTATCTTGATCTGGAGAGTTTGTCTGCAAATCAGTTAGCCTCATTTGTAGCTGATCCAACTTTTGATTTATATCTCCAAAATGTTCTTTGTTCCAAACAGACAACATCTTCCTAGTAATGTGTAATTTGTTGACCAGCTGAAAAGCATGAGAACCCTGAATACTGGATTTCCAAGCATTGGCAATAACAATTGAGCATGATTCATCATTAATCCATGTTAGAAAAAATTTAAAAGGCTTCCAACAGCTAGGGGTAGAATCATCAAAAACTAGCATAATTGGGCTATGATCACTACCAACTTGATTTAGATGAAACAACTTACTATTAGGAAAATTAAGTGACCAACTAGAGTTACCAATAACCATGTCTATTCTAGATTTTTTGGTGCCAGTACCTTGATTGTTGTTAGTCCAAGTGTAATCTTTACCAACATAACCTATGTCTTCTAGGCCACAATTAGAAACAAGACTATTCACCCAACCATCTTTAGATGAGGAAGGTGCTTGTTCATTATTAGATAAATGAAAGTTTAATTCTCCTAGAACAATCCAAGGATTGTTGTACTCACAGCTGATTTTTTGGATGAAATTCCACTGGTCTTTATTTTTGGCATAATTATGGTGGCCATACATACAAGTAAGTAAGAATTCAGGCTTACTTAAATCGCCTTGAACAATGACATTAAACATATTAAAAGCTCTATCAACTATATCACATGTGAAACCATTTTTCCAAAGAAGAACCAAACCTCCTGACAGACCCTCTGGTTCAATAAAAAAAGAATTAGGATAATGATATTGTTTTAAGAGAGGTATGCATTTATTGCTTCCTATTTTAGTCTCACTCAAGAAGATGATATCAGGGTTCTGAGATCTAATGAGATCACTCAAATGATTTCTAGTGTCAGGGTTTTTGAACCCCTGAACATTCCAAGCTAAAATTTTCATTCTTGAAAGATGAAGTGAATTAAAGTTACACAGATGAGTGTTAGCTCTTTATGCCAAATGAGTTTTTGAAAAGGTTTTAAAATTTTGAACTAGGATTAAATGCTTATCCAGATGAACAGAAAAACTAAGGAAAAAAAAGAAATTACTTTTATGCAAAGAAATAATTTTTGAATGAATTGTATTACCAAGTTTTGAGATTACCTGATTTTCCTTATTAGTATTAACAGCTTCATTGTCTCCATTTGTGATTCTTTGAGCAGTTTGAGTGTTTGTGTTGATATCATTGTTGGGAGCTGAAGATGTTTGGCTTTGTGTTTCTTGAGTATTGATAGATCCAGTCATAACTCTATGTCTTTTACCAAGTCTAGTGGATTCATCACCTTCAACAATATCTGTTTCCTTTAGAAGGAAATCCAAATTGATAGCAACTCCATCCTTTGGTGGTACAAAAGATGCAGATTTTACATAATTCTTTTCAATCTTCCTTGCAACTGGAGCTGTAGTTGTAGAGAGAGGCCTTATGGTCTTCCTTATGTTGCAGGAATTGCCAAAATAATATGGCTTTTCATGAGCCTTAGCCAAGAAAGTAGCAGCATCCTTGCAGGCTAATTTACAATGTTTAATGATATAGCAATCAGTGCAAATTCCACTTGGTTGCCTTTCAAAGAAGAACTTAATCCAACGAGTTACACCAGCATTAGAGATAGCTTTGACTCCTCTTCTCAATGGGTTAGTGATGTCCACATTTACACACACCTTCACCGGGTCATTGCCAATTGGTATACCATCAGATGGTTCAATTTTAGTGACTTCTCCCATAATTTCTCCTATCTTGGTAATTGCAGCAACATTCATGTGTTCTGGGAGAAGACCTCTCAACTGCAACCAGAATTGTTGATATCCCCAGTGCTTTTCTGTATATATCATATCTAGAATATAGTCATGAACAATGAGCAGTTGTTTGTTGATACTCCAAGGTCGTTCATTGATCACCCTGTTGAGAAGAATCCAGTTGCTGAATTTGAATATCATTATATTTGGATCTACCTTAATGATTTGTAGATCTTCAGTAGTCATGAAAGTCCAGGTAAAACCAATCCATTTTTCAACCGCTTCAACACGCATGCGACCTTCTGTAATGATTTTTCCTATTGCCGAGGCTTCCCATTTCTTAGCTTCTTCATTACCTTATTCACCCTCATAGTTGATAATTGCGACTTCATCTGTGTTACCCAAATCCAACAAAGCCTTCTTGAATTTGTTGGTTAAGCTGGAAACAGGTTCATTTCCTTCTCCTTCCATTGTAAAAGATTGTTTTGATTTTGGGATTATTGGAGAAAAAATTGTGAATGATATTCTATGAACCGGGTGATTATATAGATAGATATTAGGTTGAAGCTGAGGGGGGATATTATCGAATAAGATAATATAAGTAGAACATATTTTGGTTGAATGGGTATCTTCTCTAGTTTGGTAACAAGGATAATTGGCTAAAGACCAGCCGAGAAAGACGCAAAGAACAGCTGTTTGTAAACTGATTAATTTGAATTTTGGAAAATTCAAAAATTTTCCAAGGCGGGATTTGTGGAATAATTGAATCGGTGAAATTCCTTCGTATCTTCAAACTCTTCCCAATGATATCATCACAAACAAACCTTTTAATAAAACGATCTTTAACTTTCTCTGCAAACGCTTTAATCACAGTAAACATATAGGAAAACGCCATTAGAGACAGTAGAAGCTGTAAACACATTTTTGGAAAAATCAGGAAAAAGGTTAGTTACTCATATAGCACATAAAACATGATTATAAAAATAATTGAAAAACTAGTAAGAAGAAATCAACTGGAACAAAGAAATACAGTATTAGAAAGAATAAATTAGATTAGATTGATTTCATTTAAAAGTGTTTTGAGAAGAAACTCATGAAATAAAAAGCAAAATCGAATTTTAGTGGCAATGAGTTAACTCATCTGCGTGACCGATTTGCAGAGAAGAGAGAGGTTCGTGTCACTGAAATGTGTTGGTGTTTTATTGCTTGTTCAAAATCAAAATTCTTTACATCCACCTAAACTTGGCTATTTAACACGTACATGAGTTTTATCATGATACAAATTCATATTGGCTGCTCATGTGGCGAGATATCTAAAGACTTAAAAGCCTAGTCAAATAAAGCTTCCACATTGAACGGTGAGGAAATCTCGCTTCCCATGGGTCGAAATAGGCCTTTTTGAGTTTTGTGAAACGAAAGTTTAGGTGAGGACACTTGGGAATAGAAAAAATATTAAAAAAAGGGAACCAAATTTAATATTTAGGTGAGGACACTTGGGAACGTATTTAAAAGTTACAAATTTTAAAGGAAAACCTAACTTACCGTGTTTGAAATTTTATGGAAGTCCGAATTGAATTTGGAAATCCGGTAACTACTATATTAGGATTTTTTTCCCCAAATTAATATATAAAGGGAAAAGAATCCACATATTTTCTACAAAAATAAAAGGAAAAAATAAATATCAGGGCTCTTTTTTCCAATTTAATAAAATCCACATATTTTCTGCAAAAATAAAAGGAATAAATAAATAAAATCTGCACATATTCTCTATCTTTTTAATGTATTTGCCCCGCCACACCAAATCAAAATCGGGAGGGGCGAAGCCTCGCGCACACCAAATCAAAAATGCATTGCCACGGTGCGGGGCGAATCCCAGAGCATATCAAATTAAAAGAAAAACATAAATAAAATTTGCACGTATCCTCTACCTATTTAATGTATTGACCTCGCTACACCAAATAAAAAATACATCGCCACGGAGCGGGGCGAAGCCCCATGCACACCAAATAAAAAATGCATTGCCACGGGGCGGGACAAAGCCCAACGCACACCAAATCAAAAATGCATTGTCACGGTGCGGGGCGAAGCCCCACGCACATCAAATCAAAAACATTGCCATGGGGCGTGGCGAAGCCCCGCGCACACCAAGTTAAAAGAAAAAATAAATAAAATCTGCACATATTCTCCACCAATTTGTATTTGCCCCGCCACACCAAATCAAAAATACATCGTCATGGGGCGAGGAGAGGCCAAATCAAAAATTCATCGCCATGGGGCGGGACGAAGCCCAGCACACACCAAATCAAAAATGCATTGCCACGGAGCGGGGAGAATCCCCGTGCACACCAAATTAAAAAAAAAATTCCCAGTGCGTAGCACAGACACAAAACTAGTAGTTTTTTATGAATGGATGTTTATCCAATGAGATATTCCCTGCATCCTAAATTAATAGAGATATTTGTAGTTTGCACAATTATTAAGGCAAAGAGAAAATGGGAGTATGTTTAAGTATTTTTTACAATTATACCCTTATGAATGATAACTAGTAAAGCTTAGAAATGATTTATCTCTTAAACTATACCACGGTTTTTCATAAACTTTATACCGTTGAATTTTTTTTTAAAACACCTACGCAACGAATATGAACATGACTATCAAATTATACATATTTCTTATAGTAACAATAATTAGTTAAAAGGGTAGTTTTAGAAATACTGTATTGTCTTAATTTACGAGATAACTCAATTATTTGTGGGACAAAATTTAAAACAAATTAGCTCATGGTGGGTTTGGATGTAGAATTTTAAAGGTGGAATTTATGGGTCCAGGGGATTTGGTAGAATTACGTTTCCCTTTGTATATTTGGTTTCCCGAATCCTTGGAATCACGTTTCCTACGGGATTCAGTTTTCCAGCAAATCCTCCATATGGAATCCGACCCCCCCCCCCCTAAGATTTGTTGGGAAACTTATCAAGGGATTTATGGACCCACTTTTTTTAAACTCTAAATCCCATTATATATGCAATTTTAAGATTTAAGGGTAATGCCAAAAGGTACAAAGACTTTAATACAAGAAAACTCTATAAATCCTAGGAATTTTAATTGAGTAACCAAACACACAAGGAATTTACATGAATCCTAGAATTTGTAATCCCATGGGATTATAAATTCTGGAAACGATGAATTCTGCAAACAAACCCACCATCAATTAATTTGGGATGGAGGGAGAATTAATCAATTATACGTGTCAAAAAAAAGTTAAAGCTTTTGAGTTACGTTTGGAATTTTTTAGCTACGGTTGGATATGAAAAGCTTTGATTTGTCTACAATTTATTGTGATTGATAAAAAATCTCAACTGTAACTTGTTTACGGTAGATGTCGGGAAATAGAAACCCAACCGTTTGTTTAGGATTTTTTCAATTTTAGCCACGATTAGGAGTTCATCACTACCTAACCGTAAATCAGTCTTACGGTTGGCTATCAAGGAAGAACCCAACCGTAAATCGTTCTGAGAATCTAAATTTCTTGATCTTTTTACTTATTCTCGCCAACTTTGAACAATAAAAACGATATTGAAGCTAAGTTACAGGTATACTAATTATTTACGGCCTTTGATTTCTTCAATTTGGTTGAATCAAAATCTAGGGTTTTGAAGAAAAAAAACCAAAAATAATAATTTTTCCTCCATATTTTTTCCCCATATTAGTTGACGCTTAATCAAATTTAGTTTTTTCACTAAGTATAAGAGAAATTGATTAATCTAATTATTATATAATTAGATTATTAACACTAGCTAAATGAGGGTTGTTTAGCCATTATGCAAACATTTTAGATAAGGGGAATTTGAAATTATTAACGGGTGACCCGTTTTTGTCTTATTAGTGAAACACCTCTATTGGAATATGGATCCCCAATAATAGGCTTCATGAAGAAAGTCTTATTTAGACTTTTTCCTTTACCCCCACTTAGGCATGTCATCTTTATTTATGACCTCCACTTTTGCATTGGAGATGAAAATTTGGTGGGCAAAGTCTTAAATCCTAGGTATCATGCAATTTTTAGACGTTGATCCCTTGCTCGGGAGATGCTCTAATGGATGTTAGAATCTTACAATTTGATCCGGAATCAACTCATTATTCTAATTACCAATTGGATTGAATAATCAATCTGAGTCCATGTGCCAGGAGATTTTCTATAGGGAAGAAGAAACATCTTTTAGGAGGAAGCCGTTTTTGGATTAATTGATCTAGACCATTGGATACACATTTTTTTTCTTTTTTCCTTTCTGTCATAAGATATTTTCTTTCACCCTATAACAAAACCCGGGTCATATGCATAGGATGCCAGGAGTTTAAATTCGTGCATTCCGTTTTCCAAAGGTCATATGCATAGGATGACATGAGTTCAAATTTGTGCACCCCTCTAAAACCGGGGTGCATATTCTGGCCTTCACTATTGGATATATATTCGATAGAAAATCAATTTTGATATTTACTATCTATTAAAAGTTTAAAACACAAGTTTCCAAAACAACAAAACAATATATTCTTTTTTTTATTCGCTACTATTCATATTCCTAGTATAAATATGTTGTTGAGTTCATCTCCATTTTGTTATGAGAGTCCTTCGGGTCTAAAATTAAATTTGCACAATTATCTAAAGCACAATCAAAAGATTTATATGGAGATAAGGAGATGAGGAACATATTAATTATCTTATTTTACGCTTTCTTTCTTACCCCTTTTCTGCAAATCCAAAATGGCTTAATTTTTTCACTTTTAAATAGATCATGATCAAGGATTTAGGGACAATATATCATGGTCAAGAATTGAGAGGCTTAATTCAATAGTAATAAATATGTGTTTATTCCACGTAAGGAGGAAAGATAATATAATTAATAAGGTGTCCTTGATTTCACGTATTGAACATGTTAGATATTAAGAATGCAGAGATCTTGTACATAATTAGGTACTAGATCACAAATTAGGCATATCAATTTTATTTTGAACAATTAAAATCACAAATACATTATGAAAAATAAAACTATAACGGGGTTGCTTAGCAATAGAAGAAATTAACTATCATAATTCAGGTACTAAATGATCAAGATTACACACCTGTTTATATCCACCATGATAAGGCTCCATAAACAAAGATGAAAAATCACGCAATATAAATTAACATAAATTCCTGACATGTTCAATTTTCTCCTCTTTTAACTTTACCGATGGAAACTCAAAAAAACGTTGCTTTCATCCCTTTTATAATTAGTCTCTGTTACTTACTGAACATATATGAAGTATAAGTAGTAATCATTTGGTAAATCAAAGGGTAAATATGAATGTATGATAGTCCAAGTGGATCGATTATTATCTAAAACAAAGATTACTACTTATACTTCATATAAATCAAATCATTAGTATAAAACAGGGTTTTTATAAATTTGCCTTTGTTAGTGGTGGTCAGGATTTGTCTGGACAAAGATAAATCTACGGCTGTAGTTCTCTTGACCACACCCTCATCTCGCACGTGTAAGTGATGGCCAAGATTTCATATCCCAATTGATAAATCTATGGTTGTAATTTGTCCCATAAAACTAACATTTAATGACCCATTAATGGAAATATAATATAATAAATATAGTAAATGATTAATATAATAAATACCTAACTAATTAGTGTTCCACACTAATTGATATTAAATGATTTATTAATTGCTCATAATAATGTTTGTTCACTAATTGCTCATAATAAATAATCTATTAGTTTCTTCCATTATAAAATTTCTCTTAATTAAATTAATAAATTTGTATTTCTTTTATTAATAAATAATTTTGATAAAAACAGAAAAAATATCAATATATATATATTAGTTGTGATAGTAGGTTGTGGAAGCGGTGGAGAAGGTTGAATGAATCACTAATCTAATAATATCAGTAGATATTAGTTACGGCATGGGTTAAGCCCTATAAACACATAAATAACCACTAATCTAAGGAACAAGTACAAGAGACCTGGATCTTCCGGTAACTCATATAATGTAACACTTTATGTTTTTTTTATGCAATCCCATTAAGCAAAATCAATACTAATACTTTGTTACTTCACTTTCTTATTATTATCATCAAGAATATAAAGCACAATTTGGATAACTTTGCTTATGTAAGTGGCGGTTCAAATTTTTCCTCACAAGAGATAAATCTAGGGAGGTAATCGTTTGTCATAGGTGATGGTTGTGATTGAGATTAGAAATGCATCTAATGGACAAAAGTTATCATGCCATTAAGGTTCCATAATTCTTCATAATAAATAGTCTATTAATTAAATGTCAAACTAAAAAAGATAATATATAATTTATTCTACTAATGATGATAATAAAAGTATATTTTTATTAGCTAATACTTAGAATTAGTTTGGTATTGCTGCGATCTTTACAAAAGTGGTTTTCCGATGTATGTTATTGTGCGTAGCTATGCAAACAAAATAATTGGTTGCCGATGTAAGTTACTGTGCCGAGCTTTGTAAAAAAAACAATTGAATGGTTGCAAATTATAAACTAAAGCTAAAACTATTTTAAACAACAGACATATCTCTGAAAATATCATGTTCAACTATAGTTAGTGAGAAAATGACAAAAGCAGACATATTTCTGAAAATTGTCTATTCTATTTTATAGTGCGTAAAGTAAGTAAATTTTCTACTATTAGAATACGTACACATGTAATATTAAATTTACTAATTAGTATTATTACTAAAAATTATTATTTTTCTAAACCACTTTTTAAAAATCCATAATCTCTTAATATTTATCGTTCAAAATAAAAGTATATTTTAGTGATACGATATAACATAAAATGTAGTTTGAAAATAAAAAATAATTATCTTTAAAGAATATAAAATATAAAAAATTAAAATTAGTGATCATATATAGATTCAAGGATAATTGTTGTCAGTTATAAAAAAAATGGGATAGAATTAGAAAATAAAATATGAAGCTAGGGTGAACTATAACTTTTGCTTTTGAAGCTTTTAAAAGCTCCTTCTCCCCACTTTACAAATTGATAAATTTTGGAAGTATACACTTTATGAAATCTTTAATGAACACTAAGATGAAAAAATATTGCAATCAAAATGTTTTCAAAATACTTTTTTTGAATGAAAAAAAGCAGCACCAAACTTAGTTAAATTGGCTAACAATTATATAAGTGGACCATAATGACGGTGACAAGTATTGGTGCCCAGTGAGTAATTTCGCATCGCCTCACGTATTTCTTGATAAATGGTTTAACGTTATTTTTATTCAATAATGATGGATAGCAGAGTTTATTGTTAGTAGAGCTTATTGTTATTAGGTTAATTACTTAATTATTTGACTTACTAACTGATCATGATTTTATTATTTTTATGCAACAAATAACCTCACATTTGGAGGCATAATGTCGTAGAATATAATGGCCTGCCCTCTACCGATAATGTTCTTACTAAGACACTACATTCATCTTATAGTATTGAGTTTTCAATGGTAATCGCCGCGTTCATCTAGCAACAGCTTCTTAAGAGGTCACCCATCCCAAGATTACTCAATACCGAGCATGCTTAACTATAAAAAATAATCGCCAACTACGAAGCCAATTATGCTGAAAAGGTCTCGGTGTTAGCAATTGACAAACCATTACCTCTATTCAAACTTAATTTGGAGCCGTCCTCGGGTACGGAATATGTTCAATCCTAGACTCTGGCATTTTTTCCCACTCATGAGACTCTGGAATATGTTCAATCCGTCAAGCATACTCTTTCTCCCTCTACATGTAACCCGTGGTCGACTCTAATACCATTTTTTAGGAAATGATCTTTGCCAATATTGTTCCCACTTAGTCATTGTGGTTATCCGATAGCATGAGATTTTCAAATAAAACTGATGTGGACATCCATTAGCAGTTTTCTGGGAGGTAGCCCATACCTAGATTACTCTCGCCCGAGAACCCATAAATTCAGTGATTTTTACCAACTCTGGATCCAACTATGTTGAAAAGGCCACAATGTTACGAAAGGACAAGCCATTACCTATATTTAATTCGGTGAACTCTTCTTGCCAAATTGAATTACGTATATAATATTTATGGGAATTTTAAAAAATTAGAACTACATCGTATGTGGGTAAAATGATTACCATCGGAAATGACTTAACATTTTAAAGTATAATATATTAAGTAAATGAATTAGATTTTAAGTATGTCATCATCATTGAAATAATAAGAACATACAATAAGCTTGGACTTCTCCATACATAGCACCAAGGATTTTTAGTTAAAAACCCCACACCTCTTATCCCAAGGTGGTCAAGTGGGGTTTCGTGTTATGTGGTTGGGCCCTGAGTAGTGTTTTATAGTCCATGAAGATCCTAATAATTGGTATCAGAAACCGTGGTTGGGGCTACTGTTTGAATGTTGAAGTGGTTGTGGATGTCACCCGGTTTAGGGCGCAAGTGAAATCAGACTCAAGGTGAAGAAGGCAAGTCCCAAAGTTGAACTGGAGCTCAAGGTGGAGTTAGTGTCTCACTCATTAACTCAGGTGGACCAGGGTTCTAGATCGGAAAGGCAATGCTCAAGGATGAACTGGCGCTCAAGGTGGAGTTAGTGTCTCACACATTAACTATCAGGTAGTAGGGTTCTATGTGGGAAAGGAAATGCTCAAGCTGGAGTTGGTGCTTGCCTTCTCATTAACTCAAGGTGAAGTAGGATTGTAGGGCGCATAGTGACAATAATCCTGATCGATGTATAACATATACAAATGGTAATCATATGGTGAAGTATGATTGGGCTGGTGAAGTGGTTTAATATCGTCAAGGTGGAGATTGTTGGAGTATGTGGCACGATAAACCACTTAATTATAGCTAGGGATAGTCCCACATGGAAGAAAGAGGAGTACATGTTGAGCTTAATAAACTTGGGCATCTCCTTACGTAGCACTGAGGCATTTTAGATTAATACCACACACCTCATATCCCAAGGTGGCCAAGTGGGGACATGATCGGTGCTATTTTGTCGGGCCCATAGTAGGTTCCTATTTTCCATGAACATCCTAACACCATTCACTAAATATAAGAAAGATGCAAAAAGGTAATACCATTTCAAAAGATCGATAAGATATCTTTTTAAACTAAAAAACATATCAAATAATATATTTTTTGGGACAAAATATGTAAAAATTAGTTTCGATATGTCAAGGCGGAAAATGCTAGAAAGGATGTGAAGTGAAGAATAAAAATATCTATCGGGTTTCTCTTTACTTTTGCAACGATAAGAAAGGTAAACTTGATATTAATACATATTATATTTGATATTCATATGTCGGAAAATTCATAACTAAATTAAAATTATGCCCGTGCCGTTACGGCACGGGTTAAGACCTAGTTATTAGTATAAAACAAAGCTAGGATAAGTTAGCATGTGTTAGTGGTGGTCAGGATTTGTCCAGACAAAGATAAATCAAGGGATGTGGTTCTCCTGACCACCCCGTTCAAAAATTATAACGGGGAGGTTCGAACTCATGACCTATTGTGTCATAAGAGTGGCCTCTAACCATTGTTCCCCCTTGGTTGGAATTAATAGTAAAGATAAATCAACGGCGGTGGTTTGTTCAACTTAAATATCATAATTTCTTTATTAATTAGTGTTTCACTAATTGAACATAATAAATGACTAATCATTTTTTAATTATAAATATTTTCTTAATTAATTATAATATGTATTTCTATTAATAAGTAATTTTGATAAATAATATCAATAGACATTTTTGGCGACAATGAGTAGTAGAAGAGGCGGAGGCCGAAATATTAGTGGTGGTTAAGGGCGGCGCCAAGCACAATTATATTTGTTTTTGTTCTTTTATCATAAAATGGGATACGAAGTCCATTTTTCACATGTATCCAACTTGCCAAGAGTTTTTTCTCCCTCTTTCCTCAAAATCATGGCTTCGCCCCTGGTTTGTGGTGGAAGAAGTAGTGACGGTGAGTGCTGGTGAGTAGTAATGGACAATATTAATTTTATGTTGTCATTACAACATCGATAACATCGTAGTGTGGAAGATGTGGTTCGTTGTTTTTAAAACTTTTGATAAAGGAAGGTACCATATATTTCCGGATGATATCATACAAGATAATATTTTCATGATCGTAGTTGAATAACCCAAATGGTTCCCTTGTTATCTTTGGTACTATATCGTAAAAATCATGAGTTTTTTATGTTAAAATAAAATTGATTGCAATACAAAAAAAAATACATATACCCGGAAAAAAAATAATGAAACCAATCAATTGACGACATTTTGTTAAATCTAAACCTCATACATGGCATTTGTGATTGAAAATTAGAATTGCGTCCAACAACCTACATGGGGTGGGCGGCAGTGATGGTGGCAGTGGTGGAGTCAAAAATTGACATTGAGAAGGTCTACTTTAAAAAATAAAATAAAATAAACATGTAAACTTTGGTGGACAAAACCATAAATATATATGAACAAAGTACTATTTATAAAATAAACTAAAAAATTCATGTAGTTATTAAAAATTTAAGGGGTTAGAGCCAGGTTAGTCAACCCTTGGCTCTGCCACTAGGTGGTGGTGGATAAAAAAATGGATTCATATGGTTTTATGGTGGTGGCGGGTATTGGTGAACAAAAACATATTATGCTAATTTTGTAATGCCACAAAATAAGTAACGTTATATTATAAAGTATAAAAAGTGGTTGATCATTCTAATGTTAAAATAAATTCGATAAAACACATGTCCATTTTAAAAATTTGGTGCAATCAATTGCCATGTTATGTAATAACTAAACGAACGACACGAATCAAGATCAGAACATATGAAATTATTTATTATCGATTTGTCTATGTAAAGAGTGCTCAAAATTTTTCCTTGGAAAAGATAAATTTATCGCTCGGGTTAGTTTAACTTAACCATTTTTAAATACTTTATTAATTAGTGTCTCATTGATTATTCATAATGATTAATTAAATTTCTATTATAAATGTCCCTTTAATAATATAACACAAATACATAATTTTATTAATAAATAATTGTACTAAAAGCTATATTAATTCTAATGGTGGTAGTGGAAGTAGGGTTAGTATAAACGGTGGCGGGTGTTTGTGAATGGTGGAGGCGGTAACATTACTATTGGTGGAAGAAATAGCGGCAGTGGATGGTTTTTATGGTGGTGGGTGTTGGTAATAGTAGTGGATAATAATAGTTTTCGCTTTTTAGTGAGTTTTATTGACCGAGTAAAAAAAAATCTTCACAAAACATGCAACATTTTATTGTGATAGATGTAATTGGTTGTTTTTAGCACCATTCATAAGGACAAAAATCAAATATTTCGAGGATTTTTTTTTTTTTTTTTTTGAAACTAAAAGTGGGATTGAATTGCAAAAATCAGTTTACTACATGAGACATATATTCTATCAGTTGGGTTCTAATTTCCACAGGAGAAAATTTAGACCAAGCAACTGATGTTGTGTTAACTCTAGCAAACTTGGAAAGAATATCTACGACCTTATTACGTTTTTTTTGGAATGTAACTACATTTCCAAAAGCGAAAGGAACTAAAAAGAGACTGAATATTTTTAATGAGATTAACCAATTTCCAATCTATAGAGGCATTATTATTAACTTCTTCTACTACAGACTTAGCATCCAGCTCGAAGTGCACTCTCTCTATCTGAAGACTTTGCGCTAGATTCGTAGCTTCCCATAATGCCATACACTCTGCCTGGACCGCATTCCTTAGCTCCTTTAGGTAGATGCATTCAGATGCTTGCTGCACACCTGCAAAATCACGAATTATTAGCCCAATTCCCCCAGTATTGTTAGAATACAGAAACGAGCCATCAAGATTAATAGTAAAAACATTAATAGGAGGAGGAAGCCAGTGAATATTCCTGCGACAGAATCTACTATTATTATTCCAGGGAGATATGTATTGGGCTGTGTGGTCATTAATGAAACTAAGAGCCTTCAAGATAGATCTGTTAGGATTGGGATTAATTTTCTGAAAGGTCTTATCGCAGAGATCATACCATAGGCACCAAGAAATAATAACCCTCTTGCATATGTCGTTTTCTGAAATTTTCTTGGAATGTAGGTTATCAAACCAGCTTTGAATCCAATCCGAGAGAGAAGTAGGCACTGCAGAATACAACCCGGTGATAGAAAACCATACTACTCATTCTAAAGTACATTCTACCAGCACATGTGACGGAGTTTCAGACACCAACTCACAAAAGGGGCATATAGAGGAGATGTCGGGGACTTTCTGACTAAGAATATCTCTTGTGGGAAGTAAAGAAGAAATTGCCTTCCACATGAATTGTTTTATTCTTGGAAGTAAAGGTAATTTCCAGAGTGATTTGTATATCTTGATCATTCTAGGACCAACTGAGCCATGGTTTTCTTGATTCTCGTACATCTTCCTGTAAGATGATTTTACCGAAAAATTTCCATTGTTTTCGAGCAACCAAACCAACCTATCTTCAAAGCTTATATGAATCTGCAGTTTTTTGATAATGTTAACAGTGCTTGACTCAAATAACTCTTGAAGGAGAGGTATATTCCAAGAGCTGGAGTTCGGGAGAAACAACTCATGAACATACTGATACTGACGGAAAGAATTGCAATCTTGCTTGGGAACTAGTGGTGCATTTAAGGTCTGTCACCATCTGTGCTTCCATATTTGTATTTTCTTACCATTACCCAGGCACCAACACGAGTAACTTTGCACAAATTGAAGCTCCGAACTTAAACTTCTCCAAGACCATGTCGTGTTTGTCTTCTTTTTTAGATTGAAAAGATCTCCGTCTAGGTAATACTTAGCCTGTAAGGATTTCTCCATCATGGAGTCTGTGTCAGAGCATAGTTTCCAAGCCGATTTTGCGAGTAAAGCTCTGTTGAAGATGTGCATATCACAGAATCCCAAACCTCCTTCTTCTTTAGGTTTTTGTGTTATTTTCCAGGTAATTACGTGATTTCCCCTACACGTTTTCTTATTCCTCCATAACTATTGCTGCTTTGCACTCATCTGTTTAACGATTGCATCTGGGAGTTTGAAACTCGTCATGTGGTGAATAGGGACTGCGTTTGAGACATTCCATATCATCACTGATCAGGATGCTTCAGACATATTGGAACCATTCCAATTTGAAAATATGTTGTCCATCTTGTCAGCGAGAATAGAGAAAGGGATTCTCTTTTTCCTCCTCACAAAAAAGGGGAGCCCAAGATACTTTTCATCTTCAATGTTTAAGTATCTGACTTGTATGGCTCCACTTATAGACTGACAGACATCAGGCAAGAGATTAGAACTAAAGTATATTGCTGACTTATTAAAGTTAATTAATTGTCTTGAACAAATAGAGAACTATTGAATCACATTCATCAAATTTTGGACTTGAGTATCATTAGCTTTGCAAAAGAGGAGACAATCATCCGCAAAGAGCAGATGATTGATTTTCGGAGCCGAGCGAGAAATTTTCATACCTGTCAGCTTGCCAGTTTTCTCGCAGTAAGCCAAATATCTTGAGAAAGACTCCATAGCTTAAATGGTACTCCCACACCAATTTTTAAAATATTTCGAGGATGATACCGGAACGTATAAGACAATATGATCATGAATATTGGATCACTGAAACGGTATCCGTATTATATAAAGGAAATTGGTGTGCCCGCATAAGAGAACATTATCACTCTCTCAGGTACTATTACATTTTTTTTCCTGAAAGACCATCAATGTTGAGTTGTTTCACGATAACTACCTACAAAGATAACAACTTTTTGAAAATATTTGTTTGTTCATCAAACTCATCATAAAAAACTTTAAATCATAAATCTAAATTTCGCCTCCGATGTTTATAGAATATTTTTTATATTTTACATTCTCAAATTATGCGACCTCTTGATTACAAATCAACAATATCAAATTACGGATCAATATGTATAGGTTTCATTCATTGGGTTAGAAGGTAGAGTAGATATAAATGGGTAGATCACACAAAGCAGAACATGACTGAGAATACTTCAATAATTTGGTCAAGAAATAAGGTCAAAAATTTAAGATTAAATTTTGGGTTAATTTGCGTTACCTCCCCTGGACAAGATCATAATTAGCGTTACCTCCCCTACAAAAATTAAATTAGTGAAACCTCCCCTCGTTACATTTTCCGTCCAAAACTGGTTATCCTAGTCACCATTTTTTACACGTGGAGTTTGACTTTCCCAGAATACCTCCCTTGGTCAAGATCATAATTAGCGTTACCTCCCATGGCCAAGATTATAATTAGCGTTACCTCCCCTACCAGTTTTTACACGTGTAAAAACCGGTCCACGTGTAAAAATCTGCTGACTGGGATAACCAGTTTTGGACTGAAAATGTAACGAGAGGGGGTTTCACTAATTTAATTTCTGTAGGGGAGGTAACGTTAATTATGATCTTGGTCAGGGGAGGTAACGCAAATTAACCCATAAATTTTTACAGGACTAATTAGATCGGCTTCGATAGGAGCCGACTAAAATATGGATTAATAATAATTTCCACGTAAGATAATTTCAAAACATAGTTTGGATAACTCTGCCTATGTAAAGAGTTGTCAAGATTTGTCCTTCCTCAATTGCTATGTTGTTGGAAAAGAATGTGACATATAAGATTGAGGTACAATTCAAATTCATTAGATTCATACCATTTACAATTGGACGCCTTGAAAAAAATTGACGTGTTGTTATTATTGTTACAGGTAAGGGATACATTGACCACACTTGCGCAAATAGCTCACTTCGCAAATGGTTGGTGTTGCATGTACTGTCTAGAATGCAACAATGAATTTGAGGAAACAAGGCACTAAAAGCAGTGTCCGGAGTATTTTGGATATAGTAACTTAGACCCGATGAAATACTTATGTTTTTTTTTTAGTTTTTCCACAATCTATTTATTTAAGAAAAATAAACATTGCAAATATATAATATCAACAAAAATTAGACAGATTGTGTTTGATAATAATGACTACCGATGGTCCGTAAACGGCAAAAGAAAGGAATTGATGTAGAAGAATTGTTGGGATATACGATGGATTAATTGATATGAATGAAAGAGGTATAACTATTTCGATTCTGAAATCACATTACAGTTCACATTAGAAGATGACATCAAGTTTAAAGTTAGTAACAAACATAATATGGCTAACTAAAATGTTAAAAACAAACAGGATATATAAACTTAGAAATTTGTAGGACTTGAAGAGACCAATTTTGAAAACTACAATCTTAGAAAGCATCGATCCACAATACCATGTTTTTTTTTATAAATATTCAATGTAGAAGATGTCAACTTTTGGTAAAGGATCTATTGGCAACCAATAAATTTGAGATAGGATCAGGGAGTACAATATATGTTCAATGTTATTTATGAGGTAATGTGTCACCAGATTGTATTCCAAGTGAAGGTAGGAACATATGGAAGTGACAAAATGTCCAAGACTTTTGAAGTTACCAAAGCCTTCGTTAAGACGAACTGTTGGGCACAATACTTTGTTGAAGATTAATTTAATGGCAGAGGTTTGCATATATACATTCCCTTCGAAAAGTTAATTGGTACACATTTTAAACATTGTCATCTAATGGGTGTTGAAAAATTACAGGAAAATCATGTCACATTGGAGAGTTTGTATCATCTGTTCGATGCAAAAAAAATATTATTCTCTGCCTATTTGGAGGATCGACAACATGACCATGATAAATGAGTCAGCTGGAGCGAAATATGAGCATGGGGAGACTTTTATGGACGATATTGATTAGTCGATTTCACTGAGATGAGCGCTGCTGATGACATATTTCCAAAAAATATTTAAACTTCCATGTTCATGTAGAGAATTATCTCATTATAAGCAATGAACCTAAATAAAAAATTGTCCGGAAGTTAAGATTATATTTCTTTCGTTTGAGCATATCTCCGGCGGTAATATATTAAAGGAAAAAAACAAGAAAAAAAAAGAGAGGGAAATCCCAACCATTTTTATGATAAACCCATATTAAATCATAAGGAGTTGATAAGTATTCGAGACACAAATTATACGATATATTAAAAATAAACCAACATCATGGCTCGTGCCGTTACGACACGGGTTAAGGGCTAGTTATACTATAAAATATGTCGGAAAAATAAGTGTATGCTAGTAAAGTATACACCCAAACTGTATACTTTGCTAGTACACACAAAAACAAGTGTTTGGAAAGTATGCACACTTTGTGCCGTTGAGGCTCGATAAGCAAACGCGGGTCCATATGGATGGATGCGTCAAAATTTAAACTTGTCTAATATTTATTAGATAGTCTCAGACTCCCGTGAGATTCACTTTACATGTTTTATAATTCAGATGATGTGAGTAAATTCTTTTAACTATGGATTATTTGTGAGTGATTTTTCCACGATAATCTATTTGAAGCTATCGATATAGTCCCAAAACAACCTTGATCATTGAAATTTTTATTATTCAGCGATTCCTAGTCAGTATACAATCTTTCCCTAAAATATAGCCTATAATTTTATTAACCATAACCTATTATTCATAATCCATAAAAAAAAATCAATTTATTAACCACAACCTAAATCATAACCCACAATATATTTGTCGAGTTTGCAGGCCATTTATGGCTAGTATGGTGAGTTTAGTAGGAATATAATCCATTCAATCAGTCATATCAATCGAAATTGTTTCACCTATTCCAACAGACGGATTTTAAAAGGCATCACACCTTTTTAACCAAAGCCCAACATAATTTCCCCTCTTATTCTTCCTTGAACCCAAATAAACCCTAGAATTTTATTTTAAATATTTAAAAAACAATCTGTAAACCTAATCATCTTCAAGGTTTAATCAATACTTCACGATCATGAGATGGGATAAAAAAATTCAATCTCCTTCGCAAAATCTCACGACGTTAGTTGGGCTACAAGTTAAAATTTTAAAAATCAAAACCCTGGTTTTAAAGTTTTAGTTAAAATTTTCCGTCAATAAGGTTATATCCGTCAGTTGCAGACTCCTTTTCAGAATTTTTCTTCGTTAAAAGTAAGTCAGACTTCTAAGTATTGATATATGTTCACAGTCTGCCTTATGTATCGTCAGCGAACCAATATAATTTCCAAACTCTAACCAAGGACATGAAATAAGATTTTTCATTTATAAGGACATGAAACAAGATTTTGAGTTTATTGTATAGATCCAACAAAAAAAATACTAGCCGGACAAATGCATGTACAACATATTATTATCTATCAATTGTCAGTTATAAAAAAAAGGATAGTACAATATACACATAGATCATATTACCTATTTCATTATATGAACTCTCAAAATTTTAAATTCTCAGGTGAGATCGATAGCTAGAGACAGAAACAAGAAAATTGAAATAAGTACTGATTTGTTGTTACAACTAATAATAGAAAATGGCCCAACTCTGACCTACTCAGTGACCCAATAACGTAGTTTGTGGGCTATGAATAATAATAAAAAACATATTTCAAGTTTAGAATTATAGTCAAATTCTACTGATTAAAATCAAATGGGTTATGGTTAAAAAAAGCATCGGCTATATTTAAGAGAAGCCATATACGCCTAGATAAGAATTTATAAGTGACTTTATATGTCTTCCCTAGATTTGGTTTATCTATATGAATTTGCATTCTGTTGGGGGATTTACCATGGTTAGCTCGTTAACAAATATGCAGGTTATGACATCTGCGTCCAAAATTATGATTTTCTTATTTATCATCATTATGAAAGAGATTTTGGATGCTTTTCCGATGATAGTGAAATCTTGAAATATTTATGACTATGTTAACCCTAACATACGATTTAGGCTTAAGGAAAATACCTGATACAACTGATCGGTAAATATATAAACAGTGAAGAAGAAAACCACGCTACAGTCTTGATGTACTAATATAATGATCATAATCATAATATTTTACTAGAATAAGGAATAAGGAAACGAGGAGGAGGAAGAATGAGAATACATAGAGAATTATTTTTTGCATTAAGCTATAACTTTATATATAAGAAACATAGATGGAAAGGTACAACTTTTGATACTAAGATGATTATTTGGATTTACCAATACGATGATGATGATGATGATGATGAAGTGATTTTTTTTCTAAACTGTTGATTATGAGTAATTAAAGGATAATGGATTAGAGTGAGATTGATCGTGATTAAAAAAAAGTTATAACCGAATACAATGTTGATACTAGTAGTGGTGATTTGAGCGATACTGGTGAAGAAATTATTTAGAAAAATAGAAAAATCTACAAATGATTCATCAAAATTTTGAAAAAAAAAATTCCTAATAAAAGTTTTCAAAATAATAAAATTTCGTGGAAATTTAAAAAAAATTATTGTTCAAGGAAGGTATGGATAAATGGTAAACCACGTTCCTTATTTTATCAACTGTGCATGACCACGATGATGAAAAAATCCCTTAATTATCTGCTATTATATTTTTGTTTTAGCTAATTAATTTCCTTATTCATCCAAATTCTCACATGTTCAATATATACCAAAACTGGATAAATAAGGAAATTAATTTTCAAAATGAAAATTAGCTAAAATAAAAATATAATACCAGATAATCAATAGATTCTTTCATCATCGTGGCCATGCACAATAGACAATTAAATAAGGAGCCTTGTTTAGAGTTTACCCATACCTTCCTTAAACAACAAAATCTTAAAAAAATCTACGAAAATTTATTATTTTGAACAGTTTTAATGGAGATATTCCTTTTCAAAATATCAATGAATCATCTGTAGATTTTTCTATTTTTGTAAATAGTTTCTTCACCAATATCACTCGAATCACCACTATTAGTATCAAATTCGCATCAACATTGTATTCGGTTATAATCACGATCAACCTCACTCTAATCAATTATACCTCATAATCAACAATTATAACAAAAAAAAAAAAATCGTCATCATCATCATATTGGTAAATCCAAATAATCATATTGTATGGTGAATGCGTACAACTTTATCTTGAGGTACTACCAAAACTAAATTTTGATTTCAAAAAAAAAAGAGTCTTGTTTCGTGTATAAATATTGATTTTTGACTCTTCCCACACTACTCCCAATATTAGGTGGCAGTCCACATGGAATTTTATAAAAATAAACTTCCAAAATAAATCTCATCCAATAAAATAGGAGGCGTTCTCTTTTATATATTCCTTCTGTGTAACATGCATTTCATTGATTTTTTTTTCATTAGGTTATAATTAGGGAGTTTGATAGCTTCTTGTCATCGATAATTTGTTCCCATGCATCGAGTCTGATTTTGTGCACACTCCTTGGCGAGTGTGCACGTAACATTTCAATCTCCACCGTCGATTACATTAAGGGAATTATGTAACGAGGGTCATGATTCTAAACATGGATGGTAATGGGCCCAACAACTAACTAAACAACCAATCAAAAGGATGTGTCAAATATACACTCTTTAAAGGAGTGTGCACAAATTGAACCCCATGCATCTGCGTTTGCATCTTCATTACCAACATTACCATTTTATCATTCAATATCCACTTGGACCAATTAAGTATACATGGGACTTTCTTTAATCAAGTTTAAAGGAACTTCAATGTCAAGTTTGATAGGTTTATTTAGGAGTTATAGATGGAGGGTTAGAGAAAAACTGCATTTTTAGTCGTCGATCGAACATAAAGACAAATAATATGAAGTATGAACACCCAATTTTTTGTTTTGGCAGATGGAATGCAAAAAATGAAAAATAGAAAATTGATCGAAACGCAAAAAGTATTTCCCCCAACTTAGCTTGGTTGTTCACGCGTGACTTACGTTCATCTATATGTATGTATGTAGAAACTAGAAAGAGATGGCTTCCACCTATATCACCAAATTAGAATAGCATATATTACTTTAGATTAGAAGATATAAATTAAGTGGCGGATGCTCTTTTGAACCTCAAGAGGTTGATTGAAGATCAGAATAATTGTAAGGGTTATAAATTAGAAAACAAAATGATCCTGATCGCATCAATATTGTGTAAATGATTATCACGCATTATCACCCAACCTAAGTAAAACTGAAATGCTTCGGCCTTTGAAAACTTCACGGAACTTCCCGATTTTGTGGGATAATATTGGTTGATTTCTATTTATTTTTAAGTTTATTTAATGAAATAGAATACAATGTGGATTCCACCTAATGTTAGGAGCAATGGGAGTACGAAATTTGGGAGTCACAAATCATTTTCATTTCAAAAATACATATGAACCTTTTTTTTTTTTTTTTGAAACGGAAGAGTACGGTTTTTTCGTACACAAATTTAAATTCAATCGAACAATTAAAATAATAAATATAAAGTTATGACATCTGCGTCCAAAATTAGGATTTTCTTATTCATCATTATCATTAGAGAGATTTGGGATGCTTTTCCGATATCAGGGAAATCTTAGAATATTTATGACAATGTTAACCCTAACATACGATTGAACAAACAAATTTAAACTTAAGGAAAATACCTGATAAAACTGATCGGTAAATATATACACAGTGAAGAATAAAGCTACGCTACAATCTTGATGTGTTCGAGCTCATAATATTTGACAAGAATATGGAAATGAGGAGGAGGCAAAAGGAGAATGGAGAGAACTCTTTCTCGCATTAGGATGTGGCTTTATATATAAGATATTGTTTGTACCATAAGTAAAAATATCACTCAATGGGCCCAATTGATACTTGAATCATCTTTTGGCCCTTATCCAAGCCCGCTAACCAGTTAACCGAGGCATCCCACCAGCCTGCCCAATATTACATAAATTCAATGACCGGTCAATGGTCAAAGTCAACATTCGGTCAAGGTCAATGGTCAAAGTCAAAGGCCATACAATGGTCAAAGTCAACCATCGGTCAACTATCGAAGCACGTCGCACCTCCCACCAGTATTCAGTCTTGTTGCCAGCAGTGTTGCTGGCCAATTCCCAGTCAAGTATTATTCCGTACTGCTAACCAGTTCCCAGTTAAATACTCTATGGCACTGCCAGCCAGCCTTCATCAAGGCTGCCAGCCATTATGCATGTCTGCCAGTCAATCCAGTCTGCAACCATGTCTTCCAGTCAATCCAGTCTGCCAGCCAGCCAGTCAATCCAGTCAATCCATCATGCAACATTAACACAAGGATGCATGCAAACAGTTTCATGTAGAATTGAAGATGGAGGCACGCAGTAATAATTCCAGCAGTTTCATGCAGAATTTATCATAGAGGCATAAAGGGGAAGTTTCATGTAGAATTTATCATGGAAGCATAAAGGGGCAGTTTCATGCAGAATTCATGATGGAAGCATAAATGGGAAGTTTCATGCCATTTAAGTTAATATTGAAAATTAAATATTGACTGTATAAATAGGGAGAGCATAAATCATTTTAAGGGAGGTAGCCAATAGGGGAAAAAGATACATTGTAGTACCATTATCAATGAAAAATTACTCCCGAAGGGGATTCACCCGTGGACGTAGGCAAACAATGCCGAACCACGTTAAACCTCTATCTTCCATTTTGTTCTTCAAATCGACCCCTAGCCCAAAATACTCACCAAACTACCCATTCATCGTGTTTCGTGCCCAAAAGTGATTTTGGGTACAAACATTGGCGTCGACTAAGGGGAATACAAGAAAAGAAATAGTGTTTTCCCATTGAGAAAAGTTATAGAAAATGCTTCAAGATCGTGTCCGTGGAAAAGAAGTTTGAACGGCTTGAAAGGATCACTTCTGCAGACCAGTTGATCATAACTGTTGCAGTCCAGTTTTGATCACAAGTGAAGCAGTCCAGAAAATCACAATTACTGCAGCCCAGTTGGTCGCAACTGCTACGGTCCGGATTCGTTGTTCGAGATCTGCAAAAACAATTACCTTTGGAAACTACTAAAACTGCATCACTACAAAGACCGGTGAAACCGCTCTTAGGACGTTCGGTCCACGGTAAAAAAATAATGGCGTAAAAACATCATCAAAGTTGTTGCTGGATGTTTGATCCGCAACATGGTCGAGTCCAGTTTTGATTTCTCTCGCTGAAGTCCAGCTGATCACAGCTGCTGCATTCCAATTAATCACAGTTACAGTAGTCCAGTTGATCGCAACTATTGCAGTCTAGCTTTATAGTCGGAGGCCACCAAGGCAGACTCAATGGAAGGATCGCTAAGATTGTTTCCAGGATGTTCGATCCGCAACATATTTGAGTCCAAAGTTGAATAGATTTTACTTCTCAAATAACGCGTTATCCACCTATTCGAGTTTGTTGTATGACAAAATCGCTACTGTCATGATCGCAGGGTTATCAAATTACGTACATCTCTAAGCTTGAAAACCCCAAAGAAGACCTCCAGAAAAGCATCTCAAAAAGTTCCAAAAAAGGCCGCAAAAGCATAGCAAAACGGTGGTGGAAAGTCCATAAGAAACGGCAATAGTCCCCAGAACCGTTGCGAGAAACCGTTGAAAAAAAAGATCACATTTCAGGAAAAACCGTTGCATGAAGGGTTATAAGCAAAGACAACAGTTCCGCAAAACTGTCACCAAATATTTGGAGGAAAGATCACAGTTCGTAGAAAAAGTGTTGCGAAAAGTTTCAAATTCAAATTCAAAAAAAAAGAAGGAGCAAAGCCGGCGGCCAAAGCCAGCGGCCATGTCGAGCGGAAATCGTCGATGAAGACGGAGCTTAATCGACAACGAATCGGTTGGAAATCAGAGGCAATTCTCACCCTCTTCTGGGGGTATCGCTCACCCACATCTGGAGGTTTCGTTCACCCTCGTCGCTTTATGTTCACCTACTCTCCAACAGAGGTCATGGTCACCCACTTCCGCCAGGGGCTTCGATGTTTCAACCGCCATGTCAGCAGGGTGTTGTCCAGTAAGCCAGCCATGTCAGCAGCTGGAGTCTCGTTAGCACTTCCACGTCAACAAACGGGTCCCCATCAGCACTTCTACGTTAGCAACTGGAGCCTCGTCAGCACTGCCACATCAGCAAATGGGTGCCCGTCAGCACTGCCACGTCAGCAACTAGAGCATCGTCAGAATGCCACATTAGCATTCCGTCAATCCAGGTAGCAAGAACTGGCAGCAAAGTCCGGCCCGCAAATCGTTCTGCTTCAAAACTTCGCGCCACTATTTAATCCCATAGTCCTGATTCAGCGAGACGCGGCGCAACTTAATAACGTAGTCCCGATTCAGTACGACGCAATTCAACTTAATAATGTAGCCCCGGAGTTTTCAACCCCATGATGTTAGCTTAACGGATTTGTACGCCCCGCTTGGGCTTGGTCTTAAAATTTGTTTCGTTGATATATTCTTCGTCTCACGTCCGAATTGGTTGGTTTTTAGCTCGTTGCGATCGCGTTTCCATATCCTACGACATGAAGGTAAAATTTTGCAATTGGAGAATAATATTTTTTGGGTACAATCACGTCATCAACATGTTTGGAGCAAGGCGCTAACCAACCGATTTTGTTTCTTCGATAACTTCTTCTTCGTGCATCCAAACTGAGTGATTGTCGGCCCGATGAGATCGTATGTCAATTCGCAACCTAGTGAAGTCGAAATTTTCAATTTTTGGAGAAAATTAATTTTTTAGAAATGTAAAATGACAGCACAAGAAACGGTCACATCCAATCACCATTGAACTGCTGTAATCCAGTTTCGCAGCAACAGCTGCTAGCATGTTGATCGAACTGCCGCAGTCCATTTTAATTCCTATAGTCCAGTTGGTCAAACTGCTATAGACTGGATTTCCCCAAAACTGTTTCAATACATTTTTCCTCACAACTGCTTCAGTCTAGTTTTATGCATAACTGTTACAGTACAGCTGATCGCATCTGCTGAAATACAGTTCTGTGGCATCTATCTCCAATCCAGTTTGGACTTAACTGGAGCATTCCAGTCCGACAGACAAATAAATTTACTAAGTCGAGATGAGACGCTAAGGCAACTATACAAGTCACCGTCGCTAGAAAACACAACCAATGGGCATCCTAATCACTTCATAAACGAAGTCGCAGTAACATTTTCAATAAGGTAAGTATACAATTTACATATTTTTGCATATTTTCATATAATCATGCATACTTTTGTTCAATGAGGCACCTGTAATGTGGAGAGAATTTTCTCACGAGGAGATGTACGCATTCTAATTCTGCGCGCATCTGGAATAGTGGGATTGTCCCCTCGCGCGGGTTCCAGATAACAGATATTTTCAAAATCCCATGCGCGAGCAAAATGCAGCAAGGAAGTGCACCCTTGTTCGAGCATTGAGCAGCATGACAATCATTATCTTCTGGGGGCGAGTTGCATATCACTTCAACGTGACTGACTATCGCTTGGGGGCGAGATATGTAACATCTCATGGTCGGAAATAACTCTTTTGGGGCGAGCTGTGTAACACTCCATACACTTGGGGGCGATTTACATAGCACCTAATTGCAATGCGGAATTAATATTCTGAAAATCGAAACTTCAGGTAACCCGAACTTCTTAATCCTCCAACGAGTTGCAGGATTAAGAAGGGGCGAGCATACACCATAATATTTTTACGCAATTATTATAATCAGTAATGTTAAACTGCTATAGTTATGTTGATTGAATTATTGTACTCCAGTTCAAAAGCAACTGCTGCACTCGGTTGGACGCGACCGATGAAATCCAATTTTACCTACGAATTCTGTACTCGGTTGGACGCAATCGATGCAGTCCAGTTGCACTCAGTTGGACGCAACTGATGCTGTATAGTTTTATTTGCAATTGTTACACCTAGGTTTATCGAACTGTTTAAGTCCAGTCCCTCAGCAGCTACTGAAGTCCAGCTCGATTTGTATTCCTGCAGTCCAGCTGATTGAAGCTGCTATAGTCCAGCTCCATTTGAATTCTTGTAGTCCAGATGATCGTAGTTGCTGCAGTGTAACTCTACTTGTTACTGCTGCATTCCAGCTATGCTCGCAGTTCCTGCAGTCCAGCTGATCGTAGCTACTGCACTGTAACTCGCTTCGTTCTTCTTTGCATTCAGCTGATCGCAGCCGATGCGGCCAACTATCTCGCAGATTCCTGCAGTCAGCGATCGTAGGCTGCTTTGCGGTGTAGCTTTGATTCGTTGCTGCTTCATTCCAGCTAATCGCAGCTGATGCAGTCCAGCTATGTTCGCAGTTCTGCTGATCCGGTGATCATAGCTGGCACGGTGTAACTCTACCCGCTACTCTGCATTACAGTTGATGCAGTCCTATCTTTCACGATTCCTGCAGTCCAGCTGATCGCAGAGATCTGAAATGTAGCTTTGTTCGTTCTTCGCATTGACTGATCGCAGCTGATGCGATCCGGCTATGCTCGCGATTCTGCAGTCCAGCTGACCGCAGCTGCTGCAGTTTGGCTCGCAGTTCCTGCAGTCCAGCTGACCGCATCTGCTGCAGTGAGGTTCGTAGTTCCTACAGTCCGGCTGACCGCAACTGCTGCAGTCTGTCTCGTCGTTCCTGCAATCCAGCTGATCGCATCTGTTGCAATTCAACTTTGCTCGTCGCTACTGTGGACCAGCTGATCGAAGCTACTATAGTCCAGCTCTATTCATCGCTGCTGCATTTCATCTGATCGCAGCTGCTGAAGTCCAACCATGTTCGCAAATCCTGCAGTCCAGCTGATCGAAGCTGCTGTAGACCATTTTTGCTCAGCGATATTACTACCCAGTTTTGCTCATTACTGTAGGGGATAGTTTTTTGTGGCTGTCGCAGTTCAGTTTTACATCAGCAGTTATCTCTCACTCACAATACCACTCCGCTCAAGCATCACGCTTCTGTTACAAAACAGTTCAGCCTTCGGTCCCGATTTTGCATACAACAATGGTTCATGTTCAACTGTTTCCCGTCAGTCTCCCTGTCACAATAGCCACACTTGGGGGCGTCTTGATTGTGATTTTCGCAAACAACAAGGGAAGTTCGCCAATCATCTCAACATCAATAATCCATACTTGGGGGCGAGTTTTATCATTGACTAAGAAAAATGAAATTTTCTTAACCTCTAAGGGGGCGATGTTTGTACCATAAGTAAAAATACCACTCACAATACCACTCCGCTCAAGCATCACGCTTCTGTTACAAAACAGTTCAGCCTTCGGTCCCGATTTTGCATACAACAATGGTTCATGTTCAACTGTTTCCGTAACAATAGCCACACTTGGGGGCGTCTTGATTGTGATTTTCGCAAACAACAAGGGAAGTTCGCCAATCATCTCAACATCAATAATCCATACTTGGGGGCGAGTTTTATCATTGACTAAGAAAAATGAAATTTTCTTAACCTCTAAGGGGGCGATGTTTGTACCATAAGTAAAAATACCACTCAATGGGCCCAATTGATACTTGAATCATCTTTTGTCCCTTATCCAAGCCCGCTAACCAGTCAATCAAGGAAGCCCACCAGCCTACCAAGTATTACAAAAATTCAATGCCCGGTCAATGGTCAAAGTCGGTCAACTGTCTAAGTCATCATCCGGTCAAGGTCAATGGTCAAAGTCAAAGGCCGGTCAATGGTCAAAGTCAATAGTCGGTCAACTGTCGAAGCACGTCGCACCTCCCACCAGTATTCAGTCTTGTTGCCAGCAATGTTGCTGGCCAATTCCCAGTCAAGTATTATTCCGCACTACCAACCAATTCCTAGTTAAATACTCTATGGCACTGCCATCCAGCCTTCATCAAGGCTGCCAGACATTATGCATGTCTGCCAGTCAATCCAGTATGCAGCCATGTATGCCAGTCAATCCAGTCTGCCAGCTAGCCATTCAATCCAGTCAGTCCATCATGCATTATTATGGGTTGGATCTGTTGGTTATAGTATTTGAAGTGGGTTATTAAGGAGAGAGAGTGAGTGCAAATCGGGCGATAACTCAGGTGATAACTCGGTGAACAACTCGTTCAAATTTTTTCAATATTCTGATGATTAATAAGCAGCAACCAATCATGGATGGTATGATCGAACATGGAGGGATTCAAGTAAGTAATAACAAAGGCAATCACATAGGTACTTCTGAAGTTGATTCACATATGATGGATATTCAGGTGGAATTAGGGCATTCGGAGAAACGGTCAGGCAAGGTTTTGAAGACTAGGATTCATGGCGAGAGTATGTGTATTGATCAATTGGAAGGTAGGGGTGATTCCCATCGTGAATTTCATCCCTCTCAATCTATGCAATCAAAACCCATCTCTTATCGAGATGCTTTTGTGAATTCCGATTCAAGATGGAATAACTGTTTCCGTGAATGGGGTTTGCAAAATTGGGAGAAGGAATTCGAAGAGTCTTCTACGGACACAAGGGACGATGATACTGACGATGGTATTCCATCTATTTCTTTGGATGTTGATACCCGAAAACGCATCATTCAACAATGAAAGCACTGTTTGATCGGAAAAGTGGTAGGAAAGACGATAGGATTCAAATTCATGTCTTTAAAGGTTAATGAATTATGGAAGCCATCTGGTAAGTTACAAATTCTTGATCTTGGCTTTGATTTTTTTCTATTTAAGTTTGAGAATCCGAAATATTATAGGTTTTCTTTGTGTGAAGGTCCTTGGTTCATTGGTGGACATTATCTATCGATGAGAAGATAGACCCCTAATTTCAAACCTTCTGAAGCTTCAATTCTTACTACTGTTGTTTGGGCTAGGCTACCAGAACTTCCTCTAGAGTATTTTGATAAGGATGTGTTAGAGAAAGTTGGTTCAAAACTCGGTAGACTCATAAAAGTGGACACAACTACTGAATTAGTTTTAAGAGGTAGATTTGCTAGAGTCTATGTAGAAGTTTGTACTGATAAACCATTATTTCCTCTAGTTAAAATTGTCCCTATAAAACAGAAAATTGAATACAAAGGCGTAAATTTGATATGTTTTCATTGCGGAAAAATGTCTCATAAAAGGGATAATTGTCCACAGTTTGTCCATGATTCAAGTGGTGGTTCTAACAAAGGTCACATAGAAGAATATACTTGGTAGTAAAGACAGTCCTGTAATATAGAGGAGAGCTTTGGCCCATGGATGCTGGTTGACAGAAAGAAGAATAAGGTTAGAGGAAATGGTACTCATGCAAATAACTGAATGGTATAGGATAAGAATAAAGGTGGGTCAAACATATTTGCCACTCTTGTTGAGATGAATGACCCTAACCAAGGTGATGATTGTGATAGAGCTGGAGTGATTGGTGCAGTGGAATTTAATGAAAAAAATTATAACAGTCAGCCACATATTAATGATGGGAATGTTAAAAATTTGCATAGACAGTTACAAATAATGGATGTGAATAATGGTAGTAGCTCTCTTGCTGATGGGGTTTTATTACATGCAGTTCAAGGAAAGGGTAGAAACAATATTAATTCTGCTAGTGGGGGGGGGGGGGGCATTAATGTTTGTCAGGTTACCAACAATGGGTTTATAAGTAAAGGGAAAGGAAAAATGGATTCCACTGAGACTTTAAGAAATGGAAGAACTGATGGAGCTCAACAACCAGCTGCAACAAATACTCTCTCCAGTCTTTCCAAGACCATTGGAGGATATCTGGAAGGTGGAAGACCTGCTTATTCGGAGGGCTCAAGCGGAACTACAAGCCATGCAAAATCACCTAACATAAATAGTGATAGAACAGATATCATGGGTGGACTTGAAGCTCCAAATGATTGAGGACATTGCACAGATAAGAAGATTGATGAACCAAGTGCTTCCAGAAGTGGTGCATGCTCAGGAGCAGCTGAACTGGAGTACATTTTTGGACAGAGTCAACCAGTTATTGATTCCGCTAATTTTCTCCCCTCCAAATTGGACTCACATGGATCCGGAGGAGTTCCTAAATCAAGGAAGGGAAGATCTAGAGTGTGTGTCAAGGATGGGCAAGAAGCAACAACCCTAGTGGTGGACATGACTCTGATGGTGGAAACCCCATCACTAATAAGAAGCCCAAACGATCTTTGGAAGTTCGAGATGCTCTTCAATACCCGTTTGGATGTGGATTCATTTTACCAACGACAGTTCAAGACAAAGTTTACCCCAATTCTGGAGTTGAACAAGGTATCAATAACAAGGAGAATGAAAGCACCAATCCATAGTGGTCCAACAAGGCCTTTCTCGTTCGCTAAGTTTATTGATAATTTGTCGATGAAGATTTTAGTGTGGAATTGTAGGGGTGCAGCTATGCCCTAATTTGTCCGTGTTATGAAGAAATTGATCAAGAGACATCAGCCAACTTTTGTGGCTTTGTTGGAAACCAGATTACTTGCAACTCATGCTCCAAGTATTGTTAGACAGTTCGGTTTTATGAAATCGATTGTTGTTGACCCTGAGGGATTTTCAGGTGGTATGTGCATTCTTTGGGATCCGGATGTGGTAGATATCCAGGCTACCAGAGAGTCAAGGTGGGCTGTTCATGCTGTGGTTACGGCTAAGTTTAAAAGCCCTTGGATATTGTCTTCTATTTATGGGAGCACAAACAAGGTTAACAGAAAGAGGATCTGGGAGGAGCTTGGAGCCATAACTAAAGTAGGGAAGGCTGGTCATATGGTTATGGGAGATCTGAATATGATTGGGTCAAGGAATGAAAAAGCTGGTGGAAGAGAGCCGTCTGCAAGTCAACTTCAGGAGCTCAAAGATGTTATGGACCAATGTGGTTTGATCGATTTGGGAGCTAATGGTCCTAGATATACATGGAATAACAAAAGAATCGGCCTTGCAAACATCAAGGAGAGGTTGGACCGTGTTTTGGCTAATGAGGAATGGTGCAAGAGCTTCCCAAACACACAGGTATTTCACCTCTCTTACTTTAACTCTGATCATAGAGTGGTTTTGATTGATCTGGAACCTAAGAAGAAGTTTAAACAAAGACCTTTTAGGTTTGAGGCCATGTGGGTTCATGATAATAGAATTCATGATGTGGTCAAAGAAAATTGGCATAATCCTTTTAGGAGTAGTAATCAAAATTACTTTGAAAATGTTGAGAGATTACAAAAGAAGCTAGGCTTTGGAACAAGAATGTTTTTGGTAATCTTTATAACAGGATCGAAAATTCTCTTGTTCATCTTACTGAATCCCAAAATACTTTTGATACATATCCTACTGAAGAGTCAAGGCAACACATGTTTGGTTGTTTGTATGATTATCTGAATTTGCTTAAACTGGAAGAAGTTTTTTGGAAACAAAAGTCTAGGGTGGAGTGGCTTAAAGATGGGGACCTTAACACTAATTTTTTTCACACTTCCACTTTGGTTAGAAGGAGAAGAAATTCCATTTGCATGCTTAAGGATAAAACTGGTAAGTGGATAACTTCTGATAATGAGATTGAAATGGAAATCACTGAACATTTTAGCTCTATTTTTAATTCTACTACTACTAGTTTAGACCATGCTGAAATTGAAAGATTATTTCCTAGCGTTATTTCTGAAAATGAAAACAATTGTATCACTAGGGATGTGTCTGTTACGGAAATTAAAAAGGCTATGCTCCAGCTTGGTTCTATGAAATCCCCATGGCCTGATGGTCTTCAAGGGATTTTCTTTCATAAATATTGGGACGTTGTTGGTCCAAGTATAATCAAGTTGGTTACGGATTTTTTCTCTCATGGCATGCTTGATCATAGGCTGAATAAAACCTTTATTGCTTTGATACCTAAGAGAAGTATTTCTTCAAGTGTGAAAGATTATAGGCCCATTAGTCTATGTAATTATGCTATGAAAATTATGACCAAAATCCTCACAAATAGGATTAGATCAGTTATGAGTAAAATTATTTCTAAGAACCAACATGCTTTCATAGAAGGGAGGTCCATTTTTGACTCGACCATTATTTGTAATGAAATTATTCATTCCTTTAAAGCTAAGAAAGGTGTTAAAGGTTGGATGGCTCTCAAACTTGATTTTGATAAAGCTTATGATAGGGTTAGTTGGCCTTTTATTGCTAAAATCCTAAAATGTGTTGGTTTTGCTGATAAGGTAATGAATTGGGTTATGACTTGTATAAGTTCTGTTGCTTTTCAAGTCCTTATTAACGGTGCTCCAAGTAAATTTTTCACTCCAAAGAATGGGATTCGCCAAGGAGACCCACTGTCCCCTTTTATTTTCATTCTTTGTCTTGAAGCTTTATCTAGACTTTTAAAATCTGGTATAGACTCGAAACATCTGAAGGGTTTTACGGTTGCTAAAGGAGCCCATATGATAACTCATTCTTTGTATGCTGATGAAATCATTATTTTCTTGAAAGCTAATTACAAGAATGCTTGCAATCTCAGGATGATCTTAGACAAGCTTAGCCGATGGTCTGGTCAGGTTATAAGTGATGCTAAGTCAACCTTATTGACTTCTAGCAACTTGGGAAGGAGCTTCACTATGGGAATGGCTAGAGCGCTTAAAGTTCAGGTTGCCTCTACGCTAGGTAAGTACTTGGGGATCCCATTACAATGGGGTAGGGTTTATGAAAAGACCTTTCATGATTTGTTGGAAAAACTTAGCAATAGAATGGTTGGATGGAAATCTAGGTCTCTGAACATAGCTGGTAGGTCAGTTCTCATAAAGTCCATGCTTGATCCTGTTTCGAACCATGTTATGTCTATGGTTAAACTTCCTAAAGGTCTTGTTAATAAGATTGACAAATTTAGGAGGAATTTTCTGTGGGGTGGAGATAAGGACTCTAAGAAAATGCATAATGTTAAATGGCTTACTGTTTGTAGTCCCATTGATCAAGGTGGTTTAGGTATGAGAGATCTGGGTCTTAATAATTTGGATTTACTCTCTAAAATGGCTTGGAGGATCAGTGAAGATCCTAGCTCTTATGTGGCTAATCTTTTGAAGGCTAAGTACTTCAGATATGGTGACTTTTGGTCAAGTAGGACTAAGAGTGGTTGTTCTTCCAGTTGGAGAAGTTTAGTTCAAGGAAAAGAAGTTATTAAAAATATCTTAAGATGGTGTATAGGTGATGGCAGTCATGTGGATTTATGGAATGATCCTTGGATCAATGAACTTTCATTGTCTGCTATCACTAATATGGAGGGTGATAATATCCCATCTCTTAATGTTAAAGATGTTATCAACCCAAGTACAAGACAATGGGATCTGTCATTTGTGGACAATCTTGTATCTAAGGAGGTTAAAAAGAGAATATATTCTGTTCCAATTCCCCCCAGTGGTGATAGGTGTGATAAAAGGGTGTGGGCCTATGGGAAAGATGGAAAGGTGAGTGTTAAAGAGGCTTACATATATCTTCTTTCTGGGAAGGTTGGTACTGAGAATACCAATGCTGACTGGAAGTTTTTGTGGAGTATTAATTGCCCACAGAAAATTAATTTCTTTTTGTGGAAATTAGGCCACAATAAACTTAATCTTAATGAGGCTCTTTACAGGAAAGGTATTGCTTCTAGTCCTGGTTGTTCCTTTTGTAATTGTGATTTCGAAACTGTCTATCATTTGTTTTTCAATTGCTCTTCAGTTTCCCCTATTTGGAAGAAGTTATATGATTTGACATGGTTAAGGTTTGATTTGGATGTAATGTCACCTTCGTATTTAAAATCCTTGTTGTCTTTAAATGGATATGTTGGCAATATTAATTGGTGCTACATTATCCCTTTTGTGTTATGGAGCATTTGGAATAGTAGAAACAGGTTGAATTCATGATAATGAAAGGCTTGTTGCTCTCAGAACTTTAGCTTTGGCTATTAGGAAAGCCAGCAAGTATTATTTCACTGTCATACATAAAGAAGAGAGATCTAATCGTTGGCGTGAAATTTTAGTCAAGTGGAATTTTCCTAAACCAGGTTATCATAAGTTGAATACAGATGGAGCCTCTACTAACTCTCTACATGCAGGAATTGGCGGGGTGGTTAGGGATGATGCTGGGTATTTTGTGGAAGGCTATGCAAAATATATTTTTCATAATGGGAGCAATGTTGCTAAAGTCTGGTCGGCAAGAGAAGGTTTGCAGCTCGCTGTCCAGCTGGGAATCAGGAAACTCGAAGTTGAGTGTGACTATGCCTATACCACTCAGTTGTGCAAGGGAGAAATTGACCCACCATGGTACCTCAAAGGACTTGTCCAAGACATTACAGATCTAAGGGAGAAATTTGAAGATCTTATTTTCGTTCATCAATACAGAGAAACAAATTTTGTTGCTGACCCTTTGTCGAAAAAGGCTTCAGAGAGAATTTTAGAGGGGCAATGGATTAGTAACCCACCTGATGTAATAATGAATTATCTTGTTGCTGACATTCAGGGTGTGTCTTACCCGCGAATGGTCAGAGTTGTTTAGTTGTTTTTGCTTCAGGAACTTTATCAAAAAAAAAAAAGAATATGGAAGCATGCAGTAATAATTCCAGCAGTTTCATGCAGAATTTATCATATAGGCATAAAGGGGCAGTTTCATGCAGAATTTATCATGGAAGTATAAAGGGGCAGTTTCATGCAGAATTCATGATGGAAGCATAAATGGGCAGTTTCATGCCATTTAAGTTAATATTGAAAATTAAATATTGACTTATAAATAGGGAGAGCAGAATTCATTTTAAGGGAGGTAGCCAATAGGGGGAAAAGATACACTGCAATACCATTATCAATGAAAAATTACTCCCGAAGGGGATTCACCCGTGGACGTAGGCAAACAATGCCGAACCACGTTAAACCTCTGTCTTCCATTTTGTTCTTCAAATCGACCCCTAACCCAAAATACTCACCAAACTACCCATTCATCGTGTTTCGTGCCCAAAAGTGATTTTGGGTACAAACAGATATAAGATATAAGAGCATCCGTAGTAGGCGACCAAATACCAGAGTATCGATCAAACACCAGACGCAGTGGATAAGGAGTAATGATCAAAGACCAGACTAAAACCAAATACTATAGTATATTTGGTCTTTGGTTTGGTTTTAGTCGGGCACAATTAAGAGTTACGCCTGATGGGACGAAGATTGGAGTTACGCCCGAATTATAAAAAAAAAAAAAAAAATTGGGGCGCAATTAAGAGTTACGCCTGATTGGGGCGTAACTCAAAGTTACGCCCGAATAATAAAAAAAAAATGGGGCGAAACTTATAATTACACCTAAAGTTGCGCCTGACCAAATTTTATTCTCCCTCCACTGCGTTGCAACACAGACTAAACCCAAATTTTGGTCTTTTTTTTGCTCTTTGCTCTTTGGTTATGATCGCACCACTGCAGTTGCTCTAAGAAACCTAATTACAGATGGATGGGCCACCGGCCACAGAAATATGGGCCATGATCCTCTTGGGTTTTTTGGTTGAAGTAGTTTGCGGATTTGCGCATTGTGTTATGGCTTGAATACAATGCTTCCGATTCGTGAGGTTGTGATTTTGGAGGAGTTCAAAATTCACGGTTTGTCATCAAATTTTGGCTTGAATAACAGCAGGGTCATTTTACGATGATGAGGTAAATGCATTACGTGTTAGTGTTGCATTTAACGCAACAGAGATGAAGCCTTTGAATGAAGATATAACGCAAAAGAACTTTGTACAGGCTAAAACCTTTTTCGTTTATTTTTTTGTGTACTTCTTCTTGGTGTTAGGGAACTGCGAACTTCCTTCCACCTAATCGCTCAGTTACTGCTTTTCTTTTCCAGTAGTGGTTATAGTACAGATTTTTTTCTTCATGCAGCAACATGGACAACCAGTCTAGAAGGAAAGGGTTGTTTGCGGACAACACCTCTTATAACCTGCAACAGTATAATCGCATAACAAGGTGGGACAAAAGCTTGCAGGTTCATTCAAGGGGCTTTTTCAGATATACACCCATTTGATAAGGTGTTTTTTATTATACACCCGCTTTTTATAATATTTCTAAAACACCCGATACGATAATTTTGTCCGTTTTTTGAACAAAACGGATAATAAACGTTAAACAACCATGTATCATTGAATCGGGTCAACTTGACTGAGTTGACTATGCTGTAAACGGTCAGAAATACCCTTGGATGTATCATAGTTTCCACTTCACTTAGACCAAAGTTTCACCTCACCAACACGTAAGATACGTTGTTTTCTGCTCAAACTTTAATCAACAACTCCTTTCTTGTCTAGAGCTCCAAAATCACTTCTTAGCCTTGATTGGTACACATCCATGAATTCACGGTTACTAGTTACAGAAAATCAGGCAGACCTTAGTCGTTCAGGACTTCTGTCAAACACTTTGTGTGGGTAATGAAGAGATAACCCCTTTTTGTTCTATTATTAGCCGGAGTTAGCTCCTTCAAGATGCAATTTCAAATTGATTCACAACCCATCGTTCCTATTCCATTAAACATTCATAATTTCGACGACTTAACACAAACATCAATGGTAACAACTTGATGATTTGTAAGCCCATTCGTATTCCATTAACCTGTTTTTGATTATTTGTAAGCCCTTGCAAAAAACCCGTAACAAAAACCCCAAATCAATTCCTAATTTTCTATTCAGACGAGACCAGCAGGCAGCAGAATAAAGACGGAAGAAATTGAATAAAATGAGATCTTATCTTCTTGTTAGCATTTTGTTTTTTCTTTATGGGTACATCCGTAATTTCGAAAGCTAATTAAATCTATATTGTTCATTCCATATGATAGATGTGCGGCTAGATCTTTATATAGTGTGTACCGACGTTTTAATGGAATATGGGTGTATTTTAGAAAAATTCAAATAAACGGGTGTAGTTTTGTAAACAAGTTATCAAATGGGTGTATAATGGAAAAATTTCCTTCATTCAATATTACGAGGAAAAGCAAAAATATGAACAGTACCCCACCCCATAAATGAAAACAGTTTTTTAGTTAAATAGGCCCTGAATTTGAATTCCTGGGTGTAATGGACTTGTAAAATATGTGAATGGTTCAAATAGCCAAGATCTTAAAGATACTCTTTTAATATCCTAATTGGATATATCACCCAACTATTATAAAGACATCCGACTAAAATACCCTCTCCTCTTTCTTAGATATATACATTATCTCCGCCACCTACTGAGTTTTCTTCTCCACCACCTACAAGAAGTTCTTCTTCTTCCTGAGTCTTCTTCTCCGCCACCTACTGCAGAAACTCATACCCACTTTCTCTCTATAAAATCTCTACCCACTTTCTTATACCCAAATCAATTAGATCATCATCATCCTATTCCAGTAGCCATAGTTTCTCCTTTTTCTTATCGATCTTTTCCGGCTCAATTTTACTCCCAACAATGGCGTCGTATTCTTTAATTAATCCAACTAGCATCTCGGTTGATTCTCATCTCCTCTCCCAAATTGGATTTTCATTGATTTTATATTCTTCCTGAACCTAATTTTCAAGGGAAGCAACAAATCAATTGATGTTTCTCATCTCCACCCAAATTGAGTTTTGATTTCAATTGACTAATTCGTCATATAGGTTAGTGTTCTTTATTTATGTGAGCCAAATCCCAAAATTAGTGATTGTACATTAGTATGGATTTGAAGACTCTTTCTCCTTTTAGGAATTAAGAACTTATACAACCGAGATATGACGGTGCTCACCTGGTGATCTAGTTGCGCCTTTAACCAAAACCAGCAAACACAGGGTACCCAAGCTATATGATTTGATTATGAGCAAAAAATATTTCTGACCCGTTCAATTTCTATTTTGAAATGAGAATTAATGTCATGATAGTTACTATTGAAATGCATACACATTTAAAATGATAAATTTAGATGTTTCAGTTGTTATTGCATACAAATGAATTCATGATTTAGATTTGAAAAAGGATTGGGATTTTTTTTCTCCATTTTTTTCATACGAATTAATTAAAGTTTTTGTAATGGGAATTCATTTTTTCACGTATTTCTATTTTGGTTTGGGATGAAGAGTAGTTAGATCACTTGAAATGGATTATGTACGGCTAAGAAAAAAGTATCAGTAAACTATGTTGAAGAATCAAGGCATTGGTCTGTTAACAAATGCACGCTAGTGCATAATGTATATTCTGATAGAAAAATTGGTTTTGGCCTAGATGCACCCGAGTGCATTATGTATATTATTTTTGAATTTTTTTGAATTTTTTGTTATTCTTCTTATTTTTCTTTTTTAATACTTCTTTTTGGTTGATGCTTTGATAGCAAATGTGATGGTAATGGTGGTGGATTTATTGCTCGAGATTATGAACTAATAATTTTGGTTATGTATAATATATTGTATGTGATTACTAGGATAAACATAGATTTATCCGTAAAGTACGCAAGATGTATATATGAGTGCATAATGTATAATTCTGAGAGGAAATAGGTTTTGGATGGTTGCACCTGAGTGCATAATGTATTGTTTTTGTTTTTTTATAGGAAAAATGTTTTGGCTAAGTTGCACCTGGGTGCATAATGCATATTCTATTAGAAAATAAATTTTGGTCAGGTTGCACCTGGGTGCATAATGCATATTGTTATAGAAAATAGGTTTTGACTGGGTGCATAATGCACATTTTTACATGAAATAAATTTTGTCCAGGTTGTACTTGGGTGCATAATGTATATTTCTATAGAAGAAAAAAAATTCGCCAAGTTTTTTTTCGAGAAGAAATTTTGGCCAAGTTGCACCTGGGTGCATAGTACATATTTTTATAGAAAATAAATTTTGGTCAAGTTGCACCTGGGTGCATAATGTATCATCGGCCTGGCTTAATTTTTTTTTTTCCGAATTTCATATCAACAATGGATCTTGTTTCGTAGAGAATTTCAAGCCCTTTCCGAAAATATAAATTTCATTAGAATACGATTTATATTCCGGAAGTTATGACTTTTCTCGCGATTAATTTTAATTGTAGAGAGAGAAAATAAATAGGAAAGAGAAAATGATAAGAAAAATAATAAAGTTTAAAGTAAAGGGTATATATGACTAATATTTTTCATGTCTTTTTCACCTAGACCTATATTTTACAAGTCCGTTTTTCCCACACTTTTATGGCCTATGGTCATATAACCCATTTTCCGTAAATGAAAATGATACAAGAAGAAGATATGAAACACAGGTTTCAATGTTTCATACTTATTCTACTTACTAATCAAGATGTTTGCCTATTATTTCAAGAGCCATATCATAGATTTGCACCGAATACTCTTCTCTACGTGCCATCTCAGGCGGATACGAGTAACCCAGGAATCCTTCTCTATGCATTATGACAACCATTTGGATAATATCTTTGGCCGCATCAACAAAAGCATAATCAAATGACATATCACGCAATTCGTGAGGCTTTTCAAGGTCGATTACAAATCTCGTGCGCGATGAGCTTTATGTATTCTTTGCTATCATACTTGATGAATTTGTGTTAGACACTGTTAATGACCCAGGTAACATCGTGATTATTCAACCCATTGCATGATTATTAAGTTAGGATTTAAATTTTGAAGTTTATATATATAGAACTGTTATTTTTAAAATATATAATATTGCACTTGGATTTGTCATGCGACACCCCAACTGGAAGTCTTGATTTGGGTATCCATGCTTATTCAAAATGAAAATAACAACAAGGTAATCTTCAAATACAAGTTTATGTCATCTTATTGATCACCTATTCGGATCCGACTCCGGATAGATGTATCTTCTTAATTGATTGCAACTCTTTCACGACGTGTGCCATATCCATCCGTTCTCTGGGTGTTTCAGTTGAACACAAAATGCCAAGGTTGACAATCCCTGTCGCAGCATCGCGTAACTTGGCATTATTCTCAGTATTAGCTTGAATCTCGCTGGTGTTTCCATCACCATCTTCGGGACGGACAGGAACAAGTAGTGCAGGATCAATAATTTCCATTACTCGGTCTGTATGAAGAGCCGTCTTGGCAAAAGTATGCAGGTTTAAACCATCCGTGAACATGATATCTCTAGGCCTCCTTCCGGTTATTATTTCTAGCACCATGATCCCGTAACTGTATATGTCTCCACTAGTCGAGACATCGCTACCCATGCCATACTCTGCAATATGACAATAAGAAAATAATGTATTACACTTTGACAGTGCGCTGGAATGCTATAATATGTACAATCTTACCAAAGTGGGAAAAATATTTCTACCTGGAGCAGCATAACCAACCGAGCCCCTTATCCCGACCGAAGTACTGTTAGTATGGTGTTCCGTTTCAACACTGATGATGACTTCACCAAGAAACTTTGCCCGAAGTACTGTTAGTATGGTGTTCCGTTTCAACACTGATGATGACTTCACCAAGAAACTTTGCCAATCCGAAATCGCCAACATGACCGTTCATGTCATCATCAAGTAAAACATTGCTTGGCTTTAGATCACAGTGAACTATTGGTGTCTGACAATGATGATGAAGATAATCTAATGCTGAAGCAACATCAGTGGCTACATTTAGCCTCTCTATAAAACTTAATGATCTCCTCGCGGACCTTTGAAGCTGTTCGCCATTTTTTACTGGGTGCAACCAACTCTCGAGGCTTCCGTTTGTCATGTATTCAGAAACCAGAGCTTTGAATTCATTTCCTTTAAAATCAATACTAGAACATGAAGTTAACATCTTCACGAGGTTTCGATGCCGAATGCTTCGCATTGCTTCACATTCAGCCATGAAACTTTTCGCAGCTCCCCGTCTCTGGAGATCTAGTACTTTCACTGCAACAGTTGTAGTAATCTCCTGGCTTAATGTTAATAAGCCTTTGTAAACAGACCCGTAACTTCCGACTCCCACTAAATTTTCCGAGGAGAATCCATCGGTTGCTTTAAGAAGCTCTTTGTATGAGACCTTTCGAAATTTATCATCCACAGGAGTTCTTAAAGACGAAGAACTGATTGTTGCTTTTCTTCTCCAAAACCATATGAGAAAAGAACCGAGGAAAATAACAAATATAACAACTCCAAATATGATTAGAAGAAGTCTCTTGAGAGGGAATTGCTTGCTTTGCTTTTTGGAACCAGGTCTCGGGCAACTCGGTAGCCGCAGTATGGGAATTCCTCCACAGAGCTTATCGTTTCCGTCGAGTGAGAATGCATTTATATTCTTGAAAACCCCTTGTTTTGGTACTTCGCGCCTTCAAAGTTATTTGAAGACAAATTCAGATAGACGAGGGAAACAAAGGACTCAAAATACTCTGGAATTTGACCAGACAAGTTATTGCCTGAGAGGCCCAAGTACTGAATTCCCGTGAAGTGTATTATTTGCCAACCGAAGAACTTGAAGTCGAGATAGATGCCCAATTTCTTGCGGAATTCCGCCTGTGAAGTGATTATCATACAAGACGAAATATTTTAAGAAAGAAAGATTTCCTATATGTGGAGATATTGAACCTTCCAAACTCATGGATTGTAGGTCCAAGCCTACGACCCTGCTAGGATACCGACGGCTGCATTCAATTCCCGTCCAATTGCTGCAGTGAGACGATTCATTCCACGAAATCAGTGCTTCCAAAGGATCTTTTATATTGCTTTTAAAAGCAAGTAAAGCTAATCGATCAGTTTCGGCTATGAGATATTGTGATGTAGGTAAAAAGTTCATGGAGAATGAAAGAAGGGCGACAGAAATGATAAATATGAAGCTCCTGTTATTAAATTTCATTGCTGCGCCTTATGGTACACAAGTTGGATGACATATCTCAGGTTCGTCAAGTGCTCATATATATATATATATATATATATGTTCACATCCACAAATTTTCCAGCATATGAACAGACATTCCTTTAGACAGAGACACTAGATTAGAGTCAAGCAAGAGTACTCGACGAAAATGCTTGGAAAATAAAATTGAGACAAAAGTGAACAAGATAAGAGTCAAAGCAAGACAAATAAAACGAATGTCTGATTTTTCCAAGATAATCAAGATTTGGACGGGACAGCAGTGGAATCCCATCGTCTTCTCCGCTTAACACGGCATGGGATGGATCCATCAAGTCTTGGGAATAAAAATTCCTCCATGGCTACTGTTTACCTTGTAGTCCCGCGTACGTGCCGTGTAATTAAGCTTCACTTTTAAGTTTACCAGCATCTGAATCATCTTGAGCTCAATTATCTTCCGTAAAGTTATGCTTACAATATAGGATGCGATCATGCAAGTGCTAGGGGTGACTTCATCAGTCAAACCTATGGAACTTGCTGGTTTTCCATACATGTAATCTGCCCTACTTTATGTTGTGTTCCCGTTGATTCTACTCTCCAACTGAGCCAAAGGGAAGATAGCCTGATTCACCTTTCGGATAACATTCCAAAATTAGGTTTAGTCCTATGGGTGCTAATCTATCAGCTAGGGCGACCTCCTAAGTCCTATGGGAGTACTAATCTAGCAGCTAGATTAGCAGCCCACGTCAGATGGGATCACCGCCCATCGTTGTTTGGATCAGTGTTTTAAATCGCCCCCGTTAGATCAAATTTTGTGATTCTTGTGATCCGTGCGATTTTTGTGAGCGCTGAACCATTCAGCGTAAAGGTCACTTTTTGAGCGCTGAACCATTCAGCGCTTCAATCTCGCTGCTACTTCACTTACGAGCACATGCTAGGAGAGGTAACCAGTGTTAACTTTTAGGTGACATTTTTTTTTTTTTGAATTGCAACACTTAACTCCTAATCTAGCCCATAAGACTTAGCCTTACAACATTACTTGAACGCGGTTACTGTTTTTCTATTTCACTTAGGGGCGGATCCCTTAACTTAGGCTAGCTAAAGCCACTCCCAAAAGTCCAAACAAACATTTTTTTCATCACCTAATTTGGTTAGAATTATATGTCATTGTGCATTGTACTCTAATTAAAAAAAAATTAATGAAATTCTTAACGGTTAATTTCGTGGTGTAGCGTGTCAATTTACTTACTTTAAATAGATATCGAGTTTATTTTTTATTTTATTTTTCCTAAAAGAGAGATTTAATTTTAGGAAAATAAAAATACAAAGCAATTGATATCGTTCTCATTGGTTTAGATGAGGAGGAATGATGCACTTACCGACCACTCCTCCCACAAAATGTCCCTGTAGTAAAACCTGACATTTTTAGGGGCCATTAAAAAGGATTTATGGGCCAACAATAAAACAAAATAGGGTCACCCAAACGTAAAACGAAGCCACCCTTTATCTCGCGTAATTCGTATTGGCAAATTTTCCCTCACATAATCGGTAGTTAATTAAAGAAATATATCTACCGAATGCATTCGTTAGTTAAAAAGAAAACGTCCGATTGTTATGGCTGTAGTATTTGGAAGAAATTTGTTTCATTTGTTGTCATTTTTGAGTTATAGAGAAGAAGAAGGAAAAACCCTTTTTTTTTAGAAATAGGCAACAAAAATGGATGGATATGAAGAACAAGGTGAGAATGATCGTGAAGAACATAATGTTGAAGGTTCACGACCGTTTAGAGAAGACGATTTGGGGTATATGTTGAATGATCCAAACTTTTGTGGAGAGGAAACCCTAGACGACGCTTTCATGGAAGAAAATAGAGAATCACCCGAGATCGAAGCTAACGATGCATCAAACATACATGTATTGTGTTAAGAAACTCAATACCCACTTTGAATGCGTTTGTAAACAAGAAAAATCGATTAATGCATGCATTTAACGCCATGAACTACCCAGAGTCGGTAGCTAATGTATCGACATATCTACCGAATATAACCTACTAAGTACCAAATATTTACATTCGGTAGTTTAAAGAAAGTCTATTACTACCGAATTTTGGAAAACCCCCAAATTGATTTTCCAAAATATCTACATTCGGTAATTATGTATAGTATATTTACTAACGAATGGTTCCAAAAACGAAATCCTCAAAACTATGAAACTCAGTATTCTTATCTTTTACATTCGGTAGTATTCTAAGTTTATCCAACTACCGAATATATCATTGGCCCCAAAATATTTTTTTCGAAAACTTGTAAAAATTGTATTCTTCTTCTGTGAAAATCAGAGGAATATTAATTTCTTTATCTCCCGATTATTTATATTCGGAAGTATTACCAGATATATCTTCCGATTAGTTTTTTTGTACTCAGGAGACTGTCTAAATCTTTCTATTAAAATCGGTAGTTGGGGGCACATAATATTCTTCCGATTATATTACAATTGGTTGTAAAGCTTACTGCATGTCTTCCGATTATTATAGTAAAACATGTTGTTTCATTTTGCAGGCCGTTGTAGCGGTTGTTGATGATATCTATTTGAGGCCCGATACTACCCTACACTATGCAAACGATTTGGTATACTCATTACTATTTTTATACATATTTTTCAAATATGTATGTTAAATGATTATGCTTATACTTATGATATTTGTTTTGTTATATTCGTGTTTAGTCATTTGGAAGTAAGAAGGAGGCAAAGGAATGGCTTATGACCAAGGTAAAAGAGAACATGTGCGTTGTAGTTCAAAACAATCATGTGCGTGATACTCGATTTGAAATAATTTGTGAGCGTGGTGGGGAGCGAAAGAGTCACGAGGGAAAGAATAGTAAGTACGTAAGGAAAATGCAGAGGAAATACCGAAGAAATACAAAGAAAATCAGATGCCCTTTCAAGATTGTCTTCTATAAGCCCGAAGGTAAGGAAGGTTTAGAGTGGAAAATGTTTAAAGATGATAATGGTTGTCACAACCACGATGATCCGGATACTCTAATTGGACATGCAATGGTTTCCAAGTTAAAACCAAGAGAAATGTAGACAATGAAGTCTATGAGGATCCAAAAAGAGAGTGCGATCTTAAGTAAAATAAAGGCGGACGACCCCAACAAATTGTCTTCTTTGTCTATAATTAAGTCGGCCCTATCTACGATCAAAAGAACGGAATTGGATGGTAGAACGGTCATGCAACAATCTGAGTGGTTAGCGGAGTTACACGACTACACGTTGAGAAGGGAAGAAAAGGATGGTAAAGTGGTTCGTATTTTCTTGGCACATCCCGAAATGATCCAATTGGCTCAATGCTTTCATCAAATTTTGTTGATAAATGCCACTTATAAGACAAACAAATATAACATGCCGTTGTTGAACATTGCTTGCCACACTTCAGACAAAAACACGTTTACGGTTGCATGGGGCTTAATGGATCATGAGAACAACGTGAGTTTAATTTGGATGTTGGAGACGTTGAGGTCTATTTATAATGGTGATGATTTTCCAAGGGCTATTATAACGTAAAACGATCAAACCCTAATGCATGCAATAGCGGTAGTGTTTCCGGAAGCCCGAAACTTGCAATGTACGTGGAACATTCAATGCAACCTCAAATCCAATTTCCATCATCATTTCCAAGCTAAAAAACCAACGAAGGGTACCAAGTGGTCGAAGGAAGAGGATGAGTGCATTAGTAAATTAACCATGGAAGAACGAGAGGAAGAGAAACGATTATTTGATGAAAAATGGAAGGAGGGTGGAATGATTTGGAGAATGTTCATGAAAGCATGGGACAAGATTGTTTGGTCAATGACCGAGGAAATTTACGAAGTTAACTTGAAGAAATTTGGGGATGAATATGGCACGAACTATCCAAAACCCGTTTGAGTATTATAAAACACAATGGTTACCGCTTAAGGAAAGTTTTGTGTTTGCATGGACATATGAATATCGTAACTTCAAGAATGAAGCGACAAGCATTACAGAGGGGTCTCATGGACGATTAAAGACTATACTACTTGGTAGTCAAATTGGAGTTGTGTCGATTCAAGAAGCAATCCATGAATACACCAACCGTGATCTCTTAAAGATTAGGACCAGTATGCAATTTAGTGTACACCAATTCCCAACGGAACATGATAAGGAAAGATTGCTTCTAAAGGGTATTGTTCATAAAGTTTCAAGATGGGCAATAAATCACATGATGAAATAATTGAAGTTTTATAAAGCTTATGATGACGAGAATACGTGTTTGTGTTTACAAAGATATGATAGGTATTGGACTCTTGTGTCGTCATAAGTTGGGTAGGTATGTTGAAGTGATTGAAATCAATGGTATTCATCCATTTTGGAAGAAATTAAATTTTACTCCAAGCACCCCGGTAGTTGATGGTCCGTCTTTCTTTGAGTCTGAATTGTGTGCACGAATAGCCTAGCGTTGCGCTACATCAAATGGCACCAAAAAGCAAATATTGATGCACAATTTGGAGGAAGAACTTCACCCTTGTTTATGGGAGGTTGATGAACCTATTAAGCAAAAGAGGGCCGGTAGGCCCAACACCGAATTGTCGAGGACCATCCAAAGAAAATAATTGAAGGAGTATTTGTATAATAAAAGAATAATGTGTAGGCATGAGCGTTCGGAATCCGAATTTCAAGATGAGAAGGAACCTAAAAAAAGATGTCGTCCAAGAAAGGATCTAAGTGGACCAACCGCAAGACAAGTGAGATCAAAGGTCTCCATCTCTACGGATCCTTCTCAAGTAAGTCAAGACGAGGTGGTCGAAGAAGTTGTCGAGCTAATGGGCACCTCGCAACAAACCCAACCAATGGAAATTTTGACTATAAAAGAAAAGAATGGTACTCTTCGTTGCCCTAGGGATCTTCATGGAATACCAAATCGAACCACGTATACAATATACGAAGAGTATTTGGAACAACTCCCTCCACTCATTGTTCCATTTTTTTTTGTCCACCGACGAGGTTGATGGGGATGGAAATTGTGGAATTCACGTCGCTACGGAACAAATGGGTTACTTTAGAGAGGGGTTATCGATGTCACCCAATGACAATATTTAAGAAATAAGATGGTGGTACAACTAATGAAGGATAAGGATTTCTATATGGAGATGATGAGGCGAGGATATAGATACGACAAAGAAGGCGAGTTCAAAGATTTAGTTGCACGTATAAAGTGCCGAAAGGGATTGAATACCATCAGATAAAAGTATTGGATGACAATGCCTAAATGTGGATATCTCCTAGCGGACGTTTTGAAATGCGTGGTACATTTGTTTGTTCCTCCTAAGTATGGACTTAGTATGACGCTTGCACCCACAAGAACGGTTTGCGATGAGTCGGTTAAAGATAGAAGAATCATTATGGAGTTTGTGAATGAAATACATTTTATTGGATTAAGGGTAAAGAAAGATTTTCCGTTACCTCCGTTGAGTAAGTATCACGATTACTTCCCAATGAAACATTACAACGATTGGGTGAAACAATATGAGTCCAACATGGTTGATTGGGATCGTGTCGTGAAGAACAACTTTCCCGATGGGTTAATCGAATTGATTGAAGATGATGATGATGATTAGTCTGTCCATTATATTTAGAACATGTATTTTTAACCGGTTTTTTTGTACAAGTTTTTTTGAAAAATACATTGAAGATATGTGATATAATCGGTTGATAATGTTAGACATTTGTTTACCGAATGTAACATTTGGAGGTTGTTTTATTTTACCAAATTTCCGATTACATGCATTTTGAACTCAGAACTTGAAGAAATTGGAACACTCATATATTCGGTAGATTAGATAATATAATAACTTCCAATTATAACTCTGACATAGGAACTTTGAAAATATTATCAGAATCGGTAGATCAAATAACTTACTTACTACCGATTATAACTCTGACACATGAACTTTGAAATTATTATCTGAATTCGTAGATTAAATAACATATTAACTACCGATTATAACATATTTCAGACAATAATTTAGGTAAATTGTGCTAAACTCTATACAGTGGCCACGGCCTTCAAGAATTCATAACTTCCATCATATGTGAATTCTACTCCTTTTTCCTCTAAGTAGTGCCTTTTTGCGAGAGTGTCTCTTACATAAACCAAACAAACTATAATAGAATGCAAAGTTCGTATAAACTATAAAGACGATATGCTAAGTTCGTATAGTTTCATATGCAAATACTTACAAATTATTGGATCGACAAGCTTAAGCGGCTATAGTTAAAGATCCTCTTTTGTATTGTTATGTAATCATTTACCCCTTTTTGGATAAGTCGGAACCGATCATGAAAAAGTGGGGGTCTAACAACCACACCCAATATTTCGATTAGTAATCTGTATGGACAAAATCCGAGTTACTTTCTAGAGAATCAACTAGACAGTCAGACTCCATCTAGATAAAAATATCTCAAGGAGTTATTATCTCAATCTCTCAATTTGATCTATACTCAAGCAAATAGAATATGCGAGTCTTTATCAAAGAGAGATAACTTGGATGGTACCAAAGACCAATATCCAAGTCTCAATCAATTTAAATCAACAACCAAAATGGTCGGATATTCTAATTGATTGAACAACGCACAACCTGTATTATTTCAATTATATAACAAGATACAATGCGGAAAAGAAATAACATAGACACCAGAATTTTGTTAACGAGAAAACCGCAAATGTAGAAAAACCCCGGGACCTAGTCCATATTAAACATACACGGTATTAATCTGCTACAGACACTAGCCTACTCCAAGCTAACTTCGGTATGGACTGTAGTTGAACCCAAATCAATCTCACACTGATCCAAGGTACATTTATGCTCCTACGCCTCAGATCCCAGCAGGATACTGCACACTTGATTCCCTTAGCTGATCTCGCCCACAACCAAGAGTTGCTACAACCCAAAGTCGAAGACTTTAATAAACAAATTTGTATCACATAGAAAAGTTTACAGTAATAGATAAATTCGTCTCCCACGAATAAACCTACAAGTTTTGTTCCGAACTTTGATAAATCAAGGTGAACATGAACCAATCAATAAAACCAGACTTATATTCCCGAAGAACAGCTCAGCTTTATCAATCACCTCATAATAGTCTTAATCGACGCAGCGAAAAAAATTATTGTGGAATCACAAACGATGAGACAAAGTGTTTGTGACTACTTTTATATCTTGCATATTGGAGATAAAAATTTCAAGACAATTATTACAATTGTACTCGTACAATAGAAGAGCAAGATCAGATCACACAACTACAAGAAAAGTAGTATCGGTCTGGCTTCACAATCCCAATGAAGTCTGTAAGTCGTTAACCTGGTTTTATAAGAAGAAAACCAAAGGTTAAAGGAGAAACAACTCTAGCTTAGCAAACTAGTATCATACAGAATGTGTGGGGATTAGGTTTCCCAGTTGCTAGAGTTCTCCCTTATATAGTCTCTCAAATCATGGTTTGCAATCAACGTTAGCTTACTAACAAAGCTTTCAATATTCACCGTTAGATGGAAACCTGATTAGATTCAAGCTAATATTTATCAACCGTTAGATCGAAAACATAACTTGTTACACACATGAAATGCACGTTTGTAGGCTTGTGAAAACCGTACCCAAACTTGTACATTAGTTGGTTCAACAATAGTTAACCAAACGGTTAGCCATATGATAACTTTCATATCAACCATATTCTTCTTCACCATAACTAGTCCAAATGACTCAAATGAACTAGTTAGAGAGTTGTTCAATTGCAAGGAAATTTCATGTACTACACAAGACACAATCGAAGCAAAAATGATGTGATTCACTCGAATCGATTCATGAACTATAAATCCATGGTTTGCAATAACATTCCTTAGTTTATTAAGATAAGTTCACAAACATCGTTTTTAGACATAACCTACTCAAGTTCGTGGAATGGGTTCGCGGACTTAAGTTCCAGGATGGAGTTCACAAACTACAGCAGAAATTCTCTGGTTCGAGAACTACGCCAGTTCACGGACTGGGTTCGCTGACTGAACTTGTATGCTGAGTTCGTGAACTGATCTCACGCACTACTCCGGTTTCACTTGATCAACAAAGCTCACAAACTTCGGTTCAAGCAATAAGGACTTATACATATATGTGTTACCACAACAATGCTTATATCCTCCAATGGTTATATTGTCTAAACTTTCATTTCAATCATTGAAATATTTTCATAGGGCATTATATAGTTGTTATTCACAAACTATTTTTCGTCAGAGCGATTTCCAAAATGGTTGAAATATAACATGACTTTCGTCACTAGGTAAAGATGAACTTTGCTAAAGCGAAAGCTTTACCAACACATATTTCGAGAAATAGATAAACGAGATATACTCAGCTCGAAATATCACATGTGTATAATCTTAGTCTATATAGTAATACAACTTTTGTCTCAAGATAGGAGATAAAGTAGATAGACTTTTGAGTGATAGATAAGTTCAAGTCTCCACATACCTTTTAGTCGATGAAGATCCACTGGTTCCTTGAGTAGTCATTTGTCTTGTATGATGATTTCCATGGAGTTCTTGAGATCAACTACACTTTCTATCCTAGTCCAAGACCTTAGCTATAGTAGACTAAAAATCAAGAATTTATAGTTTTGATCACTAATATTGACAAACATGCTTGAGATAGCAACGTATGCGAGTTCGACCGAGCAGTGCTCTAACAGATCATGAACTTGTTGGAGGGATCTTTGCTTTGGATTTCCATATTCTCGCATAAATTGGCTATACACTCTCCCCCAAAATATTTCGGGTGTTAACCATCCGGCTATGACATCTTCACGTCTTGTTTCGTGGTACCATGTTTTGATAATGGCCAAATCTTCAGCTGCGTCAAAGTTTGCCATGATTGTAATATGAAATATAGAGAGGTTTAGAAATACTAGACAATGGAATATAGATGTGTGTAGTTTGGTGCATCAATGAGAAGGGGATACCCTACTTATATAGATTAAAGTTCCAACTGCTCTTTTTTTGAAATTATGGCCGTTTAGTTGAGGTGTAAAAAGAGTGAACAGGTACAATGTACACCGTGCCAACAATAATGAACAACAATCGGTATAAATTGTTACACATTTTACTGCTGAATATTATAATCGGAGGTTTGTGATATTTACATCCCACCGATTATATGCATTTTGAACTCAGAAATTGTAATTTTATTTTACTAGATTATTTGGTAGGCAAAAAAAAATAAAATTGATTGCTGATTGTGTGTGCATTTCGAGGCACGACTATTTTTTTTAAAATAAATATCCATCAGAGTATAATTGGTACATTACTAAACATAATAATTTCCGATTCCAACCAAACTATAATAAAAATTTAAAACTTTGACATATTCGGTAGTTTACATAACATAATAACTACCGATTTTAGTTTAAATTTTGAATATCATAATATTATGTAACGATTATACTTCGACAATTCCATTACAATGACTTGTGATTAGCTTCGTGGACATCTTGGACAAGTCCTAAACGGATTAAATCTGTCCATCGCCTTAAGGATTCTGAAATGAGCTTCGTAACAGAAGTTTGATCTTTTCCATCTCCGCCAGATCGTTCTATCATATCATCATTGGTTTCACCCCTCAATCGATATTGATTCACAAGATAAGTTAAATGGACGAATTTTTCGACGTGTTCATTTATTGAACCAACTCTGCAGAAAAGCTCAGCGAAGTGACGGTTATTTGGGTTTCCGGTCGACGCAAAAAAATTCATGAATTCTCAACAAATAACTCATACTCATTACACGTCCTTTCCTATGTTCTTCTCCTCGCCTCGGATAGAATTGAACATAGCGCCTACATAAAGATAAATCTTCTTCCATTGTGAACTCCGTACGATTAATGAATGGTGGGAACATTATGTTGAAGATGATTTTTTTGATGTTGGAGAGAGTTAAAATGTATTTTCGTTGCATATAGGGGAAGAGGATACCCTCCTTATATAGGTTATTTAATCCAATGGCTTTTTTCTTTGTTAAAAATATGGTTGTTTATGCGAGGTGTAACAAGAGTGTACGCAGCATGTGAATCATCAGCACATTATATTTTCTATAATCGGAAGTTTACTTTTAACAGTTAAATCCTGATTATTAGAAGGTTAATAATCGGAAGTCAAACATGTCACCTTTTCCTCCGAATATAGAGTGGTTCAAAATTCCAATTCTCCAAAAATCCTTAGGTTTTGGAATTTTGGAATGACCATTGTTTTTTCTGGTTTTGAACTTGTAATAATCGGACGTAAATTAAAAACCATAAACCTCTGAATGTATGTTGGCTAACCCTCTATAATGGCCTTTGGAACCACCTAGAGTCATGGAAGCTGGTTTTGAACTTGGCATATTCGGAAGATAAGTCATTGAATTAACTACCGAATATACGATGGCCCAAAATTCAGATTTTGGGAAAAAAATGAGATTTTTCTGGTTTTGAACTTGTAATAATCGGACGTAAATTAAAAAAAATAAACCTCCAAATGTATGTTGGCTAACCCTCTATAATGGCCTTTGGAACCACCTAGAGTTATGGCGGCTAGTTTTGAACTTGGCATATTCAGAGGATAAATCATTGAACTAACTACCGAATATACGATGGCCCAAAATTTAGATTTTTGGGGAAAATGAATTTTTCTGGTTTTGAACTTGTAATAATCGGACGTAAACTTAAAAACATAAACCTCCGATGTTGGTTAACCCTCTATAATGGCCTTTGGAACCACCTAGCGCCATGGCGGCTAGTTTTGAACTTGGTATATTTGGAGGATAAGTCATTGAGTTAACTACCGAATATACGATGGCCCAAAAATCAGATTTTGGGAAAAATTGAGATTTTTCATGTTTTGAACTTGTAATAATCGGACGTAAATTAAAAAACAAAAACCTCTGAATGTTCCTTTGCTAACCCTTTATAATGGCCTTTGGAACCACCTAGAGCCATGGCGTGGCTGGTTTTGAACTTGGCATAATCGGACGTAAATAAAAAAAACAAAACCTTCGAATGTATGTTGGCTCAACAATCCAAACCTGCCAAAATCCTCAAATTTTGGCATTTTGGAACGACCATAATCCTTCGAATTTCGAAATGCTCAACTACTATATTCGGTAGTAGTTTCAATTTTATGTCTACCGATTATATTATTTTCCATATTAGGAAGATATTTAGTTTAATATATCTCTCGATTGTGCTTCAAAATTTAGAAACCATTGTTAAGTTCATACACCATTCATAATCCATAAAACTAACCATCCATAATCCATCAAACAAACCATTCACAAACCATAACGTGATTTAAGAACTTAAAATCCGATCCTAACCTTAAAAATGACATAATCCAACACAAACTATAAATACTATAAAACGAAAGTTTGTCATTCATTTAGTCTTTGATTTGACTTTACGACCGTGATTAACTCCAAGTCCTGCAAGACCACGAGTTTGAGGACCTGCAGCTTCAGCATCTTCCATTGGAGCGCTCGTAGAAGCTCGAGTTCTTTTACCTTTCTTTGATACTGCCATCTTATCTGCATGCTTCTTCGAGGATTTCTCCCCAAATTCTGCTGCATAATCTTCATTATCGATATTGTCAACTAGGTCTTTAGCCTTTTGTATCTTCTTAACTGGCACGGGATCTCCCTTCCTAATGCATGCAGTTAACATTTTGGAAACAAGCTTGAACCTATTCACCTATTTTTAAACATAATGACATAACATCAAACGGTTATTACATAAGATTTATAGCCATAACATCAAAAAAGTTATAAGAATATGCACCAGTCCATCATAACTAATTGGTTTGTCTTTGATGATACAATTATAACTGGACCCAGCCGAAGTAGTCTTGGATTTAACTTCACGGATAACCAAAGGATGTGATACGTTCCTATACCAAATCGTATAGCCCGGAGAATTTTCATCACCTCGGGTGGAAGGTCTACCAGTGTTGATAATGAACTCAGTCATGTTATCCCAGTTATCACGAACAGTAGGTGGGACATTGTGAACTATTGTTAGATTGTCACCACTAGAAGAGCACAACTCCAGCTCCAATTTGTTGTAATCCCTAATTTCCTCCATTGGTTGATGTTGTATATACCCGTGTTGTCACATCACCCTGGAGGGGTTGTACATCACATATCCTATGGGGTGCTACAACGATCCAAAATAAAGAGACAAGACCGACAGAACATTTATATGGCCACTAGCTCGATCTTCCTTTTATGGATCAAAGCTTTCGTCTGAGGCCTTCAACTGGTCCAAAATCTCCCTCATGCGAATCAACTGTTGCTCTTTTGTCCTAGAACGGTTGTCTTCGAAGATATACTTTGTTCCTCTAGGAGTACCCTTGCGTCACTCCGGGTTCTCTCTGGCCAACTTCAGGATAGGGAAGTGGTCATATATCCATGCCTATATGGATAATAAACCAAGTATTAGTAATAGATTATTAACAATCGGAACCAAATTTACATTAATTGCAACCGAATACACATAATCGGAAGATGGTGACTTCCGAATACACAACATTCGGAAGTACAAAATGTGTATGTCAAACTGAATATGCATCATTTGGAGTTCAGTAAACTATATTTTTTTGGCCTATATATTCGATAGAATTTACCAAACAATAATCCCTCGATTACATATAATCGGGAGCGGGAGCAAAACTAAGTTATTACATGTTTCCGAATACGCAACATTCGGACGTAAGCAAGGTAGTCAATATCGGTTGTACAGGCCGATATTACAGGTTTTTATTGGATATCGGAAAATACCTATACGATATCAAAAATATCGGCGATACAAAGACGAAATGATATAATCGGTTGTACAGGCCGGTTTGGACCGATATAAGGGTTCGAACGCAGTTACTGTTTTCTCTTCCCTACGTCCCATCTCAGGCGGATAAGCTAACCCTGGAAACCGTCGATACGCATTATGACAACTATTTGGATAATCTTTAGCCGCAGTAACATCAACAAAAGCATAATCGAATGACATATTAGACAAATCCTGGAGAGATGATTGTAAAGCGTTGTTCGCGTACGTGTATTTATCAGCACATTCCTTGAGAACTTTCTACCTGCTGAGTGCTCACCGCTTTTGACATCATTGCTGGTCTCTTACACAATAGCATTATGACAACCATTTGGATAACCTTTGTCAGCTGTAACATTGACAGAAGCATAGTCGAATGAAATATTACACAGTTCCAAAGCTTTTCACTTAAAGATCGTTTACGAATCTTGTGCACGATGTGCTTTCTGTATTCTTCGCTTTAGTACTTCTGCTGATAAATTGTGTTAGACACTAGTATGATTATTCAACCCATTGACATGAATATTAAGTTAAGATTTTAATTTTTAAATTGTTTGAAAGTTATATATTGAAAATTTATATAGCACACTTGGATTTGTAGTGCGGCATCCTAACTGGAAGTCTATATTTGCGTATCCATACTTTTTCAAAATGAATAACAACAAGTACAACTTATGTTCAAGATCATCTACCATCTTATTGATCACCTATTCGGATCCATCTCAGGAGAGATATATATTCTTAATTGATTGCAACTCTTTCACTACATTTGCCATATCCATCCGTTCTTTGGGCGTTTCAATTGAACACATAAAGCCAAGGTTGACAATCCCTGTCAAAGCGGCGCGTAACTTGGCATTATTCTCATTATTAACTTGAATTTCGTTGATGTTTCCATCACCATCTTCAGGACGGACATGAACAAGTAGCGCAGGATCAATAATTTCCATAACTCGGTATGTAAGAAGAGCCGACTTAGCAAAAGTGTGCAGGTTTAAACCATCTGTAAATATGATATCTATAGGCCACCTTCCGGTAATCATCTCTAGTACCATGATACCGAAACTGTATATGTCCCCACTAGTCGACACATCGCTACCCATTCCATACTCTGCATGCCAATAAAAGATAAATGTATTACACATTTGACAGTGCGCTGAAACGCTGTAGTAGGCACATGCTTGCCCAAGTGGGAGAATTATTATTTTTTACCTGGAGCAGCATAACCAACCGATCCCCGTATCCCGACTGAAGTACTGTTAGTATGGTGTTCCGTTTCAACATTGATGATGACTTCACCAAGAAACTTTGCCAATCCGAAATCCCCAACATGACCATTCATGTCATCATCAAGTAAAACATTGCTTGGCTTTAGATCACAATGAACTATTGGTGTCTGACAATGATGATGAAGATAATCTAATGCTGAAGCAACATCAGCGGCTATACATTTAGCCTCTCTATAAAACTCAACGATCTCCTCGCTGACCTTTGAAGTTGTTCGCCATTTTCTACCGGGTGCAACCAACTCTCAAGACTTCCATTAGGCATGTATTCAGAAACCAGAGCTTTGAATTCATTTCGTTTAAAATCAATACTAGAACATGAAGTTAACATCTTCACGAGGTTTCGATGCCGAATGCTTCGCATTGCTTCACATTCAGCCATGAAACTTTTCGCAGCTCCCCGTCTCTGGAGATCTAGTACTTTCACTGCAACAGTTGTAGTAATCTCCTGGCTTAATGTTAATAAGCCTTTGTAAACAGACCCGTAACTTCCGACTCCCACTAAATTTTCCGAGGAGAATCCATCGGTTGCTTTAAGAAGCTCTTTGTATGAGACCTTTTGAAATTTATCATCCACGGGAGTTTTTAAAGACGAAAAACTGATTGTTGTTTTCCTCCTCCAGAACCATATCTGTGGGGTCAATGCCCAAAAATGTTGTTTTGGAAAACCTTTTTCCCAAAAATGTCAAGTTTTTTCAAAATTCCCAAAAATGTTTTTTTAATTTTTTTTGGTCTATTTTACCCTTAAATTATTATTCTTATGACATCTAAGTCCTACACATTATGATTTTTTATTATTTTTTGAATAACTTTTATATCAAATCATTATTTTTATTTTTTTTATTTTTTTTATATATTAATATTATAATTTGTCATTACATGAAACTAGTTGGAAGCCTAACAAGCTAGGCTCCAACGACATACTACTACATTAATTGAACAGGTTGTTGTGCTAGCCTATCAGCGAGCCTCATGGGTAACCTTGCCAAGGGAAGCCGAAGCGGGAGGGGGGCGAGATTGTGTCACAAGGGGGGCAAACTAACACTACATTCCATGTTAATTCCTGTAATATTACGCCATTGGGGACTTGAACATGGGACCTCCTGGAACGCAGGAAACTTCAGGGAACGGGGATGACCAGCTGAGCTAGGGCCCGTTCCATGGAAAAAAAGAATATTTTTATTAATATTTTAATCTATCGAATGTGTAGCCATTGTTACACATTGTGTGTGCAATATATACAAAAATCAATATCCTCTTCGCATTATGTAGCCATTGTTATACATTGTGTACACAATAAATAATAATCATTTTTTATTTGATGAATAATAATAATGTGTAGCCATTGTGTCACATTGTGTGTGCAATATATACAAAAATCAATACCCTCTTCGCATTGTGTACCCATTGTTATACATAGTGTACACAATAAATAATAATCATTTTTTATTTGGTGAATAATAATAATGTGTAGCTATTGTTTCACATTGTGTGCAATATATACAAAAATCAATACCCTCTTCCTATTGTGTACCCATTGTTATACATAGTTTACACAATAAATAATAATTATTTTTTATTTGATGAATAATAGTAATAATGTGTAGCCATTGTGTCACATTGTGTGTGCAATATATACAAAAATCAATACCCTCTTCGCATTGTGTACCCATTGTTATACATAGTGTACACAATAAATAATAATCATTTTTTATTTGGTGAATAATAATAATGTGTACCTATTGTTTCACATTGTGTGTGCAATATATACAAAAATCAATACCCTTTTCGCATTATGTACCCATTGTTATACATAGTGTACACAATAAATAATAATTATTTTTTATTTGATGAATAATAGTAATAATTTGTAGCCATTGTGTCACATTGTGTGTGCAATATATACAAAAATCATTATCCTCTTCGCATTATATAGCCATTGTTATACATTGTGTACACAATAAATAATAATCATTTTTAATTTGATGAATAATAATGTGTAGCCATTGTTTCACATTGTGTGTGCAATATATACAAAAATCATTATCCTCTTCGCATTATGTATCCATTGTTATACATTTTGTACACAATAAATAATAATCATTTTTTATTTGATGAATAATTATAATGTGTAGCCATTGTTTCACATTGTGTGTGCAATATATACACTGAGGATCATTATTATCCTCTCCGCATTATGTATCCATTGTTATACATTGTGTACACAATAAATAATAATCATTTTTTATTTGATGAATAATAATAATGTGTAGCCATTGTTTCACATTGTGTGTGCAATGTATACAAAAATTATTACCCTTTTCGCATTGTGTACCTATTGTTTCACATTGTGTATCCAATGTGAACAACAATCATTATCCTCTTCGCATCGTGTACCCATTGTTATACATAGTGTACACAATAAATAATAATCATTTTTTATTTGATGAATAATAATAATGATTACACATTGTTTCACATTGTGTGTGCAATGCATACACAATTCATTACCCTCTTCGCATTGTGTACCTATTATTATACATTGTGTGTGCAATATACACAATATAGCATAAGGCATAATAATAACTATATAATGTGAACCCATTTTCCTACAATGTGCACCCATCGAACTCCACACACTCGTTTCACACGCGCACCGAACTCCACACACTCGTTTCACACGCGCACCTCTTCCATGGGTCGGATTGAGTCGGATTTGGCCTCACCCACCACCCAACCCACTGATGTGGGTAACATAAGTTGTCACCCACAACTGACCCAACATAACAATGGGTCGGTTTTCACCCGACCCACTTTACAGTGGGTTGGATCGGGTGGGTGGTGGGTTACCCACCATAAAATACACATTACTTACAAACAAAAAAAAAAAAAAGTTACATATACATACCTAAGACTCTTTACAGATAAAAATTAAAAAGCTGAACCCAAGTTTAAACAAATGACAATAACCCAGAGCAGTAAGAAGGTGGTGCAAAGTGCATGCAAAACAAAGTACAGGAAATGAGTTCAAGTGTTCAACTGTTCAAAGCTCAAAAGATAATCCAGAGAAGTAAGAAGCGACCAGCAGCGACCCTCGAGAAGATGTGAATGCTCTGCTAGCCTTATGAATCAATCATCTATGATCATCGAAGAAGTAGCAAGTTCACTAAATAACTCTGCAAGCGAAATGAACAATTAGAATGAATGAAATAGAAGTAAGAAAAACCTAATGAATGCAATCAAACACCATATTAACACCATACTCAATTGAATATTTGCAACAATTGAAAGTACTAACACCATACTCAATTGAACACCATACTCATGACTTAGTTCAAATACCAAATAAATCAACTACTCAACTGCAGCATAAATTGCTAAGTCATAAACTGAGATTTCAAGAAATGGATATGTTTTACAAACAATGTCTCGTAATGACACAGATAAACACACAAACAATGCAGCAAAGTCATAAAAAAACGCAGATAAAAACACACAGATAAACCCCATTACCCCAATCACCCAACTTCAATCAATAGTTTGTGTGGCCTCATGTCGAAATCTTATACTTGCTATGGTGGTTGTTCCTTTTGATGTTCTATAAGCTGGTTTTCGTTCATGCTATCTCTAAGATGGTTTTCGTTCATACCGGTTCTAATGCGCTACCAACATTCACATGGGTCAGGGCATTAGTGCATCACACAGTAAGAATATAGGGGAGCCACCCATTAATATATATCTCTTTTCCACACTTCTCAAACAATTTTGGGAAGACTCGAACAGCCCAAACCTAAAACACAAAAACAACTATTAAAACAAAAATTTGAAAGTTAAACATATACAAAATATCAACCAAACTACACTTACCACCAACACGCCTGGCATTCCTTGAGGATGAATGCCCCGTTGACCGTTAGGTGTATCTACTCCAGTCATTTGAAATTCATAGGCTTTGTGAGTCTTCTCAAAAGTTTGATAATAAGCTACATCTCCCCAGTGATAATTGGTGAACTCATCAAAGTCTTCTACCAAACTCCATGTTGTTTCCTCAACACCAATGATGTCTGGATACCCATATATAAAGCGATGCACAACATATAGGAGAGAAACCTTTACCCTGTCATCAACATTAACTTTCCCCCCTATTTCTAGCCTCCACTTTCTCACTCTTTTTCCTCACCGCAGTATTTTTCCTCTCTTCAACATTTCTCCTCTCTACAGCATTTCTCCTCTCTTCAGCATCCGTATCGATAAAAAGGAAATTATACAAATCTCCTCCGACTACTTTTTTGTCAGACCAAAAATACTTCTCCTTCAGTTTACTCAGCCTCGCAGGTAGAGCACACGGTGCATCCATCTTCGTGAAGCTAAGGCCTGATATTGCGGCAAACTGCCGCTTTCCAAAGCAAATTTCCTTACTAAAATCTTCATTACAAAATTTGAACTAGATATCCTCGTCTTGCGGTACATAAATCCGCCTAGTCATTAAGAAATTAAATATCGGCCCAGACATCTTTTGATCAACAAGAATGTCAAGTAAGTGACCAATTGTAGTTGATCGAAACAACACTTTCTCAGCATCAGACAATTCTTCGCGCACGGCTTTTAGTACATCGTAGCTGGGGTAAGAAATCAATTTGCAGGAACCGGTACGGTACCCGTACTCATCTGGGTAAAAATATTGCCTACACAACACAATAAAAAGTTACAACAAAACATACCGGTTCTATTCGTGAAAAGATCCTTATTCATTAAGCCACTCCTAATCCACATATTTACCTTTCCTCAAAAACAACAGCAGGTTTATGTGTTTTCTTGGGAAATTTACCAGCACCCATGCTTGTAACCTACAAACATGATTCAATTGATAAACAAACATCTGAATAATAAGACGTTATGGAAGGGCAATAGATCACACTCTCAAGCCTACATTACCTTTACTAATTACTGCAGGTTTGGGGACTACACTACAGATTCAAAAATCTTACAAGACAGGAATGAAAGCTATGCAGAAATATGTATGCCAACCCGTACCTGCACATACACGAAAACAAAGGTTTTCAGACATAAATTGGAGTTCCATAGATATTGAACCAGCATTTCAGGTCTGAGTTTCAGGGCGCATAAAAAATCATTATTGAACCAAAATAAACACCCAATTGTTCGTTAGAAGATAACAATCTCCTCTATAACTTTTGTTAAGACGTCATGAACCAAATCGATCTCTAACATACCTATAACAGTCCACAAAGATGCCCACTTACTGCAGTTACAAGCAAAATTCTGATTTTATAATAAACAATAAAATCATCATAATTTAATCAACTCAACCCCAATCAAGCAACGTAAGTCTCTGTAGACTAGCAATTTATACATCAAGTTGATACACTTCAAAATGTAAAGTTCTAACTGCAATATCGATGACATGCTGGATTTCTTGTTCAAAAGGTGAGCTAATACTTATCAGTGGAATCTTAGGCTAGTTTAAGATGTATAATTGTCAAGATTACTGGGGAAAAAAAAGAGATGGCCAAGAATGTTGAACAACAGATAATGAAATAGCTCAGGACAGGACACTTAACGACACAATAGATTTGTCTTTCAAAGTTCTGAATTTCCTGAGAAGAACCTTAATTCAGTGCATTTTCTAGAGTGCCTTAGAATCAGGCCAAAGTTACAGGACAAAATTTGAACTTTCTGAGATGATGTGGTTTGTTTCAATTCACATACTTTTCCTGTGAAATCTGACATTTACAATAACTCATAAGGCCAAAACATACCTAATTCTAAGTTCCAGCTGAGTTCTCTCCCTAACAAGAATTAGCAGACAGAGATTAAGAACAAAATAAAATATAACCACAAAAGAAAACCCTATAATTCTGGTGTCACACAGATTCTTAAAGTTCACTAATCTCCTATATTTCGAACTCCTATCATGTTTCAAAACCAGGAAAAGTTTAACCCAAAACCCAATAAACCTTGGTTTCTTCATACTTTGATAACAAATTAGTCCACAACAGAGTGATAGAATCATTGAGAAGAACATTACATGTTTTCCAATTGATGGTGCAAGAAGAAAGAGGGTTGAAATCATAACTTCAATCAAAACCCAAGAACAAAGAAGACCTTTTTTCATTTAATTCAAGATCTCCATGGAAACAGCAGATTAGAACTTGAAACTCACCACTTTCAAACACTCACGATGAAACAGAATTGGGTATGAATTTTCTAGACTTTTTTTTTGAATTTCTTTTCACCTGAAGCTCTCGTCGATTTCCCTCTGAGTGTTCTCTTACAGTGACCAAATACTAGATTCTCAAAAGGACAAGCCTTAAGAGTCTGCCACAATTCTAGATTCACTACAACTAAAGCTGAATTTTAAGTTTTGGGAAAAATTAAGAAAACAAAGCCCAAATTTCTAAATAAGAGAACCCTAGCAACAATCCATTCCACTAAATTAGTTAATTACAGGAATTACTTTTTTTAAGCAATACTCTGAGAACAAAAACCCTATATTGAAAAAGAAAAAAAACGATAAATACACATAATAAACACCTTAAAATTGAAACTGAACATCACTGCAATCTTTTTTTACAAACTTCAAATTGATTATCGTTGTTATCAAAAACAGATTGAACAAACTTGAAATTGAAAAAAAAAAGGAATTTTATGACTAAGCTACAACCCAAATTTTCTGAATCTCCATTGATTGAAAACCCTAGTTTAGAAAAATTACCTGATTTTTACCTAACACTGAACATGCATGTCTTCTTTATTACATCATCTCTCTTATTTCTTTCAATCTTCACTACCTGATATGAAAACCTAGGAAGAGAGAGTTACAGAAGAGAAGATGAAGATGAAGAAAAAGCATGGGGAGAGACGGAGAGTGAGATGAGAGTTTTTTTCTTTTTAATAACGAAAAATATAATGTACAGGCGATGTGCACACATTGTGGCATAAGGTTAAATATACCGTAAAATTTGACCAATTAGTTAACAAATATACTGTACCAAACATTTTTGGTAATTTTGAATTTTTTTGGTAATACCTAATTAAAAACGGACACCTAAGGAAATTTCCGCTGTGACAAAGGTGCCCAGGAAAATAATACATATAACAACTCCAAAAATTATTAGAAGTCTCTTGAGAGGGAATCGCTTACTTTTCTTTTTGGGTGCAGGGTTCGGGCAACTCGGTAGACGCAGTATGGGAATTCCTCCACAGAGCTTATCATTTCCTTTGACTGAGAATGCACTGATATTCTTGAAAATACCTAGCTTTGGTACTTCGCCTTCCAAGTCATTAGAAGACAAATCCAGGTACACGAGGGAAGCAAAGGACTGCAAATACTCTGGAATTTGACCAGACAAGTTATTGCCTGAGAGGTTCAAGTTCTGAATTCCCGTTAAACTTTTCAAGGATGGAGGAATGACCCCTTCGAATAAGTTGCCTTCTAGATAAAGATAACGTAAACCTAAACAATTCTTCAAGTAACTTGGAATATTCCTAGATAATTGATTACTTGATAAGTCGTGGGTGACAATCTTTACCAAGTTACCAACCTCTGAAGGCAGATCACCAGTTAAGTAATTCGAAGATAAGTTCAACTGGAATGACAGCGAAGAAAGACCAATGAGATGTTTTCGTATGGTACCAGTAAGTTGATTTTGAGAAAGGACCAATTCTTGAAGTTTACGACAGTTGGCAAAATTTTGTGGAATTTCGCCTTGCAATCTATTTGTAGATAAATCAATAAATTCTAGCCGAGTGCTGTTACAAAAGTTTGATGGGATTTTTCCAGAGAGTTGGTTACCCGCAAGGGATAAAGATATTAAATTGGGAAGCAACAGAAAAAGGAATACTTCCAGTTAACTGGTTCCTTTCCATGCCTAATCCGTTTAGGCTGACAAGGTTTTCAATTCCAGGAAGAATTTCACCATATATATTGTTTCTCCCCATGTACAAAATGGTAAGCTTTGTCGAGAGGTTGGCTATGGAAGCTGGCAACGGGCCGGATAAATTGTTGCCAGCTATAGAAAAGGCTTCTAGGTGACTGCAATTTGATAATGAATTAAAAAAACTGAGGTCATCTACTTCACCTCCTCCAAGATGATTTTTTCCAAAATTTGCGGTGATGAGACCGTGCAAGGTACCTAGTTTAGGTACAGGTCCAGTAAACTGATTACCAAAGACATCTAGTGTAGACAATTTGGAAAGATTGGATACCGTATAAGGTAGCACACCGGAAAATCTATTGCCACCTATAGCAAACATTTCGAGTCTAGGGAAAGAAGTTCCAACATTGGGTGGTATGAATCCATGGAGTTTATTAATGCTCACAGAAAAAACAGTGATGGAAGAGATGTTAAAAATTTGGGGTGGAATGGTTCCTGAAAAGTTATTTGCTGAGATAGCGAAAGAATATAATCTTGATAACTGACCAAGCTCGGATGGAATGTTTCCGTGTAAACTGTTGTATGACAAATGAATGTGAGTGAGGAACGAAAGGTTTGAAAGTAACAGGGATGGTCCAGAAAAGTTATTTTTTGAGATACTAAAATGAGTTAAATCTTGATAACTGGCCAAGCTCGGATGGATTGTTACCGTGTAGTTTGTTGTCTCCTAGATCAATTTGGGTGAGAAACGAAAGGTTTGAAAGTGAAATCGGGATGGTTCCTTCCAAGTAGTTTCCCCGAGGTGTAATATTTGAAGCATATATAGAGAACCAAGTTCGACAGGAATTCCTCCGGTAATTGTAGTCGATGTAAATGCCCAATTTCTTGCGGAATTCCGCCTGTGAAGTGATTATCATACAAGACGAAATGTTTTAAGAAAGAAAGATTTCCTAAATGTGGAGATATTGAACCTTCTAAACGCATGGATCGTAGGTCCAGTCTTACGACCCTGCTCAAATGCCGACGGCTGCAAATAACTCCTGTCCAATTGCTGCAGTGAGACGTTTCATTCCACGAAGTTAGTGCTTCCAAAGGATCTTTTATATTGCTTTTAAAGGCAAGTAAAGCTAATCGATCAGTTTCGGCTATACGATATTGTGATGTAGGTAAAAAATTCATGGAGAATAAAACAAGGGTGAAACGAATGATAAATATGAAGCTCCTCTTATTGAATTTCATTGTTGTACGACCTAATCTGTGATGAAAAGCTTATGACACACAAGGTGGATGATATATCTCAGGCTCATTAAGTGTTCATATATACAAAATTTCCGGTATACAAACAGACGTTTTCCTAGAGAGAGACACTAAATTAGAGTCGAGCAGGAGTACTCGACGAAAATGCATGGAGAACGAAAATGAGACAAGCAAATAAAATGTCACGGGCGTTTTCTACATGAATTATCTATCACCCATGCAACTAGATGACTCAAGCAAGACCTGTAAATAAACAAAAAACTCCAAAGCAGAAGCAAACAAATCCTTCCTAAATTAGGTCTTATATGAATTAATTTGGAAGGCAGTTTTTGGGCATACAAGAAACATTTTGGGCATACAAAATTTTTTTTCCACCCAGGGTGGAAAAATAAGGGGTAGTGTAATTACTTATATATCCTCAAACAATTTAAATTACTAATATGTCCTTACTCTTAATGGTTAGGTTAAAGCATATGATAATCATAATATGTGCCTTAACATTTTTAGATGCTCTAAAGAAAAATTAATGGTTAGGTTTGACATGTACGATAATCATAATATCTATAGAACCTAGTGCATTTATAAGATTTGGCTCACAATTAAGTTGTGTTTTTAGTCGAATCTGTTCTTCACAAAAGCTTCTGTAAGTGTATATGAACAATTCGGCTTGAAATTTCATGCAATTTCAAGCCGAACCTAGTCACTGAAAGAGATGCGTAGGGGTTAGCGTATTCGATAATCATAATATGTCTTAACCAATACAAAATTATTAACCCAGGAATGTACATGATCAGGTTCGAACTTATATTCTACTTATTCAAATAGACGAACAATGTGTTTCCAACAGTTCGCTTATTTAATTTCTAAATATAAGCCGAACCCTAAACATTTTTTCTTCCATACGATTCGGTGTAGGGTTCGGCTTATTTGGACAATTCAAAACGAGCGAACTAGGTAGGTTCGGCTCTTAATCAACACTTCCAACTAGCCTAACTGTTCATCCAAACTCGCAGAACCTTAGTGAAAAAACACAAACTTTTGATGATTTTAACCTACAAAAGCGAGATTAAACATAAGATATGTTGGAAAAAAATCAACATTCGACGATCAAAACCAGGAAAAAAATCGTAACGAGAGAGCTAGCTACGCCCCCCCCCCCAAACCCCAGGATAGTGGCAAGTAATCTTAAAACTACTCACTAATCAGATTTATTTTACCTAATCATTGCTATTAACACTAATCCTAAAAGGGCATATTTGCCATTACCAAAAAAAAATTGGTTAAGGGGCTTCTAATATTGCTATTTACACTCCTATTTTGTCTTACTTGGTATGCCCAAAATGTTTTTTACCTGGAAAAAAAATGGGTTAACCAGAATCGGTTTACACGATACATATGTAAAAACCGATTCCTGACATTGCACAAGAGGAATTGGTTTATAAGAATGCTCATGTAATCTGATTCTAACGGGAAAAAAAAGATACAGAAAAATTGAGAACAACAATCGGTTTACTCGACACACATATAAAATCCGATTCTAACATTATACATTAACAATCGGTTTTTATAAGTGCTAATGTAATCTGATTCTTGTTCAAATCTCTCGAATCAGAATACATATCAAGGACAATCGGTCTTTGTGGGCATGAACATAAACCATTTGTATTTGCAATCGGATCACATATACATTAACGTTAACCGATTCTGATAAATCAGGAAAATTTGATTTCAAAATTTTCAATTTTTGAGCAATTTTATGTTACTAAAACCTAGTTTATAGAATTGGGTTGAGAAGAAAAGAAGAAGAATCAATTTAAGTGCAGATGGAAATGAATTTGATTTTGATTTTAGTTTTATGATTTTGATTTTAAATTTTAAATTTTATGATTTTTGTTTATGATTTTGATTTTTGTTTTTAATTTTATGATTAGGATTTGATGAGGACAAATTAGTAGTATTGATATTTGATAGAGGGTAAAATGGTATTTTCATCAAACTTAGACACCTCTTATCATTTTCTATGGGGTGGATGAAAAAATCTATAAGTCCCAATTAAGTCCTATAAGCCCTAATTTAGGAAGGAAACAAATCTAATCGAGTTTTTCTACATGGAAAAATCTTATGGACCACACAAACAAAACGATTCAAGATTTGGACGGGACATTGGAATCCCATCGTCTTCCCCCGCTGAACACGGCATGGGATGGATCCATCAAGTCTTTGGGAAAAAAAATCTCCATCACACAACCAACCACTAGTCCTTTTTCCTTTGTTGCGACTTGTGGTGGACTCAATAAAATTAAATAAATTGCGTCTTGAATTTCAATTTAAAAGCGAGTTGACCAACTAAAATCTTTCTAAAGTTATGTTCAGCAGTCTAACCTATGGAACTTGCTGGTTTTCTTCTATACATGTAATCTTGGTCTACTCATGAGTTTGAACTTTCAAACCTTAATTAATGAGATTGTATAAAGTCCTTGGGTGCCTGCCCTACTTTTATGTTGTGTTCCCATGGACTCTATTCCCCAACTGAGACAAAGGGAAGATAGCCTGATTCATCTTTCGGATAACATTACAAAAGGCTTACAAAATTACTTGAACGCAGTTACTGTTTTTCTTTTCCAGTAGCGGTTATAGTACAGGTGTTCAAAGTAAACCAGTATAGAACAAAAGGGTTGTTTGCCAACAATGTTACTTTTTACCTGCAACAATATAATGGCATAAATGGAGCGAATCGATGAGCAGGAATCCGCATTGAATTAATAACAAGGTGGGACAAGAGAGCTTGCAGGTTCAGTATTACAAGGAGGAAAAATTAAAGTATGAACAGTACGGTACCCCAGAAAATGAAAATGGTACAAGGAGAAATGAGACACATTCTCGATTAATTGGGGCTTCATGCTTATTTTACTTACTAATCAAGAAGTTTGCCAATCATTCCAAGAGCTATATCACAGATTTGCACCAAATACTCTTCCCTGCGTGCCATCTCAGGCGGATACGCTAACCCTGGAAACCTTCGGTACGCATTATGACAACTATTTGGATAATCCTTGGCCGCAGTAACATCAACAAAAGCATAATCGAATGACATATTAGACAAATCCTGGAGAGATGATTGTAAAGCATCGTTCGCGTACGTGTATTTATCAGCACATTCCTTGAGAACTTTCTTCATCACAACATCATTAGTATTACTAAGCATCTGAGAAGACAAATAGGTAGATGTTCGAGTTGCATTACTCATTCCGATACCAATCATAATAACAGCAAGGCCTCTAACATCAGCTGTCAAACTTGAGGAATTTGATTTGAGAGAAGAGACACATAGTTTGTTGTAGTTTGTGGTTTTGCAAATGTTGCGGATGGAAGCTGAATCTCCAGTTGCAAACTGTTGATGGCGATAAGGTGCAGAAGAGAAATTTTGGGAAAGTAGAAGAAGAACAAGAAGATGAAGAAAACTAAGTGAACCCATATCTTGGATAGGTTTACCTGCTGAACTGCTTTTGAAATCATTACTCTCTTACACAGATATATATAGGGATAAAATAAGTGTTTGACTCATAGTTGAGATGTGTTCAAACGTATTGGACAAAAAAATTGAAATCTCTGGACAAAAGTTACAGCTACTACATTTTAACTTTCCCTTTGGTTTTATCCCTCATATGGATGATATGTTAATAATGAGTCATTGTTTTGTAGCTTAGCTAACCCCATACTATGGAGTCACGGGTCACCAGTACAATGGATTTTCACAAACAGAGGTTCCCAAGTGGACTACTTGTGGCCCTTAGAAGAGATGAACCAGAATGGTTGGCTTGATTGTCAGTTGCAGTAAAATAAAACAGATGCAGTAAGATGAATCGACCAGTCATATCAAAAGAGGGAAAATAGAGATAATAATCGCGTGGATGTAATTTGGAGACGTACAATTGGATGCAGCTTATGGGTTTGGCGACAACAAGTTATTGCACAGTGATGCTCATTTCATCATGAACAATCCACAGGATGAGTAATGGCTGACACCATCACCAGAAACAACTGACTGGAAAACTAAGACCTCATCACTGCAAGATGTTTGATTTTGGATGACTAGAACTCGATCCAGGGTGATTATATTTAAAATAAGACTGAACAACTGTGAAGATTGTAGAGATTAACCTGAAAGAATAGCTTTATTTGGCATAATACATAACCTGAGAGAGTGGCTTTATTTGTCATACTACATAAAATGGGGAAGGTGAGAATGCAACTCGCATTTTGCAGCAACCTTCTCTTTACAAACACACATATATGTGACGCTTATCCTTAATGAACACATGAGCTTTTTTATTAAGCTCTAACTTTACCAAATATCAACTTGAAACATTAGAACAAAGCAGTACCCACTGACTAGTCCGACAGAAATCGCCCATTTTTCCACTAAATACATAAGATTGTGATCCGAAACTCCACGTGAGTTAGTACTTACTGATTCCCAGATATGGGGCTGTCTCGTCCTCTTTTCAAATCATCCCATCCTCTTACCCATGGCTGCCCAGGTTTTGCTCGTGTCTCAGGGGAAGCATGATTTTCCAGGTTGCCCATGACCTTCTCACGAAGAGCAGAAAATACCTACAAATACATACACTTGTAAAAATCTAGACCTTTAACTGCACAGTAAGAAGAAAATTAACTGTAAATAAAGAATATACTCACTGGGTTATTATTCAAAGCCTCGGGTGGTTGTTCCTGGCTAGTGAGCCACTTCCACAGGTCTGGGTTCTCCTGTAGAATAAAAGAGAAATATGAAACGAAATTGAGAAAACAAGAGAGGACGTCAGCCGAAAAGGAAAAAAAGTTGACTAATGTAATACACGGGCATGTGTGCATCATTATGAAAGCAGAAACCAAAGGAAAATTGAAAATTGCAGCAAGTAACAGAACTAATAATCGCCCAAACTGAATATTGCATGGAAGTTCCTTACAAAGTAGACATGTGGAATTATAGACCTAACCTTTTCCTTACGCACTCGTTAGACATTTTGTAAGCCCTGTGAGATAAATCCAGTGATTTGACCTCCTAATATAACTATATTTACGAATTGTTCATAAGAAACTAACAAAGCTTGTGAAGAATTCATAGTGGAAATCACTCTATCATAATCAAGAACTAACCTGTCTTAAAAAAGACCATGAGCATTAGCTCATTTGCCATACCTATTATTCCATCTAGATTATAAGGTTTCAAATACTCATTCTTATAATCTAATAAATACTGCTGCAAATAAAAGCAAAATCAGGATTTACATTTGACTTTTCACACAAGTGTGAGGATCATGGTGTTTAGTTAAACGGATGTAAGCATGATCGAAAAAGTTCAGGAAGCTGTAATAAGGTTGCTTGGTGACTCTCAAATGAAGGTAGTATATTCACTCAAGCCCAAATCAGACATTCAAAACTGAAAAACAGAGATCTGACATCTAACAAACACCAAACTCTAAGCAAAAATAACAACAAAACCTAACTGTTATTAAAAATGATAAATTGAGTATTAGGTATATTTACCACGTCGAGAACATGAACAAGCGATTTTATGCCAGACTCATCCATTGTAGAGATATTTTCCTCGACCCACTTCCCTAATACCAAGTCCAATTCTAAGAAGCCCCTTTGCTTGCTTCTGTACAACAATCTAGAAAAACAAACAAATTTCAACAGAAGGTAAGACATTGATCATAAGCCTTAGTTCAAACCCAAGAGAGAATTTTTTTTTTTTTTTTTAAAAGCAACCTATTAATAGTGCGCCTTTTGCTTTCTTCATTGGAAAGATCAAACACGCCACCAAACGACTGAAGATTCATAGAGAAATTATGAACTGAACCAAGCTGTGACCTAAAAAAATGGTTAGAGCTCGTAAGTCAAATAATGGCTAAAAAACGAGAGAAAAAAAAGCTAAATCAAAACAACAACAAGAACTTGTAAGTCTTAAAACTTGTACCTGAAACAAGATTGTGATTGAATAGAGGTGTCCATCATCAAAGTCCTTGTGGAGGTTGTTATCCTCGTCTTATTCGGCACTACCATTGTATTAAGAGTTTGTTTGAGAGTAGCAAGCAGAGCTCTTCTCATCGGCGCCATGGTTTTTTTAATAATATACTCCTCTAAAATGTAATCACAAACAAATACATAGAATCAGCTTAAGTAATGGTAAGACCCTAATCAATCAATAAAATTCAACCCTGATTTCAAATCACACTAGCTGCAGGCATGTATCTTTTTTCACAGAAAGAATCCACTATCAACACCTGAATCGAATTGATAAAACATCATGATCCACAAACTTAAGTTTTGCTTCCATATGACCTGTTGATACTACAATTAATTTTCATAACAGTTTCAAACACCTACCTAACGAAAGAAAGAGCAATTGAAATAAGCTAGGAAAAATACAACCAATTGCGCTATTGAACCTTGACCTGGAAAACTTCAAACCGCACCATTGTTGTTATTAGTTAAGTTGAAATAGCAAAATGTGTGCACAATCACCATAAAGAGACCATAGAAGCTAGATGTAAGGGTGTCAACCAAAACTGCCATTCAAATTCTCTAGGATCTAAGCAATTAAGCACTGTAAGCTTTTGTTCTTTGCCATAATTAATACTTTTTCCCGTCAGTTCATGATAATCACAATCTGAACTTTAACAAGCAAAACAAGCACCACGAATAAGCATGAAGTCAACTTATCGAATCCACGATTTCAATCAAACCAAACAGCAGCAAGAATCATATACGCGAAATACTTAGCAAGCAATTAAAATCATACGAATTAAATAGAAGCGAAATGAAAAATTAGGGTTTTACAGCAAACAAAAACTCAAGAGAAAGAGAGAAATGACATACCAAGATGCCCGAAAATGATGTCGATACCTGTTCCGGTCTGATTATCTCCTTCAAGTATAAGATTCTGAAATTCTCTGCTGGGTTTTGAGATGAAATTGTGTTAGTTTTGGTTGGTAAATGCATTTGCCGCAAGCAGAAATAAGCGGTGGCTGGATCCGCTACGTGCGTACGTTTTGCGCCGTGCCATTGACAATGAGAAATAAAATTGAATTGGGACGCGAAAATTAGATTGGGCTTTGTGGTCACATAGATTGCCCAACAACACTAACAACTACAGTTCAGATAGAAGAAGTCAAGCTGTAGCAGCGCCGAATAATTCAAGGACGGAGCCAGAGATTTGTTCCGAGGTGAAAGCAGGCCGCTTCTAATTTTTGAGCAGGTTTTGGCCTATTCTCACAAGGTTGCTGTGGAGCCACTAACTAGGGCACCAGCATGAAGCACTTTACGAATTTAAACACTTGGCTCAATTATGGTTCGCTACAAGAAAGCAGCCAGTAAAAGGGTAACAACTCAAGTTTTTCAAACTTGCTTTCATTTAGAAATTGTACTGACTTGATGAGAAGGTACATTAACTTGTTTATACAGTCGGTTAACTTGTTTTCATTGCAAGGTTAGCCCCAGTTTTTCAAGTATTTGATGCAAGCTGTATCGTATCGTATTTGTTGTGAATATGAAAAAGAGGCAAAGCTGGTGGGGATGGAATTCACTTCTTCAAAAAGGTATTGCGGCCACTTTAGGTAAATCATTGCTTTGTAGAAAATAAAAATCTTTGAAAAATCTCAAAAGAAATACGAGTAGTATCTAATTTACTGTTAAGCATCAGTTCAAAGTTGTACCGTTTCTTGAATTTGTGCTCTTGATTTCATAATCATCTTTTTTCTTTTCTTTTTTCTAGTCCTAATCTCTTATAAAGTACTGAAATGAAGAAAAGCACGTTCTTTGGATTCTAATCAAACCCATCTTAATCAAACGCACCAACAACCAGCACTAGTTGATGATTATCCATTTGGTTTTCAATTCAAATCTTCTGACTATAAGTTCAGAACAATACTCTAACATCTATCTTACACATGAACAGAGAGTTACACTAAACTTATTGCTTTCGTCTTTCTATTTCGTATACACCTTATAACCATGGAAGATATTCTTGTGAGCGGTGCAACAGAAATCCTCAAAAAACTGGTGGGTGTCGTTTCAGAAGACATTGCTTCAGCTTGGGATGTCAAAGATGACTTGAAGAAGCTTCAAAGTACCTCGGAAATGATTCTTGCTGTGATTGCCGACGCGGAGAAGAGGCAAGAAAAGGAACAACTTGTAAGACTTTGGTTGAGAAGGCTCAAGGATATTGCATATGACGCCGATGACATAATTGATGAGTTCTCCTATGAGGACATGCATCGCTGCTATAAAAAGAATAGCTCAAAGCATAAGGTATTAAATCTCGCTTCTTCTTCTAAACCGCCGTTTGCATTTCGTCTGAAAATGGCTAAACAAATTAAAGCTATTAATAAAAGATTAGAAAAAATTACCCAAGATATGGGTAGGTTTCAGTTGGAATTTACCACTCATATTCCTGATAGTGAGAGTACTGATCAACTGGACCGACAAGTCACGTCCCATGTTAACGAGTCAGAAATTGTGGGAAGGAAGAATGATGAATCCCAAATAATAAAACTTTTGACAACCAATACCACAGCAGCAGCATCTTCTGTCAATCCTAATGAAAAGGTTGCGGTGATATCCATAGTAGGTATGGGGGGGCTGGGGAAGACGACGCTTGCACAGCTCGTATACAAAGACGAGTTGGTAAAGAAAGTGTTTGATCTAACCATGTGGGTTCATGTCTCGGAATTTTTTGATATTGAAATCCTCCTGGTACACATTATGGAGTCCATTACTCAAGCTAAGTTCCACAAGCTTTCAAATTTTCGTGTTCTAGAGAACATAGTTCGAGAAAAATTAAACGGGAAGAAATATTTGCTAGTACTAGACGATCTATGGAATGATGATGCAGAGCAATGGGAGAGCCTCAAGTCTGTGTTGCACGTTGGTGCTCCGGGGAGTAAAATATTAATCACTACACGTAATTACCAAGTTGCTTCTATTGTTTCAGGTAGTGTTCCTCCTTACAATTTGAGTCAGTTAGAAGATGGCGCATGTTGGTCTATTATTAAGCAAAAAGCATTTGCTCCCGGTGGAGCATTTGACGCTCCGGAAATGTCAGATATCGGAAAACAAATTGCAAAAAAATGTTGTGGTTTACCACTTGCAGCAAAGTTTCTTGGAAGTCTAATGCACTTGAAAAATAAAGAAAGTGATTGGATTTCGATTAGGGATGATGATATGTGGAATACTCCAGAGAGAAAAAGAAAACTCATTTCAATACTGAGATTAAGTTACAATAACTTGCCATCTCATTTGAAACAATGTTTCTCGTACTGCTCAATCTTTCCCAAGAATTGGGAGATTAGTAAAGAAACTTTGGTTCATCTTTGGATGGCAGAAGGATTTCTCAAGCAATCTAGTATAAAAAGCAAAAGATCAGTCGAAGACTTTGGACGTGATTATTTCGAAAGTCTGGCGTGGAACTCATTTTTCCATGATTTCAAGAAGAACGACTTAGGCGACATTGAGACGTGCAAGATGCATGATCTTGTGCATGATCTTGCTAAAGATGTTCTTGGGGTAAATGAATTGGTGTCACTTAAGGCAAGTAAATTCAAAGATATTTCTCAAGTTCGCCGGTTACAATTACAATTGGATGAAGATATATCATCAACATCTCTGAAATGCTTAAGTAATGCGAGCAAGCTGCGAACAGTTTTTATCTCTGAAGGTTCAAGCCTGGATCCTTTTATATTCTCAAGAAATGATCACTTGCGCATCTTACATGAGGGTTCTTCGCCAAATTTTCTTTATCCAAAATGGCGTTCTTTAAGCTCCGCGCTAAGACATTTAAGGTACCTCCGTCTTACCTCTCTTGATCTTAGGGAAGCAGTGAATGATCAGTCCGTCAGTAAACTTTATAATTTGGAGACACTGATATTGTCTAACATCTATAGTGTTCAAAATATTCTTACAAACATCCATTCTTTACAAAAATTAAGATATCTTGAACTCTCATCGACCGACATGGAAGAACTACCTGATTCTGTCACCAGGCTTTGTAATTTGCAAACACTGGATCTCCATAATTGCGAACTAAAAGTCATTCCTGATTCTATCTCCAGTTTGAAAAATCTAAGATTTCTAAATTTGTCATCCAACCCCTTTGAAGAGCTGCCTCTTTCTATCCTCACCCTCTCCAATTTGCAAACATTAGACGTCAATACCTGCAAAAATTTAAGAGCCTTGCCAGAACATGTGGCAGAACTTGCTAATTTGGAGATATTTCATTTCAAAAACTGCCCATTACTTAAAGCATTACCGGAGGATTTTGGAGCTTTGACTCAGTTAAGGTCCCTGGACCTAGAAGGTACTGGGATCAAAGTGTTGCCGGAGTCTTGTGCCAGTCTCAACAATATTGTGTTTGTGCATCTATTTGAGTGTCAGCCTCCAAAAGATTTGAAAAACTGGACAAAACTTAGAAAGATTCATTTTTACGGGAGAGGATCGACAATGTCGGGTGTAGGAAAACTAGCTTTCCTTAAAGAATTGAAGTACTCAGTGCCAAAAAAGCTAACAAATGAACCTGAATGTAACGTTGGTGTTCAAGAGTTAAGAAACCTGAACTTTCTTGAGGCTTTAGGCATTGGGAATCTTCAGAACGTGAAAAATCCAGTAGATGCTGAGAGGGCAAATTTGAAGGGAAAACAGAATCTTCTTGGATTGGTACTTGATTGGGATAATATAGAAGAAGAGTTGGGCATCCGGTGGTGGGATCAGAAATCGTGTAATTTTCAAGTATTTGAAGCTCTCCAACCTCCCACTAGTTTGAAAATGTTGCAGATTCTTAACTTCATGGGGTGTGACCTTCCCGCGTGGATGTGCATTCCACATGGTCTTCCAGAATTGGAATATTTGGATCTTATAGATTGCAGAAGAATTAAACAACTGCCAACATCTATTGGGCAGCTTCCAAGCCTCAAGCGTCTTGAACTTACAGGAATGTCTTTAAAGAGTTTAGATATCGGCGGATTTCCTTCTTTATTTGAGCTCAATCTTACTGACATGTTTCTTCTAGAAGAATTTCCTTACTCGTATCCTTGTCTTCAGGGTCTTAGGATTAGTGGGTGCAAGAATTTAACAGAAATACCTTCATTTCCTTCGCTGATGAAATTGGTATTAGGGAAGATCGATCACAAGTTGGTATGCTCAGTTGGAAGAAGCCAGACATCTCTGACAAAACTGTTTTTGGGTGATATTGAGGAGCTTACATTGTTTCCAATAAGCATACTCCAAAACAATTACAATCTTCAACTTCTGTTAATTGAAGGGTGTAATCAGTTTAAAGGCTTTGGTGTAAATGATGATGACAATGAGAACGTGGTTGATATGAATGGCAATAAGCTCTACAGTAGCTCTCTTCAGCATTTGGAATTCAATAATTGCCAGGTTCTTGAGGTTCTTCCTGACTTGCGAGGATTGACTTCTCTTCAGAAACTGTATTTCATTGATTGCCCAGTTCTTGAGGTTCTTCCAGATTTACGAGCATGCACTTCTCTTCAACAATTACTCATCTTCAATTGCCCAAATGTGAAAGAGTCTTTGAGTCATGGTCTCAAATCCCTCGCATTTCTGAAGGAATTGTATGTTGATTTTCTTCAAAGAGACGAGCAGCGAGGAGATCCAACTGTTTACACAGACTTGATTAATTTGCTGCAGTAACAGGTACATAAATCACTCTATCTATTTATTAGTTTTTATTTTGTGTCCTCAATTATGAGTTCTTACTAAATTGTTATCTCAATCTTTGGAGGTTTTAACATGTAGTTTCATCCCTATCTCGGGCTACTGATTTGAATCTCTACCTTTTGGTACTTCATTGGGACTTATTCCAGCATTGATGTAACTGGCATGTTCTGCCAACGAGTGTTTATATTTAGGGATATTTTGACTTAGGTGCCCATAAAATGGTACGCCTTTACGTTTGGTGCCTAACTTTGTCCAACTTTGAGTTAGGTGTCCAATGGGTCCCAGTCAAACACAGTCAATACGTTGACTGTTACCCACTTGGCACCTAACTCAAAGTTGGACAAAGTTAGGCACTAAACACAAAGGCGTACCATTTTATGGGCACCTAAGTCAAAATATCCCCACACGAGATAGTTACGATTATACCACACTTCGGGGTACCTCAACTTATCAGAAATTCATGAAATTTTTACAGTAAGTTGCTTACATATAGAGAAACAACAAGTCCAAAATTCACTTGATTCTAACTGTTCATCAAAAAGATATACACACTTCAACATGGTCGCTTCCAAAGATCCCACACACGGGATATTTTGACTTATGTGCCCATAAAATGGTACGCCTTTGCGTTTGGTGCCTAACTTTGTCCAACTTTGAGTTAGGTGCCCAATGGGTAACAGTCAACCACAGTCAATACGTTGACTGTGACCCACTGGGCACCTAACTCAAAGTTGGACAAAGTTAGGCACCAAACGCAAAGGCATACCATTATATGGGCACCTAAGTCAAAATATCCCTTATATTTATATTGAAAAGTTGTCTTTCGACTTCTAAAATCAAAACAGTCAAAAGCAAGCTATGTTGGGAACCACACATCTATAGAAGACTACATCAGCATGCTTTGTAATGTAGGTTTAGATGCAAAGAAAATTAGACTTATCACCAACCGCAGTTGTCCCCGTAAAATTCGACCAGGAAATGCAAGGAATCTCAATTACCCTTCACTAGGTGCACATATTGTAGCTCGCAAGCCTTTCAAGTTGACATTTAGAAGGACAGTGACAAATGTTGGGAATCCAAATTCCAGATATCATATGCAACAATCAAGGCAGACAGTGATATATAGGATCAATGTAACTGTAAGAAAGTCATTCATCGTAACCGTTGTAGGAGACGCATTCGACTATTCTGAAACCGCTACTGGGTCATTGGTCTGGTCAGATGGAAACCACACTGTGAGAAGTCCTCTTGTTGTGTATACATATGAATTTGAACACCATGATCATGAGCAAGCTGTTAAACATCACTAATGCTTATGTAATGTTCCGCATTCTGTTTGAGATCTCTTAGAATGTAATTTTGCTCTTTCCATGATAGGGGATATAATAAAACAGGGCTTTTTATTTAAAAAGTGGCTACTTTTTATTTAAAAAGTGGCTACTTTTTAACTTCTCAGGGAGCTGGCAAGTCTGGCCCATCTCGGCAAACGCGCACTTTGGTTGTGAATCAAGAAACTATAAATAAAGCCTCCCCCTCCTGCGTCCTTAACCTTCCCCCTTCTCCGCGATAACTATTAGGTTTTCCTTTTCTTCTTCTTCTTCTTCAAGGAAAAAAAATATGAATCAAAGATTTTGCGTGTGCAGATCAGTCTTAAGAGTTAGAAACCCATCTACAAGATGGTCACCCATATCTTATTCTTATTCATTAGTCTCACATCATCCAACTTCTTCAAACCTAATAACAGTAGTTATCTCAAAATACCACCGCACTTTTAATTATAGTCCTCAAATCTTTTTAATCCCTGGAAACCATTTCAGCCCAAAAGATTGAAATGTCGTTGATAAAATTGTGGATTTTGGGAAGGTACGTAGGTTCCGATAACTTTATTTATTTTTGATATATTACAATATTGCCGTAAGAGTTACTAGATCACGAGACGAGACTCCCTGTCTATGTATTATGTTGTTGATGCAGGTCGCAGAATTGGTGATGATTTTGAGGATTGGTACAGAGCTGTTGGTAGGTTCTAGGGAGGGAGTTCTGAACCAGAAAATGGAAGTGACACTTTGCCAACTGTTCAAGACCAGATTGCAATGCCTGGCTGGCAATACCAATCAGGTTAGTTCTTTTTCTATATTAACCACTATTGAAATGACGGATACATGATCCGTCGTTAGGTAGGGATGGATTGCCACTAATTTATAGGCGGTAATTTTTTTGAAATGAGTAGCATAGTTGTTTCTAATTTGCAAATAGAATACTAATTAAATAGACAACTAAAAATAACGAAAAAAAACCAATCTTTTTTTATAGTTCTTCAGGGAAGAAAAATTAAAATTAATTATGTTGAGAAAATTTTAATTAGGATGTTAGGTTTAACGAGGACCTATTTAAATTTGGCCAAAGTATGAATTATGATGACCATGCCGGAATTGATGAAGATCATGCCGGGATTGATGAAGACCATGTTAGGTTTAACGGCTATGCTTGCTTCATAATGATGACCATGCCAGAATTGATGAAGACCATGTTCCGTCATATGGTCTTCATCAATTCCGGCATGGTCTTCATCACTTCCGTTTTGAATTTTTTCTGGTATTAATCAGTCCACTTCCGGCATGGTCAGTTGATATGAAGACCATGCCGGTATTGTTTTCCGGCATAGAAAATAAAGCAACATGCCGGTATTGTTTTCCTTACAAAGATGAACTTACTTCTCACTTTCTTCTCCTTGGTGAAAACTCGAGTTTCTCTCTCTCTCTCCCAATTACCACCTGCCTCTCTTGGATACAAGTCACTCTATTTATATGAGAAGTTCCATACAACCCAGTTAGGGTGTGGGTCATGTTACATCTTTTATGAAGTTTTGTGATCGGGCCTTCTTACGTCACCCCTTCTTCCACGCGCATGGATGATGCATCTTGATTCCTTCGTCTGTCCTTAGCCCGAGTCTACTGCTTCTGGTGTTCTTTCGACATGATGTCGCCCGTCTTGTTTGTCGCCTCAGCGATGGGCCTATGTGACACGTATTTTCTTATCCTTATGACTGTTGCACCTCGTTTGACCCACCTTGTCTTGTCTTGTCAGCTCTGTCAGAAATCTGGGGTTAATTCTTGTCCGACAGCTGTGGAACGATCACGCCCGATCCACGTGGCTCCTCAAATTTCGCACCTGCTGATCTTCCTTTTATGCTTCGCGTCCCTTCGTTTTTAGGTGAATCAAGGCTTAAGATGTTGCCACCTGGATCTGTGGATTATTTACACCTACATTTATTCCCCTTCTTTCGCTCGTGGGGGAGACACGAGTGGAAGAACGTCGTCCCAACTGCCCACGTCTTCGCCCATGCCGCAAATCCCGCCATGCAATGCCCCACTAACTACACTTTATTACCTGTAACCGTCGGCGTCGGTTACAACTTTTCCCCTTTAAATATCCCGCCTCTTTCTTTCCTTCTTCTTCTTTATCTTTTCTCTCTCTGTTCCTTGCCGCTGCAACCTTTCTCCAAGATTCCTTCATCACTCTTTCCTTCTGAGAACCCTAATTTTCTTGATTTTCTTCCTTCATCTTCTCCTCACCGATTACTACAGTAGCCGTTGTTACAGTCTCGTCGCCTCATCTCTCTTCGTCGAGAACCAAGTTCTACATTGTTTCCGTTAATGGCTTCTTCTCCCTCCATGACTGAGAAAATGTCTGTTGATGATGTTTTTTCCGAAATTGATGCTTTTTCCCTTTCTTCACTGTTTTCTTACGAAAGTCCTTCCGAGTACGATGTTCGTGCCATGGAATCTATCTTTCCTGATGATTCTCCCTCTGTTTCGTGCAGGTCCGAGAGAAGGGTGAACAATCTTTCCGACGAGGAGTTCGTTCAGCAGCTGAAGGAAAAGTACGACCTTGGAAATTAAGAAATTACCCTGCTCTCGGGCCAAAATATCCTTTTGAAAAAGTTCGATATGACGAAGCACGAGCAGTCGGCTGATTGCGTGGTCATTACTCAGGGACAACTAGAGCTAGGCCTTCGTCTTACCTTATACAACCCTGATAGCCCCTTTTATTACGAAGTTCTTTCCCAGCTCAAGCCCTCTCGTGCTTTGGCTCAGTGGACTGGCAATACTTTCTGAATTATGAACGAATGGAGGGATCGCCGAGATGGTCATGGTTCTACTGCCGAGTGGTCGACCTACAAGGCCGAGGATGCTCCGGAATATACCGTTGCTAATTTCCTTGTCAATTATCGAGCTGGTACTTCCACCTTAGGTGATCTTGCTGGTTTTGCTGCTAGTCCTCATCGGGTCAAAACTATGCCCGAGGGTGTTGACAAGATGATGCTAGATGCCGATCCCATCGGCCAGGGTTCCAACAAGCGAGCCCGCCATTCTAATGATCCGATCTATCCACGAGTTCCGCTTCTCGTCCGAGGCCCCATTCTACATGGTAGCTTCCCGTCGCCTACTTTTCCTGTCGAGCCCTATTCTTTTTGGGTAGTTAATGATGACAAGGCTGATAAGGTATGCGTTTTCTCCTTTGTTGTTTTTTGCTATCTTGTTAGCCTCGGGCGTCAACTGGTCACTTGTTGTTGTTTGAAAATCTCAGGGCGATTCTACCAAGGGAGCCGGATCTTCTAAGAAAAGAGGTGCTGGCACAAGGATTGAGGAAGACCAGGGGAAGGTAACAAACATGATGATTTTCTTATAAGTACATGTACTTGCCCCTGTTTTTTGCCTTCACATGTTCTGACAAGACATCTTGTGCAGAAACACCCTAGGCGCGAAGATGGTGATGTTGACGAGGTTGACCCCCATCCTCTTAGACGTAATCCCCTCAGAGGTAAGCAAGTTGCTAAGCCGCCGCCGAAAAGGGCCCCAGTCATTGAACTTTCCGATGAAGATGAACTATTTGGTGAGAATATCTCGGGTGACAAAGGCGATGAGCAAGGTATTGGCGACCAGCAGGAGCCCTTGGAGACGCCGTCGCCGAGAGAAGGTTATTCTCGATGTACCGGAAGAGCTGCTTCACGTGCCCCGGATTACTGAGGGGTCATCTTCTGGCGCTGCAATTTCATTCACCGTCTCTGGCCCTATCATGAATTCTTTGGGTGCGCTCACTTCACACGATTTTGGAGTATATATTGAGGAAGAGATGTTGAATGCGGTGCCCCTCTATGGAGATATCGCCCAAACTCTTGACACAGTGGTGAGAGGATCGTTTTAGCATAGTGGTGCCCCCCTATGATTTCTGTTCTTATTGTCGCTTAAAACTTACTCGCGTTTACTTGTGTTAGATCCTGAATCGGGTTCGCTTGGATGCCGCCAGTCGACATAGAGAAAAGCAATTGTTAGAGTCTCTCCAACTCCAGCTACAGAATGAAAGGAGCCGTGCGCGCGAGCTAGAAATTAAACTCGCTGACGCCCAAGGTATGACACAATTCTGCGAATCTTAACTTATGTTGATTGAGGTTATCGTGCCATCATCATGAGTCGGGTATCCTTCTGCTAGCCGAGGTAACCAGTGTAGGCTTAGACGCGTCTTCAGAGTTTAGGATCATGAATAGGAAATGGGATATTGAGAAGGATTTGGTAGAGAATCTCCGTCGGCGAATGGCAAACAAAGATGACAAAACGGTATCGTCAGTTTGAGTACGACCCGGCTGAGATAGACAATTTACGAGCTCATATGGGCTCTTCCCAACGCCTTGCTGCTGAACAAAGTACTCTATCCACGAACCTAGAGCAACGGGTAAACACCTTGCAAATACAGAATCGAGACCTTCATGAAGATCGTCGACGAATATTAAGAGACAAAGATGTGGTGGAGCGATCCAATAATGATCTGCTAGGCCGAGTGAGTGAGTTTGATAAAGTGAGGGATGAGCTAGAGTGGAATAGATCACAGCTGGCTGTGCTCCAGTGTCGCGCAATCGGTTAATGGAGGATTGGAGTGAGCATAAGAAATATTTCCCCAGTAACGAGTTCAACGAACAACACTATAGCGAGTTAACCATGAAGTTATCCAAGGCCGAGGATGAGTTATCTAAGTCGGTAGAGTCTCTTCAGTCGGTGTTGCCAACCCTTTCAGGTCTCTTAGACGATGTGTTGGGGCCGCTCCTTAGATTTAGTTTACGTCTTATTCTTGCGAAATTGTTAAATCGTGCCTGACGAATAATGTTATGTCTTTGTGGTTTTGTAGTCGAGCAAAAACGTTCTCAGGAGGTCCTTCGATTGTAGCAGGTCGAGGTCGATTTGAGCTCCCAGCTATCCGACGCTGAGGGGAATGTTTCTTAGCTCACCCAACAACTCGAGGATGAACGTGTCCCCCATGCGGACGAGATAGACGAGAAGGTCCATACGGGTATTGAGACGTGGGTGGAGAACAAGCGGCGCGAGATCGCACAGAAGAAGGCCGGAACTGTTCCTCCGAAGGCTTGAACTCCTCTTTTGTAGTGTTGTGTCACTAAGTTGCCCTTTTCCTTCGGGTTGTAAATCGCTTTGAACACTTGTCCCCTTTTTTATTTCTGCTACACTGCTTGCTTGTTTTTATGGGGGTGCTATGTCACCGACGTTGTTTGTTTTATTTCCGTTAAATTCTTAGTTTCGTATGGTTACACGACATTTTTCGTACTTTCTTACTTAGACGCTTGACGCAATCGAATTATCCTTTGTTTCCCATGTTATCCCTGCAATTATTTTTCAAGTAAGTTAGTATTTTAATCATTTCTGTTGAACACACCCAACAAGGAGGGTCATCGGGCCCAATGCCATGTCCTGATTGGGGTATCTCATCACTATCTCTTTGGATTCAGTGGAAGGGTACCAGTCAACCTAGTTCTAGGCCCGACATTCCCGATTGGTTATCGACTAACCAGTCTCGGGCAAGTGGACACGGCCACTTGCGATGGGGGCGACCTTTCAAATGTAAGTAGGCCGCCTAGATGAGGAGACCTCGCGTCTCAACAACCTTTGGAACTGGTTTCCAACCACCATAACCCTTAGGCTACCTCGGCACTTGCACACTGCCACTGCCCCGATTACGAATAGCCAGGCGAATCTAAGGCACCTCGGCACTTCCACACTGGCGTTTCCCCGAGTATGAATGCCCATTCGAGTGTAAGTCACCTCGGAACTTCCAAACTAGCTTTGCCCCGAGTACGAATGACCATTCAAGTGTAAGTCACCTCGGCACTTCCACACTGGCATTGCCCCGAGTACGAATGACGATTAGTCGCTCACGTCTTATCTCATACCCCTCACGGTTTCATAGAGATATGAGACATGTATGCTTACCGTTTTTCCGTATCGCCCGTCAAGGATGGTAGAGTTTCAAAAACTTGATGTTCCATGGTTTGAGCTCTTTTGTTCCGTCGAGTCGCAGTAATCGATACGATCCCTCGCCCGCCTTAGATTCAATTATATACGGTCCACCCCATTTTGGCGCTATCTTCCCGCCCTTTTTGTCTCGCTCCCATTCAGCCAGAAATTTCAGTACTTGTTCCCCTGGGTTAAATTCTCTTGGTCGAACTCGCTTGTTGTATTCTCGTTGTAACCTCCTTTGATAGTTTTCCATTTTTTGTAACGCCATTTCTCTTGTTTCTTCCAGATCTTCGAGTTTAGCCAAAATCAGATCGGACAAGACGTTTCACCTCCAAGCTTCCGTTCTTGTGGTAGGGATCATGCCTTATGTTGGTAAGATCGCCTCGGTTCCGTAGGTAAGCATAAACGGAGAGAATCATGTAGCTTCTCTTCGTGTGGTTCTGTATGCCCATAGGATGTTATATAACTCCTCACACCAGTTGCCATATTCCCCATCTAGTTTCTTCTTCATGTATCGGCAATAGTCTTATTAGTGATCTCGGCCTGCCCATTTCTCTGGGGGTAAATCGAGGTAGCTTTGCTCTTTCTGATGTTGTAAGTGTTGAACAGGATATCGATGTTCTCGCCTTGTAGTTGCTTTCCATTATCCGAGACGATAGCTGCAGGGACCCTAAAGCGGAAAATGATATGTTCCCAAATAAATTTGAAAACATCTTTGTCTCGGATATGTCTTAGCGGTGCTGCCTCTACCCATTTGGTGAAGTAATCCGTGGCCACGATCAGATACTTCCTTTTCCCTGTTCCTACATGCAATGGCCCGACAATGTCTACACCCCACTTAGAAAAGGGCCACGGGCTTATAACTGAGTTTAAAGGTACTCCGGGAGCATGGATTTTCTTTCTGAAACGCTGACATTCTTCACAAGCTTTCGCCATTTGCTTCGCATCTTCGTTCATGTATATCCAAAAGTAGCCCATTGTTTTCTCCTTGGCCGACAAGCTTCTGCCCGAGCTATGGTTTCCGGCCGCTCCATAGTGTAGTTCGTGAAGGATTATGTGGCCCTCTTCTTTACTCAAGCATCGTAGGAGTGGTCCTAGGTAAGATTTTCTATATAAAATCCCTTCCCGCAGCTCGTAGGCGCCCGACTTGATTTTGATTTTGTTTATCTCGGGTCGTCCCTTAGGTATCTCACCCGTCAATAAGTATTGATGTATTGGCTTTCTCCAGTCGCCTTCTTTGTATCTCTCGGCTGTGTTAATGGCCACCTCGACCCGTACTTCTGGTGTTTCTGGGATAGACGGGATAAGAAGCCTCGTGACACGTATGCCTTCGATGCTCGGGTCTACTAGTTGTGAGGCGATGTATGACAGAGCGTTTGAGTGCCTGTTATCTTTTCGGAAGATATGGTGGAATCTAATGTTGGGTATTTGCTTGATGTAAAATTGAGCGAGCTCCCAATATTTTTGCAACACAGGATCATGGGTAGCGTATTGGCCCGTAATTTTCCGAATTACTAATTGTGAGTCTCTAGTCAAGCGGACCTCTTGCAGCCCCATCTCCACAATTATTCGTAAGGCATGGATCACCGCTTCATACTCGGTGACGTTGTTTGTTGCCTTGAATTCTAGTCTGAATTAATGCACGATCTTCCTCCCCTTTGGTGTGGTAAATACTAGCCCGAGGCCCGATCCATCTTTGTTTGACGCCTCATCGATGAAGACCTCCCATCGGGTAGGGATATTGGCGGCTAATAGGTCCTCTGGTTCCTCTTGTTCCTCCATCATTCCCGGTACACCTTCTACCTCATCCTCATCACTAAGGAGAAAATCTTCCAAGAAATCGGCCACCACTTATCCTTTTATCGCGGTCCTCGTCTCGTATACCACGTCGTATTGTTTGATTATGGCTCCCCACTTGGATATTCTTCCTAATCGTCAAGCACTATCCAACACTGCTTCAATAGGAGATTTGGTGAGCACCCGTATTCGATGAGCTTGAAAATATGTTCGGAGCTTAGAAGCAGGAAAAGCTAGCGCGAGTACCATCTGCTCCATTCTTGTATAGTTTCTCTCGGCCGGGCTTAATGTTTTACTAGTGAAATACACTGGCTTCTCCACATTCCCCTCCGATTTTACTAGCACCGCACTAATGGCATAAGGTGTCGCCCCTAAGTATAGGGTGAGAATTTCTGACGGCTTGGGCCTCTGAAGAACCGGGAGGCTAGATAGGTGCAACTTGATATTTTGAAATGCCTCTTCGCTAGCGTCCGTCCATTGAAATTTTTCTCCTTTCTTCAAGATGTCGTAAAAGGCCTTGCATTTGTCCGATGACCGTGATACAAATCGCCCCAATGCTGTTATGCAACCATTTAGTTTCTGCACGTCTTTTACCGTCGCGGGAGACGTCATTTCAAGGACTACCCGGACCTTCTCGGGATCCGCTTCTATTCCTCTAGGGGTGATGATATACCCCAAGAATTTCCCTGATGTGACCCAAAAGTCGCACTTGGCGGGGTTAATCTTCATCTTGTGTTTTCTCATTGTCAGAAAAATCTCCTGAAGGTCTCGGACATGGTTCTTAGCGCGACGACTCTTGACTAACATGTCATCCACGTAGACTTTTATGGTGTCGTGAATTTTATCTTCAAACATGTCCCCTACCAATCTCTGGTATGTTGCCCCCGCATTTTTAAGTCCGAATGGCATTTTGGTATAACAATACAATCCCCTCGGTGTAAAGAAAGAAGTATGCTCATGGTCCTCGTGCGCCAATGGTATTTGGTTGTAGCCCATGTATCCATCCATTAAGGTTATCGCCTCGTACCCGACTATCGACTCTACTAGATGATCTATGTTGGGGAGGGGGAAACTGTCATTCGGTCAGGCCTTGTTCAAGTCGTTGAAATCGATACATATTATGACCCCTCCTTTCTTTTTTGGCACCACGACCATGTTAGATATCCACTGTGGGTAGTGAGATTTCCTTATTATTCCGGATTCCTGTAGCTTCTTCAGCTCGGCCTCGACTGCTGCCTGTAATTCTGGTGCGATGCGCCTCATTTTTTTTCTAACTGGTTTGAACTTTGGATCAATTTTTAAGTGGTGATAGCAGACCTTCGGATCAATTCCCTCCAAATCACGCACCTCCCAGGAAAATACGTCTAAGTTTTCCCCTAGTACCGTCGTGAGTTGACTTGCTTGTTCGTCCGATAATAACGTCCCGATCCTTACTACCTTTGGCGCCTCTACCGTCCCTAAGTTTACTTCCCGAGTCGGTTCGACCGTCGAAAAACTTGATTTGTTCTCCCGGAAGATAGCCGCTTCCTTTAATTGCTATAAAGGGTCCCTCTCTTGGGTCTCATACGCCATGACTACTTGTGAAATCACCTCTTCCAATTCCTTCGCGGCTTTTACTTCCTCGGCTTTACTCTTCTCTCGCCTTTGCCGAGCTCGCCGATCCTCATTAATTTTTGCATCTACTTGCATGCATTGTCGTGCTGCTTGGGAGTCGCCCAGAACTTCAGCTATTCCCTTGCAGGTCGGGAACCTTAATCTCTGGTGGTATGCCGATGCTACCCCTTTAATTCCAGCGATCCATGGCCGCCCGATAATCGCTTCATATGGTGAGGCGACATCGACCACACAAAAGGTAGTTAGTGTATCGAGGAAGCCTCCATCGTCCGAGACCCTCAGGGTTATCTCGCCTCTGGGGATAATTATTGTGCCATTGAAGCCGTAGATGCGATACGTTGAGGGGACGAGCATTTCGTATGATAGTTTCATTCTTCTGAACGTGTCGTAGAATAACACCTCGACTGAGATTCCGCTATCCACAAGAATCCTTCTTACTCCCCAATTTTCGATCAGTAAGGTGATGACCAATGGGTCACTGTGTGCTTGTCCATTCGATGGGACATCCTTGGCCGAGAATGAAATGGGTTGCACCATCCAAGGCTCCACAGGTAGGGCCTTAGCTACGCTAAATATTTCCTTTCCATCCCGATCCCTTTTATGGATTCTAGAAGTAATTACTGGGCCGAGCGTGTAGTCTTGAATAGCCGAGTGTGAAATGGTACTCACGAACTGAGTTGTTCTATCGATGCGGACTTGATGAATTGGTGCATCAGGTGTTGTTATCGGTTGTGGTGGGTGCCAGACAAATTGCCTCAAATGCCCATCTCGGATGAGATGCTGAACGATATCTTTTACTTCTCGGCAGTTGTTGGTGGAATGGCCCCTATACTGATGGTAGTGACAGTACTCGGGGTGCTCCCTGGTCTCTTGGAACTGAACTCCCCTCGATCTTTGGGTAGTTGATATCGTTTCTCTTCTCGACTTCCTTGAATACCTCCTCCAAGGGAGCATTTAGGGGGGGTATACGATCGGGCTTCCTGCCTCGGCTTCTTCCCTTTAGCGATCCACTCTCTCTTTTTACTGCTTCTTGGGGGTGGATCCGATCTCTTTTCTGGTCGCCTAATAGGGTCGTCTGTGACCGCTTTAGCTTCAATACCCGCTTCAGCACTAGCTTCTTGTATTCCTATATCTCTTGACTCGGCTTGAATTTCTTCTAAAGCGATGTAATGCTCCTGCATTTTTCTCATTTCCTTTAATGGTTTCGGCTTCTCGGAGAACATGGCTATCTAGATGGGGTTCGATCTCCCTAATGCGTTTTCAAATCCAAAGATGGCATGATCTACCGGCACCTTACCAATGTCAGTACATAGCTTCCTCCACCTATCGGTCAGGGTTCTTAAGGGCTCCCTGAATCTTCGGGCGAGGGTAAACAACTTGTTCAATCTAGTCCGAGGTCGACTGTTGTGCATGTAGGTCTCAAGGAAGGCTTCGACTAACATCTCATACCCATTAATCGACCCAGGTGGAAGCGAATAGAACCATTCTCGTGCCTCGCCCTCCAGGATGGCTGGAAAGAATTTACACATGACTACCGGGTTTTTCTTCCATTGGATTAGCGACATGGTGTACATCTTCAGATGCTCGATCGCATCTCCTGTTCCGTCGAACCTAGAAGGAAATGTAGGTAATGTACACTTTGGTGGGAACGGCATATGTTCGAGTTCTTGAGAGAAGGGCGTCTTCTCAGCTTCGCTCATGATTTCTGCCAATTTGTTCTCTTCGCCTCCGCCCGAGAGCTCTTTGATTTTTTCCTCCAATTCCTTGAATTTGGCCTCTGTCGCTCGTTCCTGTCGCCCGTCTCTACCTCGCCTTTCCTCATCAGTGGACGAATCCTAGGGTGGCCCATATCTTTGCGTGGGGGGTACCGGAGGCGATGATGGCTGTCCTGATCGGCCGGAATGATTAGGGTTGCTTGGCCCCATCATAGGTGGCGCGTGACCTGATCGGTCATGGTAGATCGATGTTCCTCGGCTGGACGAGCCTCTTTATCTGGTTCGCTGATTCCTCAACTGATAGTTCCCATATTCCAAAGCGAGGTTCCGTTGCTGGAGCTCTCTCAGTGTCACTTCTTGTCTCCTTTGACTCTCCAAAATGGCCAATAATGTCGGGTATGTGCTTTCATGACTAGAATGCCCATTTGGGTTGTGTAGCCGAGGCTGCACATAAGGGGGTGGTGGGGGTATTATCGGACCGGTTATGTGGCCAACCGTGTGAACAAGTGTTGGGCCGATATTGCTAGATGTTCCTCGTCCCAGCTGAATTTTCCTGAGACGCTCTTGCTCTTTCGCTAGGGCTTCCTAGTACTCTACTTGCTGCCTCGATCTTTATCTCTGGGATTGTGCTGCAAGCGCTACCTCATCGTCATTGGTGTCTGAAGCTGTGAGCCTATCAACTTGTTCAACTCTTCTCTGAGTCAAAATAACTTGGTCCAAGGGTAGGGTGTTATCGTTTCGCCCCAGATCGACCTCCTTATCGACGGTTGGCATTCCTCGCGCAGCTGCATGAGATTCCTCGGGCGGTGGTTGTCGACTGTCTTCTTGCTTCGGCCCAGTTACTCTCGTATGCATGTCGCTTTGCTAGTTCTTTGTACGATTCCTCAACATCCTTCTCGTTCCTGAAGTGCTAGCCATCGAGTACTTCGCGTAGTCAGCCGAGTATCGCCCCAACCTACGTCAGCAAATACAAAGAACACCTTACTTTGACCTGACTTTTAGAACATAAGTTCAAACAAAAGACCAAAAAGTTTGAATGACACCACCGTTACTACTACGCATGCCCTTGTTGACAAAATTTCCTCCTATTACTCAGGTGGGTCCACCTATCTATCCTGTTTTGATCCTACGCTGAATCTGTGTCAGTATTTTCTCATTCGTCCTTATCTCTCCGTACGACGTCGCTTTCAGTACCCGACCTACGCTTTTAAGTTAGTTTGTCCTTTATTCTACATGCTACAAATCATTGAACTTATGCACATGATGCTTAAATGGTACGGCACGCAACCCCAAGACTCAAACTAAGTTTGTAATGGATCTAATTTCTCGAGACCTAATCATGACCTTTCCGACAACTTATGTTACACCGCCGGAAAAATCTCTAATCGGTTAGCATCTTAACACACTAGGAGATATCTAAATCATGTACTCTTGGTAAATCTAAACGCTAAACTCCATTACATAGCTAGAGAACGACTTGCTTGACGTCACAGATCACTCAACTATCGGAAACAAACAGTCGTCCTTTCAACAGATTCTTCATCTAGCTTCTAACCCGAACTGTTAGTCGCTGGTGAGCTTATGAAGATTCTTTGCTGATCGAACTGTTGACGGGCGAAGAAAATACGAGAACTGTTACTTTCGAAGAAACTACAACTGTTCTAGATTTACATGCACAGAAAATGACTCAAAGCAAACATTATTTCGGCCAACAGAGTTCATCGTAGATTCAACCACAACACATTAACGTGTATTTAGGAGATTTTGATCGTCTCTGAAGGTTTCCACGGCAAGGTATCCGGAGATCTTAGTTGTGTCCCCTTAGTCGGTGCCAGAATGTAGATGCATTTTACTACCAACTACATCCAAAGGATAGAAAGCTTCTACTCAAGTCGAATGAAAGTAAACACTTAACAATGAACACAAGATATACGTGGTTCGGTATAATTACCTACGTCCACGGGGGTGAAAGGGTGAATCTTATTACTTCAAAGTGTTACAAGGGTGTTACTCTTAGTCGGATTTCCTTACAAAGATGAACTTACTTCTCACTTTCTTCTCCTTGGTGAAAACTCGAGTTTCTCTCTCTCTCTCTCTCTCTCTCTCTCTCTCTCTCTCTCTCTCTCTCTCTCTCTCCCAATTACCACCTGCCTCTCTTGGATACAAGTCACTCTATTTATATGAGAAGTTCCATACAACCCAGTTAGGGTGTGGGTCATGTTACATCTTTTATGAAGTTCTGTGATCGGGACTTCTTACGTCGCCCCTTATTCCACGCGCATGGCCGATGCATCTTGATTCCTTCGTCTGTCCTTTGACCGAGTCGACCTCTTCTGGTGTTCTTTCAACACGATGTCGCCCGTCTTGTCTGTCGCCTCAGCGATGAGCCGATGTGACACGTATTTTCTTATCCTTATGACCGTTGCACCTCGTTTGACCCACCCTATCTTGTCTTGTCAGCTCTGTCAGAAATCTGGGGTTAAGTCTTGTCCGACAGCTGTGGAACGATCACGCCCGATCCACGTGGCTCCTCAAATCTCGCGCCTGCTGATGTTCCTTCTATGCTTCGCGTCCCTTCGTTTTTAGGTGCATCAAGGCTTAAGATGTTGCCACCTGGATCTGTGGATAATTTACACCTACAGTCTTCATCAATTCCGGCATGGTCATCATCACTTTCAGCATGATCTTCATCACTTCCGAATTAAAAAAAAATTGTTTCCAAAGTGAGGAGAAGAGAATTTGATATAGATATAGAGTGGGGAGAGTTTAGAATTTGAAAGGGAATGGGGAATATTTGGGTTTCAAAGCTCTACCCCTAAATAAGATTAATAAGAAGTGGAGATGGAAATGGGGGATATGATTTTGTTTTTTTATTTTAAGTTTTTGATTTTTATTTTGTGGGAAGGGTAATTTAGTATTTTCATAACCAAAAATAACTCCTAAACACATACCATGGGTTGGGGAAAGTAATTCATATCCCCCAATTAGTTCTCATATCCCCCAATTACGCGTTCTTTCTAAAAGTCTTCAGAATTCTCTGTTATTGGATTTGGAATTTGAAATCAATGACTTATGGTTCTGAGAGACTTGTATAGACTTTTATTACAAAACATACTATAAAAGGCTAAAAAAAAATCTATGTTAAGTAGGTAATATTTTGAAATACTTTTCTTTCTTTTTTCTTTGAGGATTAAATATCAAAATATTAAATAACCAAATAAGCTATAGTTAAACACTTAAAAAATGAAGAAAAAAAATGTTAGTCTTCCGAAACCCAATAAGTTTACTATAGATTCAAATCCCTTATGTTCGTCTCGTTTTGATTTTATTGGAAAAATGGTTATAATTTCTATTAGTCATGCATGGACTTATACATTTTCATTGAATTATCAATAGTATAAAGCAAAGTTTAGCTAACTTTGCCTATCTGAGTGGTGGTCAGGATTTATCCTTGGCAAAGATAAATCAAAGGCTGTGGTTCTCCGTGCCACACCCTACAAGTCGCACACGTGGTGTTCATTCCAATATTATGAATTAAAAATGAATACTCAAGTCAAGATATGGAATTTCAAAAATTATAACAGGGAGGTTCGAACTCATGACCTATTGTGTCATAAGAGTGGCCTCTAACCATTGTTCCACCTTGGTTGGAATTGATAGAAAAGATAAATCAACAGTTGTTGTTTGTTTAACTTAAATATTAATTAGTATAAGTGTTTTATTAATTAGTATAAGTGATTTGTCTAGAGAGAAGATAAATCTATGGTCATGGTTTGTTCAACTTAAATATTAATTAGTATAAGTGTTTTATTAATTGATGTCTCATTAATTTCTCATGATAAATGATTTATTAATTTTACATCATAAATATCCCTTAATTAATATTAATACATATCTCCATCAATAAATAATAATTTTGACAAAAATTATTTCAATAGATATTAGTGGTGGTGGTGGTAGTAGAGGAAGAAGTAAGTGGTGGAAGCGGTGGAAGGTGTTACTAAGTGGTGGAAGCGGTAACATTAGTTTTGGTGGAAGAAATAGTGGCGCTGGATGGTTTTAATGGCAGTGGTATTGGTTTTTTCTTTTTGAATCAAAAATAATAAAAAAAAATACATGACGGGTAACATTGTATTGTGAAAAGTATAGTTGGTTATTTTTGACACGATCAAAAAAGGCGGATAACAAATACTTTTGGGATGATGCCAAATCATATAAGACAAAATGGTTGTTTTTGGTATCACTGCTATCTTTGGCAACCGTTCGTACGCATGATTTTCAGTATTAACAAAAAACATATAGTTGAATAAATTAATTGACGGCCTAAGTTTGTTAAATCTAAACTTTATACATGACATGTGGGATTAAAAGTTATAAGTGTGCCCAATATTCTACGAGGGATGGAAAATGGTGGTGGTGGAGAAAAAAGTGATATCTGGTGGTTTGTGGTAACTGGCGGTATTGATGAGTAGTAATTGACTATGTTAATTATGTGCTGCTACAAAAGGATAACACTATAAATTAGAAATATGGTTGATCGTCTTAATGCTAATATAAACTCGGTTAAACTACATGAAAATTAAGAAGAAGAAAACATTTGGATGTCACGTTATATAATAAATAACACTAAAAACTACATATTTAGTATCAAGGTTTCTCCGTCCAATAGATAAATCTAAGGTTGTATTGAGCAACCGTAAGCAGAGGGCGAGTTGGTCTTGGATTTCTGAATGATAATGAATATAATGAAACACTCCCTCTCGGTTTCTCCAATGAAAACCGAAACCTTCTAAAAAAAATAATCAATCGAACAACACTTAGATGGAACGCATCTCCACCAGTGTAAACTTCTCTGAATTGATACATATCCAGTGAAATTTCTACAGATTAATCTGGTGATTTCGTCCTACCGTAGTTTTTAACGAGGCATGCAATTAAATCTCTAATAGTGATTTTAAAGGTATTTAATAATTACAAAATTCTCTTATAAGTTTTGTTTATGCAAGTATTGATTTAACTTGGGTTCTTTTATATTTTTGTGTTAAGTTGATGACTTTTTAATTTGAATACATGTTTGGTTAACAAACTTTGATACACATAGGGTATTTTATTTGTAGAACTGATGTTAGTCTCTCATTTTTCCCGTTAGCACTTTGTTTCGATCCCGTATTTGTAGACATTATTTGACTAATGTTGGGGTATTTGTTTAATCTCAAGGCCGATTAAACCCAATATGTGTTGTATACATTGAAGGCGACAGAAGTTTGTGTCGGCTCTACCTTGAAACTAATAATTTTTCTTCGGAAGGTTGGATGAATTTACGTAGCTACAAATATCAATATGACTCTTTAAAACTCCAAATTACTTGAGTAATACTAGATGTGAGAACGTCATTCATGCACAACTTAGCATAGTTGTGTGAAATCTTTTTATCCACGAATTTATTCAATTTTATGTTATCAATATGATCGAGAAAGAATCTTACACATGTTTTGATTTACTATTATAAGTTTATTTTTCAACTCACATGTGTATATCTCAGCCTTCCAATAGCCAAGGGTTCTTCATTTTTATAACTCTCACATTTGCAAAAAAATAAATAAATAGTTTTTATCTATAGTAGGGAATATATTATTGGTTTTTGCTTCACTCCTTAGATCCTTAGTTATCAATAATTTCGGAACAAATGTATTCATAAACATCATGGAGTTGGATTGGCAGTTTAGGTATATGTACTGTTAGATGAAATATTCTTTTTGAAGTTTGAAATTATAATATGATGGAACAATAAATGGGAAAAAAAATTAGTTACTGTATTTTTTATTTTATTTTCATGGTGGCACAACATTATTACTCCGTTCAGATAATAAATTGGAATAACATGCTTAAGTAAAAAATAAAAAGATCAGGTAACCCATTTTGTTTCCCAAAACCTATTTGAATATCAAAATAATTACTCCCGAATAAAATGAAGCAAGGGGAATGTGAACAATATCGTATTAGAGACAAAACATCCCGTGCCGTTACGGCACGGGTTAAGATCTAGTTCATATATTAATTTATTATTTAAAAATTAAATATAAAGTTTGTCTCATGTGTGTAAGGTGAAATTCATATATATTTTGTCGTCTCTATGAATCACCATAATTCCTTGAAAATCATTCTTAGAGTCTCCCAAATCTCTTGCATTAAAAATCTCTCAATGTTTGTACTAATCCCAGTTGACTAACCCCCTGTAAGTTCGGATCACTCGAGAGAAAAATAGGACAACCAAACTTAGTATAGTTCTTCATATAGGGAAGTTCGACTATCATTTTCGTGTTCAGTTATCAGTCGAACCGTTTATTAGACAAACTTAGAATGGAGAACAATGAGTAGTTCGGCTGGTAATTTGCTTCAATTGTAAGCCAAACTTCACTCTATAACTGTCATAAAACCCTAGTTTTTACGACTTAAACCCAATCTATCAATAAAATAAATAAATAAGATACCAGTTTGTGGGAAATATTGTTTATTGTATGCTAGGCTCGTCCCTACTCTATTGTTTCTTTCGCCTCTCATGTATCTTAATGAGATTCAAGTATGTTTCTTAACATTGGAGATCTGTAATAAAACAAGGCATATGCTTTAATGAAATCGCACGAAGCATATCGATATCAAGATGTTGTTTCATTTTTTAACTTTCGAACATTGCCTTATCATCCTCTAGACACAACCCACAATTTCTTATTCCTGTAAGAGTATATATCAAGAATATTTTGTTTTTCTAGGAGGACTTAGGGTTTGATGATCATGAAGGGGATCATCACATTCTGACAGCAATGATGCCGCTTTATGTCACAGTGTGTCGTGATTCTGAATGCTAAATGCATTATACTCCAACCCGTAAACGGGTTAGTTTTTTTTTGTAAATTTTGATGAGCCTGTTCTTTTCTCGTTACAATCCTTTCCTAGGGATAAAACATTGTGGATTGGAACAAGTGCAAGTGAAATATCCGTTAACAACTTTGGCCAACAAGAAGTAACTGGATCTATAGAAAATTTAAGGCTCAGCTACTAACATGTGCTTTGATTCGGATATGAGCCGACTACTAACCAACACAAAGTGTCTTCCGTATATTAGATGATTGTATGTAAGAGTATAATTTTTTGGGCTGCAAAACCTCTGTCATTGCTAGGTCTTCAAAGTAGGTGAGAATACATGGAGAGATACTGATAATCCTTAAGTTCCAAGTGACAACAAAATGGTTTATGTTAATGGTTTTATGTGTTGGATCTATTACCGTATAATCTTAAAGGGAGACCAAAGTGTTGTGTTTGATACATGAATAGAGACACTTAGGTGGTCATTATTCTTGATTGCATCTCTAAAGACATTACATTGGAAAACTAATCAACGAATTAGTAGAATTCGATGGGCACTTAACTGTTTTAGTCTAAGAAGGAGATGAGTGGCTCAACTTGTAGATATATAATGATAATACAAGTAATGTTGATGGTCAATATATTAACGAAATAATCCAAATGCCTTGTCTATAGATTGAATTAAATAATTTATATGAAATCCATTACTGGCACAGACTTGGTAGTCATAAAATTTATAAGACTTCCGGTATTTCTGTCCGAATCTTAGGAATTTTATGACTACTAGGTTTGTGCCGGTAAAAGCTTTAAAATCTAAATTATTTAATAGACTCTATGGACAAGGCATTTGGATTGTTTCTTTAATCCAATGACCACCAGCATTATTGTTATTATTATAATAAATCCACAAGTTGAGCCAGTCATCTCCTTCTTGGACTAAAACATCTAAATTCCCATTAACTTCTACTAATTCATTAGCTTCTCAGTGTAACGCCAAATGTTTTTAGGGATAATGATCACCCCAATGTTTCTCTTCCGGCATCAAACATAGTGAGTGATATTAGTCTTCCTTCTGAGTATTGGTAGTGAATCCAACATATAAAACATTTACATAAACAGTTTTGTCATCACTTGGAATTCCTGGTGGAGCTTGGTGATAATCAATCTTTCTCCATTTATTCTCACCTATTGTGAAGACCCCGCATGTAAATCTATGGCTAACAAAGACAGGGGTTTTACAACCCCATGGAATTACACTCTTGCATACAATCATCGAATAACCACACACCACTTTGTGTTGCTTAGTAGTTGGGTCATATCCGAACCCCAAACACATGTTTGTAGCCAAGCCTCAGATTTTCAGCAGATCAGCTACTTTTTATTGGCCAAAGTTTCTAACAAATACTTTCACTTGTACTTGTTTGGATCTACCATGTTTTCTCTCGAGTGCAAGGATTGTAAATGACAAAAGAATGAGGATCATCACGATTGACAAAACAAACCAAATCGCTTATAGGTAGGAGTACGTTGCATTCAGAATCACGTTATGATACACATTGAAATTTAAAGCAATATCAGTATTGCATGAATGTGATTTAGGGTCCTTCATGGTCATCAAATCCCAAAACCTCCTATAAAAACAAAATATTTATAATCTCTACTCTTCTTGGAAAAAGAACTTTCGGTTTTGCACCTAGAGACGATAAGTCAATGTTGGAAAGATAAGAAATGAAGTAATTCCTTTACATTGATGTGCTTCATGCAATCTGTCTTGTTTGATTATGGATCTCCAATGTTTAGAAACACACTTGAATCTCATCAAGTTTTATTTTGCGGTTCGAAATATTCTTTGCATTGTCTGCTTAAACCTAAACACGGCTATGCTTACTCAAAGGTCTTAATTGTGTTACAAATTTACTAAAATTTATCTTATTTTCTTAATACTCCATATTTCTTGATCGATTTTATCCTTCACTTAACTCTTAATCTATGTTACGAAATTACTGAAATTTATCTTAGTACCTCTGTATCTTCTGTGCTGTCAAGGAATGTGCAAGGGTTTGGCCCCTCATCCGATCTTTCTTTCCGAGACTATGAAAATAATTACTAGGCAATTATTGGTCTCTCTAGTGGAATGCTCATTGGCTGGCTCAGCAGCATTAAGATTCAATGCGTTTCTTTTCAGCATAACTTGTCCTTTTAAAGTAGTATATAACTATGATGTATGCTGCATTGTATGCACCAGAAAAATATGACCAGTGGATCAAGATTAACTCTATCGGACTGAGCAATATATCAAATTTGCCTTAATGACCAATTTGGACGCCAATTTTCCTAGGGGTCTGGCAAGATCGATCGACCATAAATCTGGTCTTTTTATTTGTCTTTGTAATTATACGGCTATGTATTCTTAATCTTTGTTTGTCTTTGTAATTATAAATCAATTTTGTTCACATGACTATCTTGAGTAGGTGATTTTTTTTTGTATGCTAGTAATATGTGCCTTGAAATCAGATGTATGTTTTGTTGGTAGATGTGAAATTCTTCATCTTCATCTTCATATACATGTCCCCATAGTTTCAGATCTGTTTGTTTCATGATTGGATTCTTATTTGCCTCTCACAATTTTTATTATAATATTTAATATATCACATATTAATTTTTGATACATGATTGATGTATCTTAGTGATTGATAAATAATATATAGGATTGATAATTCGAACAGTGAATAGGCCTAGGGCATCACTTAGACTTTATGATATGCTATATTTGTTTATTTTAAAATCACATGGCACAGTAATAAGCTTTTGTCTGCTATGATTTCATTTTGGGTCATAAAAGTTGTATTTTTAAAATCAAGTCTGATTTGTCCTCTTATGTCCTGGTCCTCCATATGCGTTATGTTTTTGCTTGGTTATCTGTTATTTATGTATGTCGTTACATTTTCATTTATTTTATCATTTATTTTTGCAATGTGTCATTTTCTGCTATTTATGTATGCAGTTACATTTGCTGCTATATGTCTGTTAGAACTTTGTGATCGTAACATGTACTTTATTAATAATATATATATATATATATATAATATTATAAATAATTTGGATTCATTTTATGGAATGTTAGCATTTTTTTTAACGTATGCTTTATTTAAAAATGATTCATATTCTTATGCTCCATACTCACGTGGGGATAATAACCCATGTGGAAGAGGACAAAAGGGTCATCGTGGAAGGGGCCATAGGCGTGGAGGCCATTCAAATACCTGGTCTAGAGATGTTACTTCTGGACCTAGTGGTAGTGGCAACACTATTGAAAAAACACATAAGAACCCCACACCTAAGAAGGTAGATAATGGCAATGAACCTTGTTACAGGTGTGGTATCTCCGGACATTGGTACCAGCAATGCAAGTCTAGTGCCAAGGTAGCATCCAGCTACAAAAAGTACCGGGAATCTATAGATCAAGAATCTAATTGTGTGGAAGAACATGATTATCCCTCCCCAGATGTCAACTTTACCATTTCGGACTTCCAGGGCAAAAAGAACCATGCCCTGATGGAAACACCCGACTTTGATTGATTGTTATTTTATTTTTTTTATTTTATTTAGTTATCCTTTGATCCCAAGAACTTGCTTATTTTCTTGCTTGGTGGTTTAGCAGATTTTGGTTTAAATATTTATTTTGAAGACTTAAACTATGTTAGGTAGTATTAAATTATCGATTTTTTTGTTGATGGATCAGTGGTTTTAATTCTTATGTGTACTTATTATGCGTTGGATTTAATTTTGATTGTGATAATCTATTGCATGATTGAATTACGTGACTGAATTCTCTGAAGTACCAGTTACTTGTAGGAATGTCATCCTCAGAAGAGATTGAGTGCCTAGCTGATAGTGGCACCACACACACTATTTTAAGAAATAGGCAATTATTTGTTGATTTAATTCCTTATAAATCCTCTGTGACTACGATGATTGGATCATCACAAGTGATCATTGGGAGAGGTAATGCTCAATTTTTGTTACCAAATGGTACGATGATTAAAGTCAAAGAAGCTCTATATGCACCAAGAGCTAACCGTACCTTGTTGAGTTTCAAAGATATCCGTGCAAATGGTTATCACTTGGAAACTCACTGTGAAAATGGAATTGAATATATAAATATTATCTCTAATACATGTGGAAGAAAACGCATTTTAGAGAAATTAATGAGTCACTCTAGTGGTTTGTACACTACTACTAGTCGGATTATCGAATCACATGTTGTTACCAACGATGAACTGTTGAACTGTGACTTATACAAGCTTTGGCACGACCGCTTGGGGCACCCAGGTCATGATATGATAATATGTGTTTTAAAGAACTCACGCGGACATCCCTTCTTTCGAGTGAAGAGTAAAATGAGACTAAAGACAGTTAGAATGCAAAGTAAAAACGTCTGCCAGACGCTGCCATCTAAAGCAAATGATGTGCAACCTGTTTCTCATTCTACTTCGTGGACTTTGTCAAAAGCACACCACTTATTTTGCAAGGCTTGTTCTTTAGCAAAGACAGGAGCGAGACCATCCTATGCTAAAGATACAAAACAAAACATTCCATTTTTACAAAGAATACAAGGTGATATTTGTGGACCTATACATCCAGAGTTCGGACCATTCAGGTATTTTATGGTTCTGGTAGATGCTTCTACCCGTTGGTCACATGTTGCATTACTGTCCACAAGAAATGCTGCCTTTGCGAAGCTCCTAGCACAAATTATACGTTTGAGGGCTCAACACCCCGATTATCCAATCAAGTCTATCAGACTTGATAATGCTGGAGAATTTACATCTAAAGGATTTGATGATTTCTGTATGTCTATCGGAATTGACGTAGAGCACCCTGTACCCCACATACACACTCAAAATGGTCTCACATAAGCTACCATCAAAAGGTTACAGATGATAGTTAGGGCATTGGTTATGCGTTCTAACCTGCCTATTACTGCCTGGGGGTACGCCATATTGCATGCAGCATTACTTATTCGCTTTAGACCCACTATTAGCCAATCATTTTATGTGTAATAGTTGGTAACTGGATATGAGCCTGATATTTCACATTTACACATTTTTGGTTGTGTTGTATAGTGCCTATTACACCCCCACAACGTACTAAGATGAGTCCCCAAAGACGATTAAGTATTTATGTTGGATATGAATCCCCAACAATTATCCGCTATTTGGAACCTTCGACAGTCGATCTCTTTACCGCTAGATTTTTGGACTGTCACTTTGATGAGACAACCTTCCCGTCGTTAGGGGGATGTATGGAAAAGGATATCCTGAGGGAACGACAGGAATTATCGTGGTGTGTCCCCACTTTGTCTCATCTTGATCCCAGCACCTCACAATGTGAAAGTGAAGTGAAAAGAATTATTGATCTTCGGAATGTGGCAAACTCAATGCCTGATGCATTCACTGATATTTCTAAAGTGACGAAATCATACATACCAGCTGCAAACGTGCCTGCAAGGTTAGAAATCCCTAATACGGGAAAAGGCACCTTATATAAGGGTGTCAAACCTACACTTGGTGAAAGTTTAGCTGAGGACGTGGCCCCCCAAAGGAAGAGGGGAAGACCACCTGGTTCGATAGATACTCACCCAAGGAAGAAAAGAGTGAGTAAGGCACAACCTGATCCATTTATCATCAATACAGATAATCCCTCTCATGAAATTGTCTCTGATTATATCTATGTACATGAATCAATATTGGAGGATTAGAGCTGGAAAACGGGCAAGCCGGGGCTGGCCCATTGCGGGTCACACGGGTTCGGGTTTACACGGGTCAATACCCGCGGGTTGAAATTCTTCACGGGTGGTCGTTTCTTCAACCCGCACCCGTAACGGGTTAAACTTGCGGGTTTACGGGTTACCCGGCTTGTTTAATTAAAACTAAAATTAAAAATTATTTTCATTAACATACACCCATCTCAAATTCATTAAATCATTTTCAGGCCTTTCAAATCCTTCCCTGTAACACCTAACATACATATATTCATTAAATCATTTTCATTAAAAACCACCAAAATTCAATTGATGTTGCTGCTGTAATCTTCAAATTCAGATCATTCCCATCTCCATTATCACCTAGCTCTCAATCCTACCATAATCCACAATTACCACCAATCACTAAAAACCCTCATTATCTCTGTAATTGAATTTCAGTCTTGAAACTTCACATACTTCTTCATGATTTCATCTTCATTCTACCTCTCAAAACTTCCCATCCAAATAACTCCTAAATTAGGTCAACACCCATCTCTTTAGTTCTTCTATTCCATGTTTTATTCATGGAATCAAGGCCACGACTCGACCCACGATCATCACCAGCAAACCCCAGTAGATGTATCTTCATCGCTGCTCCAATCGATCTCTCCAGCTCAAGAATTCGTCAATGATCCATACAAATTCAAACCACATCAACTACTCCCAAAATAGATCCATTTAAGAATCCCCCAAATTCATCTGATGTTGTTGTTGAATAACTTGAACTTGCTGTGTGGTATTGAAATAGATAGAAAATAATCGACGGTAACACACTTGCAGAGATCAGCAGCCGAGAAAGAACAAAAGAAATCTTCCCTTCTCATCAATTAATTCGATCAACAGACGAGAACCCATGATCTATATTCACTGGCTTAATCCCAACTGTTCTCAATGAATCTATATTCAGCAACAAACAAGAAATAATGGAGGTGGTGAGGAGGTGCAGCCGTTGGAGAAGACGGTGGCGAGAAAAAACAAAAGAAAGAGGAAGAAGAAATGAAAAGATATCTTCCTGCTAGGGTTTTTGGTGTTTTTATACCTTAAACGTAGGGATAAGATTAACTCTTGATAATCCAACGGTGAAAATTATTATTGTACACGGGTCAACTGGATTACCCGCGGGTTCACGGTACGGGCACGGGTTAACCCGTTTTCTCACGGGCCACCATTTCTCCAACCCTAACTCGGCTTGTTTAGCAACCAGCCGAGCCGGGTACGGGTTTTTCACGGGTCGGGCCGGTCTAACCCGCGGGTTTTGGCTTGTTTTCCAGCTCTATGGAGGATGCTCCGATGTTTGAAATGATTCAAGAGAACAAAGAAATCTCTATGGATTATGAAAATCCATACGTGTTGATGGAAAGATCCTCCACGCAGATTGATGATGTATTTGCATACACTGTTGCTCAAGAGATCATTGAGCACGATGACATCGAACCACGCTCTATTGCATAATGTCAAAAAAGAGCAGACTGGCCTAAATGGGAAGTTGCAATCCATGAAGAATTAAATTCACTGGCAAAGAGACGGGTATTTGGTGCGGTAGTGCTAACCCCACTAGGTGTAAAGCCCGTAGGACATAAATGGGTATTTGTCAGAAAACGTAATGAGAAGAATGAAGTATTGAGGTATAAGGCTCTCCTTGTGGCGCAAGGTTTCTCACAACTCCCTGGAATTGATTATGAGGAAACATACTCTCCCGTAATGGACGCCATTACGTTCCGCTACTTAGTTAGCTTGGTAGTTTCATAAGGAATTGAAATACAGCTTATGGATGTGGTTACAGTATATCTCTACGGGGATCTAGATTCAGAGATATACATGAAAGTGCCTGATGGTCTTCCATTGCCCGAATCAAGTAACTCTAAACCATGGAATGGTTTTTCGATCAAGTTGAAACGCTCACTTTACGGATTAAAGTAATCCGGGCGGATGTGGTATACCCGTCTAAGTGATTATTTGATTGGGAAGGGATATACAAATAATGAGTTATGCCCCTGCGTATTTATAAAGAAAACGAGTTATGGATTTGCAATTATAGCTGTTTATGTTGATAATATGAACATAATAGGTACTCTTGATGAAATAAGAGAAACCGCAAGCTACCTAAAATCTGAATTTGAGATGAAAGATCTTGGAAAAACTCGGTTTTGTCTAGGACTTAAGCTAGAACACCAAGCTTGTGGAATACTAATCCACCAGTCTGCATATGTCCATAAGATACTCAGGCAATTCAATATGTACAAGGTTCATCCTGCTAGCACTCTCATGATTGGTCAAAGTTTAGATGTACAAAAGGATCCATTCCATCCAAAGGAAGATGGCGAAGAGGTATTGGGAGATGAAATTCCCTACCTAAGTGCAATAGGCGCATTATTGTACTTAGCAAAATGTACTCGACCTGATATATCATTCTCAGTGAACTTGTTAGCTAGATATAACTCAGCGCCAACGCATCGTCATTGGAATGGTATAAATAATGTATTTAGATACCTTAAAGGAACCATTGACATGGGTATATTTTATCCCTATGAGGACGAAAGGAGGATTTCTAAAGCAACCCATACACTGAAACCCCAAATAATGTTTTGGTTGGTTTTGCTGATGTTGGGTACCTCTCTGACCCACATAAAGCTCGATCCCAAACTGGTTATGTATTCACCATAGGGAACATAGCGATATCCTGGAGATCGACCAAGCAAACTCTTGTAGCTACCTCCACAAACCACTCAGAGATCATTGCCCTACATGAAGCGGTTCGTGAGTGTATATGGTTAAGGTCTATCATTACACATATTCGAGGGACTAGTGGTTTGAATTCCACCACTGAAGAGCCAACATGCATTTATGAAGATAATGCATCTTGTATCGAACATATGAAGCAAGGATATATCAAGGGTGATAATACGAAACATATTTCACCAAAGTTCTTTTACAATCAGCAACAACAGTGTCTCTTAAACATTCAAGTCAACAAAGTATCGTCTGATGAGAATGTAGCAGACTTATTTACTAAGTCACTTCCTAAGTCCTTATTTGAAAAGCACGTAAAGAGTATTGGACTAAGGAAATTGTCTGAACTCCCTTGATTGCAATCAGGGGGAGTATCTAATGATATGATGTTGACATCAGGGGGAGCGAGTGTCTGTTGAACTCTTTTTCCCTTCACCGAGTTTTATTTTGTCCCATTGGGTTTTTGTTACTCGGCAAGGTTTTTAATGAGACAATAACAACACTAGATTTATGACTCTCCTATTGAAATTATCTTTTTCCCACAGGGTTTTTATATTTTATGTTTTTCTGAAGAGAAATGGCCAGATTTATCAACACGTTGTACTCTTTTCCCTTCGTCAAGGTTTTGACCCATTGGGTTTTCCTTGTCAAGATTTTAATGAGGCAACACATTTGAAGTTCCGCTTTTGAACCACACAAGGGGGAGTATTATAGGGCCCATGGCCCATGGATGTGCGGTCCACTAGACCACTAGGGTTTTCCCTTCTACTCTTGTATAAATAGAATACTACACCTATGTAATTGGGTTGCTCTCTTTGGTTAATAAAAAGTCTTTCTCTCTTTCTATTATCTCTACAATAATATTTTAATATTTATAATTTTTTAGTTTATATAAATAAAATCATTTGTGGGACCTAATTCTTATTAGTTTAAATAAATAAAATCATTAGTGAGACCTAACTCATATTAGTTTATACTAGGTGGGACGCCCGTGCTCTGCACCGACCTAAATATTTTACAGATAATAAATATGTTTTGTTGGGAGTGTAAAACCCAGTGGGTGCACAAAATAACAAAACCCATTTTAGGATAAAAGGGATAAAAATGAAGTTTGGAACAAAAAAAAAAAGTAATTACAATAGCAATATGCTAAAAAAGATAATGTAAAAGTAATTTGCAAACATTACATCTTAAAATAATCAAATCTGTTGAAAATACAAAAACTGTAGTAAATACAAAAAACGCAAGAGTCTGTCAGTAGAAGAGGATCAAAAAGCACCCATGAACAAATAGCCACATCATCATCTTTATTAGGAGGTTATGATAAAAGCTATAGAATATACTCTGTATTTACCCCTCCTTAACTTGTTGAATAAACGAATAAACAAATGTTATATTGTTGTGTTTATTTAAATCGTTTGGTAAGAATCGCTTATAGAAATCACTGAAATACTAAAGAACCAAGTAATCAAGAGAGAAATGTAAAGGAGGAGTTTATTACTTCCGTTTCTCAAGTTCTATTGTACAACTCAAATGGATAGTTTACTGGCAATTTATAGCCAGAGAAAATGAGTTGGTGAAATTATTTTCGAGAGTATTCTCGGATTCTCTAAAGTAGTGAATGGTGGTCCACCTTATCAAAGACGTGTTCACATAATACTCCCCCTTGGACCACCATTCTAAGAAACGTTGACTCGTTACAGCTTTGCCGGCAAAACCCGATGGGACAAAATCCGAGCAAATCCATTGCCTCATTAAAACCTTGCCAGAAAAATCCGACTGGATAAAAACTGGGTGAAGGAAAAAGAGTATAACTCTTGGAGCCTTAAAGTGATGATGGTCGTCACGAATTTTCTCCTGTCGCCGAAACAGTGTCAGGAAAACCATTTAGGAAAAACCTGAACTTGGAGCGAGATTGGTCACCATCATAAAATACTTCTTCTGAATGCCTGCTCCTGGAAAACTACTTGGGACAAAACCAGAGCGCTTGCGCCTGGAAAATCACTTGGGACAAAACCAGAGCGCCTAAAGTTCATAATAATGCTGACGTCGATGCTAATGTTGCCTCGTTAAAAACCTCGTCTGGAAAACCATGTGGGACAAAGCCAGACCAAAGGTAAAGAGTACAACGAACGTTGCCCGATAATGGTGCTGGACAAGCATATGCTGCCTCGTTAAAACCTTCACAAAGAAAACCCAATGGGACAAAACCTTAGTGGAGGAAAAAGTGTACAACACGTTGAAGTCCACCCAATGATTCTACGAGTTTACTCCCCATGAAGCATGACTTCTTAAATCGGTTGGTGGTGAAACTATTATATGGCCTTCAGAAAACTGCTTTACCATTTTCAGTTTATGGAGGATTGACTGCAGGTCTTGCGCCGAGTGCACCACTAAAAAAGTACACCTCGCATTTAGATCCTCCATCCGCTGCACACCAAATTCAGTTTTCCGCTTTAACTTCAGGCATAATAATGAAAGGCCTTTTGTAAACTCATAAATACCGTAGAATTTATTTCAGCCTCTAAAAATGTAACCTGTAAACAAAAGTTGGGAAAAACAAGACAATGCATGCATTAAATTCATGTATGGTACTTCTGGACCATAAATTCAACGTATGTATCAGATAGATCGATCACTTCCCACTTTTCGGGAATCACATAGTAATAGTGCTAATTTAGTAGCACAACAAGTATCATGAGTATCAAGATTGGATACTCTAGTCTATACATACAGGCTATGCTAGCATGATCTCGAACTTCAGGTCGAGCAATTATTTCACTTTTCAATGAGATCTCATAGTTTAGTTCATGCGTGGATTTTAGCACTATTAAAGGCTCTTTAAGAAGCCAAAAATGATATCATCAATCCATTCCGATCAAGAACATAAAACACATATTAGGATTGTTCACGAATTTCTCCTATGTGGTGATAATGACTTATTTCAATCCTGACATAGTTCACAAGGTCAGGTAGCTTCCTGATTCAGAAAATCGAATCCTTTTGGGATTCATTATAATCACCAACAAAATGCAATATGAGTCCTTTAGGGAATACCATGCTAAAGTGCATCAATTGTATGGGAACATTTTAGTTTTCAGAACAAATCCTGGGGTTCAGCAGGAAACCCTCAATCACGCTTAAAGTGATAATACTACTCTCTCTACGTTTTATCTCAAACACCAACCTGTAACATTCAGGCTTCACAGTTTTACGGTATGAGTCGGATCCGAACAATGCGCTTTTTAGAGAGATTTCATCCTCTATCTCAGTTATAGAGGAACAAATTATATGCCTACCAATCACAATATCGATGTTCCTCTGCAGAGGGGTACATAACCACCATTGTAAATAGATTATCGACAATTATATAGATCACACAGTTCTCTAGTGCATGCATACTCGATGAAAGTTTCATAGACTGGTACCAGCGCCACTTCAGGGGCATTATTACCTCATTATTTTCAATAAGAAGTTTTAAGCTTAGAGAATGTGGATCATTTTCTGATAGTCTCCACGAGCATTATCTATAGTCTCTCTTTAAGAGCACTAAATATTAGAAAAGTGATTGGATTCTCTTTTAAGAGGCATATATGAGGCAGTTATTCAGGTCTCAAGCGTGTTTTAACACACGACATGGTCATTGCGAGATGCATGATTTAACCTGTTGTGACAATTTCTTGTGCATGCATCCTCAAGCAAATGACAACAAATATTTTCCCAGAGCTACTGCAGTTATTTTTTTTAATCATAAGTAATTTCCAACACCTCAATTACATCCAATATCTTGGTGTGAGAAAACAAATGAGATGTTTCACGCCAATTCTACTGGCAGCCATACTTTCTTTGATCAGGATAAAGCTTAACCAGATAACCTATTTAAATGTCGATATTGTTTACTGCAACCATTAGGTGGTGCCTGTCATCTCCATGACTTCAAGGGAAAACCCTTAAATTTGTCGACATAATACGTGCCATATTTATACGGCAGTCTTTCTCCCCCTAATTAAGGCGGGAAAAACCTTTTAGGTATCATAATTTTCACCATCCTTTAATGATGACTTTTCTCCCCTTGATTAAAGTGGGAGAACATTTAAGGTTATCAACCTTACTCTTGCCAAACTTCTGGTGGCTGGTTGTCATGCTAACTTCTGGTAGCATTTTAGCTTTCCTGATCATGGCGGAAACATTACAATTTCATTTTTGGAAAATTCTGGTTCATAAATTAAGTATCCCAAAAACAGCTGCAGGCTCGACAAGAGATGAGAAATTTCACGTTGTTCCTTGTAACGGCTTACTTCCTTCCCATAGCGGCGGGAATACATTCTCATCTGTAATAAGACATTACTAGTTCAAGGTTTTAAATATATTATGAATAGAAACCAACATATATAGCTAGGTGACGCTATGGACCAGACACGTAATTTTGAAATGTATGGTTGCTTCCCAAGCCAGTATTGATGGTAAATAGTTGGTCGAGCAATAAATTAAAGATGCTTAAACAAAGAACTCAACTATACTGTGTCGAGTACGCACATGTGCTTTTTAGTGCTCGATATAATACCAACTGAGGCAAAGCATCAGAAGTCTGTAGTTTACCACCAAAATAAATGGACTTAATTGGAAAGTCCAAAACTGGATACGCAACCACAAGATTTGCACAAACGGCTTGGAAAAATCTATCATTACGTGTTAATGTAACAAGAGACCATCTAGTAGATGCGTCTATCAATACCGTAGAGTATTGAAATAATTGTCCATATCGCAGGGTGACTACGTCCTGCAATTGCCACCTTGAAACCTTTATTCAATGTTGGTAATTCAGCAACAGGTTACCATAATGCTAATGTTAATGTAATTTAACAACCAATTGTCTCAGGGGCCAACAACACAATTTACATCCTCATATAACAGAAGCTTCAGGTTCTGTAAAGGATGTCCATGAGCATTTTAAATTGTCTACTCATATTGGTAGAGCTTTGGTGTCCATATTGACCATGCCTAAGCATGAAAAATCGAGTTCATTAAACTTCTGGCTAATGACACCGTGGAATTCGACTGTTCGAATTTTCCTTTGGCACACCATAAAAGAGAGCCTTACGCTTCTTTACAACGTTCTTTTGGCACAAAAACAAATGAAGTAACAAAATACTCCATAAAAATTCTCATTTATCGTTTAAAATGGTAACGGCAAATATTCTCAAACACTCAACAGATTATTCAGGAATCCAGATTAATATACGGCGTAGCTTTTACACCACCAGATTGATACACGCTCTTCTGGAGCCATCTATCATATTATTCGAACCTGAAATGGCATTTCACATTTCCCAAAACCTCTTACAAGGCTACAAAAATGGTTCGAAAATTTGTGTTTGTTGTTCCACTATCTTTGAGACAAATATCTCCATCATCCATATCTTTACTGGATAGATTACTTATGGAATCCATATCCTTTGGCAAAGATAGACGAGAGAAAAATAGTAGGGTCATCAACAAAACCATTTGGTAACCATGGGCTACTTTAGGAAACCAAAATTATATGGCTAGCCCTGAACCCAAAGATTAGCGTAGACTACTTCCGGAGTCTATTTTATGGATTACTACTGCAATCCATAATATTTAATATTTTGGATCATTACAGAGATACCATAATTTATATGTTGGACCACTTCTGAGGTCAACAACATCTCATGTATTTCTTCTAGAATTCATTATTATAAAATAAACAAAATTCAAAATAAAGAATATACAAGTACAAATATGGTACCAACATAATAAATCTCCATTTTCGTCCCTTGGGGGTCAACGAAATATTAATTTACAAGTGTGCAAAAATGGATATGCTCTGGAAAAATTTCCTTAATATCAGTCGCAAGTCACTTCAACGACCGCTGACAAAAACCGGCTAGCGCTTTGTAACGGGTCACTTCCGGGATCGACTGGCTAGCGAAGCGCGCGTTTTGTATCCATATTATGCTACACTATATTCCATCTTCTGGTGGAATTATTTCAAAATTTATGGAGATTATTAAAGCCGAGAAAACCAAATTTACGCTATCCTCTAGGAATGTGATAATTTCTCGCTTTACCGGTATTAAAACCGTTAGTACCATAAAATTAATAAATTAAAGCCGAAATTAATATCAGAATTTATGGAGCTGAAATTCTCACCCTTTTTCGTACTTACCAAAAATTACTATCAGCCTTGATAATAAATTTTGTAGTTTAATTGATTACCACAGCTTCCTTGATCTTTAACGGGAGCAATAGCACCTTTTTCTATAAAAGCAACCTGTTAAATATAAAAGACAGCTCGCAAAGGTGTTATGGTCCACGACTAGCACAGATGAAAGTCTTCCATGGTGGTTTTTGTTTTTGTTTCTTCTTTTTTTAAGATTTCCCACTTTTACGGATACCAAGACGGGCAGCAAGGTGAGACCAGACTCTTCTTAGTGGAAGCATCATCTTATTCCACTACTCCATTTTTTTTTCTTTTTTTCTGTTGGAGCAATATATGTCTCTATCTTCATTTGAGTACTTTTTTCCCCTCTGCAACTCTCTCTTCTTTCCACTAAGTCTGAAGCTCTATCTTTTCTCTTTCTCACTTCTCCCTATTTACTTCTTCTCTTGAGAATGGATTCGCGAACAGAAAATGATTTCATACGCTAAATCTCATGTAATCAAAATTGAGCCGACACAGTTAATTGATCTTGCCAATTAGTGATACACACCATGTTTCATAGAAAAATGATATATCACAAATTAAGAAAACTAATAAAATGCAAAGAAAATTCAAGAGAACTTAAATCTGTAGAATCAATAGCTTCAATTTTCATCATCCTTTCTCCCATGGTGATGAAAATTTGTAGTAATAAAATTAATAGGAGATTTTCTGTGGTGGAGAGACAATGGAGAAAGAAAAGAATAAGAAGATGAACAAACTATGAACTTCTTCATTTACAGAGGGGAGGTGAAAAGATAATAGAGACTGAGAAATTTGGACGAATTCGATAATTTAGGACGAGCGATTTCGTGCTGATAACGTGTTGTGTTTATTTAAATCGTTTGGTAAGACTCGCTTATAGAAATCACTGAAATACTAAAGAACCAAGTAATCAAGAGAGAAATGTAAATGAGGAGTTTATTACTTCCGTTTATAAAGTTCTATTGTACAACTCAAATGGATAGTTTACTTGCAATTTATAGCCAGAGAAAATGAGTCGGTGAAATTCTTTTCGAGAGTATTCTCGGATTCTCTAAAGTAGTGAATGGTGGGCCACCTTATCAAAGACATGTTCACATAATATATATGCATTTATCTTCATGTTACCAATCTATTTCATTTGGATTTTTTTCTCTAAAGCAGTGTCCTGCTAGCGATCCTCTTTTTCATACAAAATGTTGTGTACTTCTAACACGTCTTCATAAAGAAAATATAGAAAGAAGACATATGATTTCTTTCTATCTTCTTATCACATTATAGAAAGAAAAAAAAAGTGCAGCAAATATTAGGTGCAAAGCTTCTAATATAGGTAAATAACAGGTAAAAATTCCTTGCAGGCACTATCAACTTATAAGGCCTCTTCCTATGGCAACTGGCTAAATCCTCCATTTGTCATGCCAGATGGCCTGGAAAACTGGCCACGCCACTATGGTAAAAACTATGAGCGATCGAGTTTCCACCTACCGGTCGAGACTACACAGTTAGCGGTCTCTCAGAGACCGACAGGTCTATATTACACCGCCACCGGTTTAATCTCCACCGGTCACGGTCGGTGCTCTACCGCCTATAAATCCCCCTATTCCCTTCATTTTTCATTCACAAAAACTTTTCTTCCCTTCTCTTCAATTTACATCAGAGCAGAGCGATTTAAAAAAAATGAGTAGTAGTTCCAAAACAAATAGGCAAAGGAAAAGAAATAGGAAATACAAGGGAAAATATATTGCATCTAGTGATATAGTATGGGTTCAGGATAAAGATCACGAGTTCGATAATGTTAGGAAACTAGTTGGAGATGATGTACAATCTACGCATTTATGTAACCATCCCGAGCGAGTTTTGTTACCTAAATTAAGAGGTGGGTGGTCTGAGCTAACTGAAGTGTTTGAGTTACTCCCCCAAGGTGTTCAAGCATCCTTGAGAACATATCCTTGGCAGCGTTTATATTTCATGAAAGGAAAAAACCACAGGACTCAAGTTGTGCGAGTTATTTGTGAACGTTGGTAAAACACTGCAAATACGTTCTTTTTCAAGGATTTCGAGTGTGGTAAGTTCTATTTGTTCCATTCAATAGTTTAATTCAGAAACAAACTTTAATTTTTAGAGTTTTAATTATTTAGTTTGATACCAATTTTAGTTCCGCATACAAACTTTAATTTTATGACCATGTTGTTTTTAGGATTCACACCGTTAGATTTGTATATGTTGACTGGAATAAAAAGTGATGGTGAAATAGTACAATTTAACCAGTTAAAGTGGATATCAGAAGGAAAATGGAAACAATTACTCCCCTTGTACTCAAATGATACTGAAGGATCACCAGAGTCAAGAAGGTTACAATCATTTGGATTAAGAGTGTCTGGGTTGAAGGCATTTTTGACCCGTTATAATTCCAAGGGGATATACAGAACTGAAAATTATCCCGATCTTGAACGTATTTTTATATTATGGATGTTAGGCAAAGTTTTGTTCCCCAATGATAGCAGCGTTTCATTAATTAGTTTTCTGGAATATTTTGAAGATTTAGCCAAAGCTCCAAATTATGATTAGGGTTCTGCAATTTTAGCTGAGCTATACATACAACTCGGTGAATGCTTAACTACGAAGTCAGATAGCTTAAATGCATTTTGGATCATTTTGGAGGTAAGAACTATTTATTAGATTTATTATCGAGTTGAATGTATTTATATTTGTGGTGAATGTAGTAACACATCATTTTTCGTCAATGTTATTTTTCAGTATTGGTGGTATACTTACTTTACAGTCGGCGAACCTGATCTTCACGATAAACGATTAATTTTCCCAGTCGTGTACAAGTACAAAGATGATAATTGGATTGGCCAGATCAATGATGGTCAAAATACTGCTATTGTTCAAAGGATGCAACAACTATGCAGAACTAGTGTCAACATTAAGCCAATTCCGTATACGGAAATTGATGAGTTCCATGAACAAATGGCATAAGAGATGCTTCAGTTAAGCTTAAAGCGAATTGTGCTTTACAATCCAGTTAGGGGTCAGGGTATTTGGTACTATGGAGAAAGACATTTGTTTCAGCTACAAGGAATAAAGGTAAAAGCAATCAACCATTTTCCAACTTCAATTATTTCACATGATGATTGGATAAAGTTGATAAATAATGGACAACCTTGGGAAGAAGCTGATGATTTGATCCAAGAACCAGAATATGACTATGATTACTACAGTTGGTTCCAAAAGGTATGCAAGCTAAATATTGTTGTTCATCCACATAGCTTAGGCAGTGTTGACTTTCCAACAATTGGAAATTTTCCACTTACAGATCTTCCATCCCAACCCCCACCACCTACGGGAGAGCCATGTACGTACCCTAGCAGTCAATTTGGGACGTCACATATGCCTCAATTGCGATGGGAAGTCAATACTTTATCAAAATGTGGAGATATTGTTTCAGTTCCAGTCACTACTGAAGGTATGCAGCTGACCTATCCATATGATGTTGTGGATGCAACCAGAGAAGAGTATCATAATCGATGTAACAATTATAAGCATTTTATCCAAGGGTTCCAACGTCTTCACTTGAGTCAAATGCAGTCTTTGAGGGAAAGTCTGAGTTTTGAAATGCCTGACACTACCAGTGAGAGCAATACAAGAAGAACTAGAAGTCGTGCAAGTGGAAGTCATACAAGTGGAAGTCGTGGAAATGGAAGCCGTGGACGTGGAGGTCGTCAACGCACTCCAACTATCATGGACGAGACTTTGGTGGAAGAGACTCAACTACAACCAATATCAGATTTGCAGTCTCCTATTGGTTTCATGCCCCAAGGTCCTATACTTACTCCTGCTGGTGAACAGGTCAATTTGGATGCATTTAGGCAATCCCCAATTTATACCCTAAGTTCAGCATTTCACCGATTTCAAGCACTACCTCCAATGGCTCTGATACCATTTCAAGGTGCTACTCAACCACCATCTCAGACTCCAAATAATAAGCTTTCACAAGATCCAATAGGCTTTGTGGATTATGTATTTCGTGGTAATCGTTAGTTTTAGAGTTTTGTTTAGTCGTTAATATGAATTGCGGTTTGTTTAAATCGTTAATGTAATTGCACTTTTATTTGATAAATAATTGCGAACTTAGAATTGTGGTTTGTTTAAATCTTCATTTCAAGTTTTCTACATAATTGCGAACTTAGAGTTGATAACCTATATTAAATTGGGGAAACACTTTTAAGATTTCATAACAACTGGCATATCAGAACTCCTCTCCGGCGTCACAGAGCCACTTTGCACGACATATTTGATCAATGCACAGCAGGGTTTCACCACTTTTCATGTTTCGAGCCTCTTCCCTTATCATACTAATATACTTGTTAACATTCTTGGAAATTATGGAGAACCGAGCACTCAACACCATCAAATTGAGATTGTTGAGGTTCGTTGTTTCTTCCTCAAATTTCATTAAAACGCGTCCCCAAAACGGAATAAGCTGTAACGATCTATCAACAATTGGATGATTAGTGAAGAAAACATAATTTCTGCATATGCATTCATCTTCTAACGTGATAAAATCGCGCTGCTGTGCAACTCTCCAAATTTTTGCTCTTCTTAATTCATTTTGCATTCTAGCCCGATCTGCAAATCTTCGATTTTCAGCTACCTGTTGCTCTTCGATGAATTGAGCCATAGCCATGTTTTGATCCATTAGAAAATCTAAGAAAATAGGAAGAAGGTGTGAGTTAAAATGGTAGAGGAATGTGGTATTTATAGGGGGAAGAATAATGGCCATTGGATCAGATTTTAGGCAGCGGTGTAACCAGCACCTGTCGGTGTTACAGAAACCGGTACCGGTGTAATATACACCGAATGGCTTATAGTAAACCGAGCGGTCGAGTCTTGACCGCTCGGTAGAAGCTCCACCTGGCCTGGCTAAGTGGCAAATTTTCCACTTAGCCAGTCCAGTTTGCCCCCTCCGTAGTGGGTGCTTAAATGGCAAATCAATAGATTTGCCACACCCATAGGAAGGGGCCTAAGCAACCCACCGTAGTCCAACTCAATATGCTCTGTGATTATAAAAATAATTATACTATCCATACTACTCATAGCTATTGGTTCAGAAAATGTAAAACCCATAACTATAATCTACAATTGCATAATCTAAAATCCCAAATAAACCAACAACAACAAAAATATATGAAATAAAGATATATTATTACCTTCCTCTTAGTACCGCTAGTATTACCAAGAGCATCACCTGGAACGGTAAAAATTATTTTGCGCAAAAATTTTATTTCCTTTTCCGTCCCAAACTACAGTAACACAAAGCTCAGCATTATCCATAGCATAAAGCAACTTTATACTAAGTTATATCAGATATCTAGTTATACCAACATTATCTATATGGATTGAAGCATAAAAACCCAATTTTTGTAAAGAAAAAACAACAACCACGTAGTAAACGGAAAATCTAAAATTAGCTATAGCACCCTATCGATATCGATAGGGCATTCCAATAACTGTCGTTCAGATTCAAGACCTCTGCTTCCACCCTTGCCATCGAATCATCCTTCATCTCGATGTCTTCGTCTCTCTCCCCTTCTCTTTCATCAACTAACTTATTCCTATATAATTACTCTACCATTTCCATTTTAACACGATTTTCTGCCCATACATGTAGATTTTTATTTATTTTTGTTGCTGGCGCTCAAACCATGTATCCGCATCTGCCCAAACTGCAGTAACACATAAAATCCCATAATGAAATTAGAGGATCCACGATACCCAACCTGGAGCCTAAAACAAAAATCTACAGATATGATCCATAATGACAATATTTTTGCTACCTATTACATTATAGTTTCAGAGGGAAAAGTTTCAGGTTCTCAACATGGCACGCCAATGAAGATTCGAAACCAAAAGACATTAATCTCCGAACAAATATAATTGATATTTAACATCGAATCATGGATGCTCTAGAATCTCAAAGGAGTTCCCAATTTACTGCCTGAACTGAAGAAGATTTGAGAATGTTAGATTCTTAAAATCAATGCTAACTATATGGAACTATAAAATTAGGGTTAGAGAGAAGCGGAAAGTGTATTTGGTTGTGTAACCCGAACCTGTTCAGCACCTTTAATTTTCTTATGCAAAGCATAATTAGCAGTAAATACCCAAAATTGGTGGTATGAAAGAACGAATACGAATGATTCCTATTGGTCTAAATATCATAGGTGGGACCAGAACCTGGAGCCTAAAACAAAAATCTACAGATAATATCCATAATGACAATATTTTTGCTACCTATTAAAACGGGGAAAAAGGTTCTGGCACGCCAGATAATATCCATAATGACAATACAATTGATATTTAACTCGAATCATGGATTACATTATAGTTTCTTGCCTGGGGAAAAGTTTGAGAATGTTAGTAAAATCTCAACTATATGGAACTAAACGCATTCAATAAAAAATAAATTAAAATTAAAAATCTATAAAATTAGGGAAGATTCGAAACCAAAAGACACCTTTAATCTGCAAAGCCGAACAAAAATACAATTGATATTTAATCAGGTCGAATCAAAAATGGATGCTCTAGAATCTCAAAAGGAAGTTCCTCAGAACAAATACAATTGATATTTAACATCGAATTATGGATGCTCTAGAATCTCAAAGAAGATTTGAGAATGTTAGATTCTTAAAATCAATGCTAACTATATGGAACTAAACGCACATTCAATAAAAAATAAATTAAAATTAAAAATCTATAAAATTAGGTTTAGAGAGAAGCGGAAAGCGTATTTGGTTGTGTAACTTATGAATACCCAAAATTGGTGGTATGAAAGCACCTTTAATTTTCTTATGCAAAGCATAATTAGCAGTAAATACCCAAAATTGGTGGTATGAAAGAACGAATACGAATGATTCCTATTGGTCTAAATATCATAGGTGGGACCAGAACCTGGAGCCTAAAACAAAAATCTACAGATAAGATCCATAATGACAATATTTTTGCTACCTATTACATTATAGTTTCAGGGGGAAAAGTTTCAGGTTCTCAACATGGCACGCCAATGAAGATTCGAAACCAAACGACATTAATCTCCGAACAAATACAATTGATATTTAACATCAAATCATGGATGCTCTAGAATCTCAAAGGAGTTCCCAATTTACTGCCTGAACTGAAGAAGATTTGAGAATGTTAGATTCTTAAAATCAATGCTAACTATATGGAACTAAACGCACATTCAATCAAAAATAAATTAAAATTAAAAATCTATAAAATTAGGGTTAGAGAGAAGCGGAAAGCATATTTGGTTGTGCAACCCGAACCTGTTCAGCACCTTTAATTTTCTTATGCATAGCATAATTAGCAGTAAATACCCAAAATTGGTGGTATGAAAGAACGAATACGAATGATTCCTATTGGTCTAAATATCATAGGTGGGACCAGAACCTGGAGCCTAAAACAAAAATCTACAGATAAGATCCATAATGACAATATTTTTGCTACCTATTACATTATAGTTTTAGGGGGAAAAGTTTCAGGTTCTCAACATGGCACGCCAATGAAGATTCGAAACCAAAAGACATTAATCTCCGAACAAATACAATTGATATTTAACATCGAATCATGGATGCTCTAGAATCTCAAAGGAGTTCCCAATTTACTGCCTGAACTGAAGAAGATTTGAGAATGTTAGATTCTTAAAATCAATGCTAATTATATGGAACTAAATGCACATTCAATCAAAAATAAATTAAAATTAAAAATCTATAAAATTAGGGTTAAAGAGAAGAGGAAAGCGTATTTGGTTGTGCAACCCGAACCTGTTCAGCACCTTTAATTTTCTTATGCAAAGCATAATTAGCAGTAAAAACTCTTCCAAAAAGCTCAGCATTATACATATTATCCAGAGCAGCAGAAGCATCTTCTTTCTATCAAAAAATTAACAAAACCCCAAGCTTACTTACAACCTTTGAAATCAGAAAAGAAAAATTAAGTGTTACTTACGGAGGAGAATGCAAGGGGAACAACAATATTTGAGTCATACAACTGCGGTCAAATTAAATCGGGTTGCAGTTCAAATCAAATATTTAAAATAAAAAACCCTAGTTTCATATATGAAAAGAAACCCATTTATTAAATTATTATGGTTGTTTGATCAAAGAAAACGCCTCTACAATTTACCTATTGATTCAGAATATAATCAGTGGTGACGGCACAAAAAAGAGATGAGAATGGAATAGCGACGGTAATGGAATTAAGGTATCGGTTTGGTTGGAAGTAATGGCGAGGGGAAGAAAGAGGAATAGAGAGGAGATAAGATCTCGAGTAAAAAAAGAGAACTGGGGTGGAAAATACCCAAAATTGGTGGTATGAAAGAACGAATACGAATGATTCCTATTGGTCTAAATATCATAGGTGGGACCAGAAGCTCTAGGAAGAGAGCTTGATACAGCTTTTAACCACAGTAGAGTAAAAAGCTCAGCATTATACATATTATCCTGAGCAGCAGAAGCATCTTCTTTCTATCAAAAAAGTAACAAAACCCCGAGCTTACTTACAACCTTTGAAATCAGAAAAGAAAAATTAAGTGTTACCTACGGAGGAGAATGCAAGGGGAACAACAATATTTGAGTCTTACAACTGCGGTCAAATTAAATAGGGTTGCAGTTCAAATCAAATATTTAAAATCAAAAACCTAGTTTCATATATGAAAAGAAACCCATTGATTAAATCATTATGGTTGTTTGATCAAAGAAATCGCCTCTACAATTTACCTATTGATTCAGAATATAATCAGTGGTGACGACGCAGAAAAGAGATGAGAATGGAAAAGCGACGGTAATGGAATTAAGGTATCGGTTTGGTTGGAAGTAACAGCGAGGGGAAGAAAGAGGAATAAAGAGGAGGGAAGATCTCGAGTAAAAAAAGAGAACTGGGGTGGAAAATACCCAAAATTGGTGGTATGAAAGAACGAATACGAATGATTCTTATTGGTCTAAATATCATAGGTGAAACCAGAAGCTCTATGAAGAGAGTTTGATACAGCTTTTAACCACAACAGATTATTTTCTCCTGAAACTATATATATATAGTGATGGCACAAAAAAGAGATGAGAATGGAAAAGCAACGGTAATGGAATTAAGGTATCGGTTTGGTTGGAAGTAACGACGAGGGGAAAAAAGGGGAATAAAGAGGAGGTAAGATCTCGAGTAAAAAAAGAGAACTGAGGTGGAAAATACCCAAAATTGGTGGTATGAAAGAACGAATACGAATGATTCCTATTGGTCTAAATATCATAGGTGAGACCAGAAGTTCTAGGAAGAGAGCTTGATACAACTTTTAACTACAACAGAGTATTTTCTCCTGAAACTATATATATAATAATTAATAAAATCATTAGTGAAGCCCAAAAATATCAGATTTGTTCATTTTACCTTATTTCTCATAGTGGAGAATGCAGTTTGTTCATCCACGTGGCTCAACAAATTTTTGTATTTGTTCATTGCCATACGAATTGCTCTAAGGCAGTGCATGTCCCTCTCTTCCTTTCTTATTCATTTATCAAGTCATCAACCAAGTCTAGGATTGTGTTACGAAGAGCTAAAGACGTTAACCACCCCCTGCTTTCCGTCATCTGCCTTTATAACTTCTCCGTCCTCCGATAAATAAACTCTTCAGGACTTTTCAATTCTTCGGAGCTCAAACCAAATAAAAAATCATATATGTTACTCTCTGTGAGATGAAGTCTTTCCAAAATCAATAGTCAATTGGATCTGAGTGACTGCTGCTCTGATTCTGCTTTGAAACTCATAATCAAAATGTCACTGTTAAATCAATTGTTTAACAGAGGGATTTTTGGTGCAAAATGGTTAGATTCTCTTCCCCCTTTGTTCAGATTTTGGTAGGTGAATAGTTTTCATGGTCTTGCTTAATTGGTACTTGAAACTGCATTGTTTTAGAGTTCATGATATTGTGCTTAGGTTTTGTTACCTAGATTGGTGTGTTGACTCCAATAGAAGTGACAGTGGTTGCAGAATTAGGGATCTTTGTTATAGTCTTCTAGAAGCTAGCCTGGTCTGTCTATTTTGAATTGGATCAATTTGGTTTAGAGGCTCTTTCAAAGAATCTAGTTTTTGAGTGCAAACATGGCAACTTTGTTTCTTCAGTGGTTTTGTGTCTTCTCCTTCTGATTTTATTTTCTTATACCAATGTTCATTGCTCTAGCAAAACATGTGTGAGCTTGGCCATATCACGTATAAAGCTTGTACAAAATAAACGAGATATGCAGCTGAATAATATGCATAAAGAGATTGCACAATTCCTTCGAAATGGCGAAGAAGCTATAGTACAAATCAGGGTAACTTCTAAAGGCTCATCAAAAGTTAGTCTTTCTTAGTTGCAGGAGTTTCTTTGGGAGAATGAAATTTTATTTTTCATATATTTGTTAGGTGGAGCATATCATACGAGAAGCGAACATATCGGAGGCATACAGTATCTTGGAGCTGTTCTGTGAGTTTGTTTTGGCACGAATTCCAATTCTTGAAAGCCAAAGGTAATTTAGAATGTGTTCACTTTTTGAATTTGAGGTACTTGCGTACTATTGTTTTCGGATATGATCACGGAACACGGAAGCAAACTTGTTTAAGATTCAAGGTTCTGCATAAAGTCACATACATGTTTAAAAGAAAAACTTAGCTGATACATAGGCTAATCACAATGATTCATATTTTCACTCAAATCTGTTTAGAATAATGTCACTTTTGTTAAGGCAATTTTATAGCCGGTCAATAGAAAGATCTGATGGAAAAAATGACAACATTAGTGAAAACACTTTTGTGCAAGGGCACATATTAGGTTTAGGTAGCGTGCCTTACTATAAATAAGCAAGTTAGATCTGATCTATGGGTCTGTTTCTCCCATCTTCTTCGTTTTCCCCGAAATCCCTCCTTGATTTCCGCTTCCATATTCCAAATGCACCTTTAGTTTCTTTCTTTTTTATTGTTGAATCAAGGATGGTTTCGGATGTTGATCCTGAATGTCGTATCCAAAATTATCCATATCGTAATACTTGTTTGTGGTTGTTGAGTAACTTGTTTATGACATGGATGATTCTGCATATCGCATTCAAGATCAACATCATAAGCCATCCTTGATTAATCAAAAAAAGAAAAGAAACTGAAAGTGTATTCTGACTATGGATAGTTTGCTGCGTGTGAACCTCATTCAGTATCTGCTGTTGGACCATTATATCTTAAAATTTGCTTCTTTTCGTACTTGGATGATTATACTTTTTTTTCAATGGAAATCTAGATAGTACAGTTCATTTGACTTAATTGTGGATTATGTCCAAGTAATAAATCAGATCCCCAAAGTAGGTTTATTGGACCTTAATCCATTATGGGTATATTTTGACCAGGTAGCACTTCGAATTTTGACACCATAGAGGCAGTTCTTCTTTGGTTATGTTTGACATTCCTGAAAATTTTTACGCTTATGTTACTAAGAGTTCACTGTATTCCACATGGCCTCAAAAACCAACATTTTGTAGGGTTTTGAAAACCAGAAATTAGACTGGGGTAACAAAATTCCAACTTTGTAACAGGGTGATAAAGCAGAGAAGCATTACAGATTAGTTTAGCTGGCTGACTAGTCGAATGGTGCCTCCTTTATGTTCTAGGAACTGTTAGTGTTTCTGTATTCACCTATTCTGGTTCTATGTTTTTTATATCTGTTCAACTTCATTACTCTTTCTTAAATGAAACCTCATAATCTGTTGTGCTCGGTGATAGATATGATTCTACTTGTCAAATGATGTTGGAGGCTCCTTGTAGAAAGTATAACATAGAATAACAAAGTAAGTGATACCCTTATCAGGTAAATAGTTTATAATACAGGGTATTCCTGACAGAGAGCCCACATCAAAGTGAGCGCTTAGTTGCGGTTAGCATTTATCATACATCATGGTCAAGCTCCCGGAATAGTCTCCCAAAACCAAGGAGCCAGGTTTTGACCCGAAGGGGTTAGTCCTCTCCATGTTCTTCTTGGGCCGAACAAGTTGCAACTGTAATGGCCACATGTATTCATTATGTTCTTAAAGTATCAATTGGGGTTTCATTGTTTGGTGCCCTCGACTGGTTTGTGCAATCATGTTGATGTCTAGCACGTATATTGCTTAATCAGCATGTTTTCCCCCTAAGAGTTTTCTCCCCACAGGGCTCTTCTAGGAGCAATCAAGTCACAGCTGTAATGTTCACATAATGCATGATGTTCTCAAATTTATATTAGGTTTTAACCAAGGTAGTCAATTTCGGCCATTTCGGCCGGAATTTCGGTGGGATTTCGGATTTCGGACTTGGGACCTCCGAAAGCCGAAATTTCGGCTAACCGAAAAGTGGCCGGTTTTTTCGGCCGGAATCAATATATTCCGGTCAAAATCGGTGTGTCTCGGCCGGAATTGTTCTTTTATATTATTTTTTTCCCAATTTCATATCCAACGTGTAATTTTCACCATAAATATAATATTAGTGTAAAATTTTAATCCGAAATTACACCGAAATTTGGAAACGAAATTCCCCGATACAAAGTTGTACCAGTGTCTCGGCCGGGGCCGAGACACTCCGAAATCCGAAATTAACTACCTTGGTTTTAACCCAAGTTCTTTCATCGTTTGATGGCCTAGACTGGTTTGTGTTGTCATGTTGACATCTCGGTTCTAGCACATATATTGTGATTAAGCATGTTTATTCTGGAATTAGAAAAAAGTGAGCACAAAATCCTTTAGCTTGAAACTGTAAATACCATGCGATATTCTATCCTATTCTATTTTCTAGCTTTGTATACTATCAGGGAATTTTTTAAATCTCACATGGCAACACCACATTCACTTTCATGAATACTGATAGACTAAATTGTTGTGTTACAATGATACGCCTAAAAAAAAAATCAGCCATATCGATACGTATTTACACAGATACGCGTACTAGTACTCCAATACTTCAAGATACAATTCAGTTAGAAAACTTTAACTAATTATTAGATATCAACAACTGTCAAGATAAATCCCAATACATATTAGAAAATTTTGATATTTTACTAGATTCTATGAGAAGTTTTAACTATAGTGACAAAATATTAGTTCCAAATATGTCCACTGATCTTGCTCTAGACTTTCTTCTTTCTTATCCATACTTTATCTCTCCAGTGAGATTAATCATACATATTATTATTATTTTTTCTCTCCAGTGAGATTAATCATACATATTTTATTTTATTTTCTCTCCAATGAGATTAATCATACATATTATATTTTAATCATGCAAACACATGTATGTATTTTGTTAAGTTTCTATCTTATATACAATATATGTATGTTAAACTACTGATCAATATTGAGTATGCCGTATCGCTATATTTTAGTTTTTCAAGTTGGTGTATCATAGTAGCGTATTGGTATCTTGTATCCGATGCCGTATCCGTATCGTTGCAACACAGCTAAATTGCCATGTGGCAGACTTACTCAGTCGTAGACTTGTAGGTTAGTGAATTAATTTAAATTGGTTTATTTAGATTCATGTAGTGTTCACAGGTGTCCCGTTTTTGTGGGGTTAAGAGTCTTTCTTATAGTAGGTCTGCCTCATGGCATCTAGCCTTTCAGTATGCTTGAAAGTGAATCTCACGTGGGATTTCCCAAGTAATATGATGGAATGGATGGGACAAGTTGAGAAGCAATTGGATTTATGTGCCAAGTCTAAATATGCCTTAAACCAGCTTAATGTTTAATATTTTCTACATCATTTTTAGTCGTCTAAAAACATTTGTGTTGTATCTAACCATTTCCCATATGCCAGGGAATGTCCATCAGAACTGAAGGAAGCTATTGCGAGTATAATATTCGCTGCTCCTAGATGTTCAGATTTGCCAGAGCTATTGCAGATTCAGAGTCTATTTACTGCAAAATATGGAAAAGAGTTCATTTCTGCCGCTGCTGAGCTCAGACCTGGCACCAGTGTTAATCGCACTGTAAAGTAGATCCATTACGTCTTGTTTGCGATTCAAACTACAATCTTGTTGTACAATCTCTTCATAACTTGAGTTTTAGTAATTTCCTGTTTCCTTTTGATTTATTAAAATATGTAGATAATTGAAAAGCTTTCTGTAAAAGCACCATCTGCTGAAGTAAAACTCAGTCTTCTGATTGAAATTGCTCAAAAGTACAATCTGCAATGGGATCCTTCAACTGCTATAGCAGAGTTCAGCAAAAAGCATGAAGATCTTCTGGTAATTTATATATCTTAATCCACTTCTCATATTGGTTTTATTTTGTCTGAACTCTTGACAACGCCAACATTTTCTTAAATGATGATCAAACTAATAATGTCTCACATTCTGTTTTCTTGGGTTAAATGAATCAATAACACAGCCTTCATACATTGATAGATATTTTCTTTTTATTTAAGCTTCCTTTTACTAAAGCTTTTACGTCAGTTATTTTGAAACCTTAGTTTATATCTTATCTTATCTTATACTATAATAAAGAAAAGACCCCTTTTTGGGTGGTTTTGGTGTAGCACGGCGGAATGTCTAAATTGACCCTCAAATAATCTTACTAATATAAATAAAAGAGTTAATTGTTTGGTGAAGCCTTTTCACATGACAACAATATCCCTATTAAATAAGTCTTTAATCAATGTTTGTATATTTACAGGAATACTATTGTTTTAAAAATAGATCAAAAAAATTAAAACTTAGATATCTTTAAAAATATATATCGGATTTTTGTAAAATTAGTATATTTGGAAAGCTCTTTGAATTATCTACATAATGAGTACAAACAAGAATATTAAATTTTTATTTTAAGATTTTTTTCTTCATTATTATCAAATTTGGTGTTGTTAAAAGAATCCAATTCAAGCATGTGCATCGCACATGGGGTATTACTAGTTTTTATTAAATTTATATGTGCGATCTTAGCAACTAGTCAAATTAGTTTTCTTAATTGCTAACCTCACGGTAGGTTTCTTGCTTGAGACTGTTAGTCAAGAACTATTAAACTCGTGTATACAGTGTTAGTCAAGAACTATTAAACTTGAGTATACAGTTGATCTTTGCATCGAGCATCAATATGTGATCTTTGCATCGAGCATCGATATGTACAATTGTATGTGTATAGAACACGAGTACTACATATCAATTTATCTATTGGAAACATTATTATATATAAATTGCGTACAATATTTTTCTTATATAAGAACTGAAATGACATCAGATCATACTTTGATGGTCTGTAAATCACTGGTTGTTTAAATAAAGATGTAAACATTTTCAGTTTTCATATTTCAGCTCTCTATAAAACACCTGCTGTTACTGGCAATTTACCATTCATCCATTTATGTGCTAGGATGGATCAAGGCAAATTCGCAGTCGAGCTGCAGAGTATCAAAGACCTGTTGTAGAGAGCTCGCTTAGCTTGTCCTCTAGTAGTGAAGCAGATCTGGTTGCCAGAACGAATCAGAATCAAGGGACTCAACAGCTTCAAACTTCAACTCCCCTTGTCAGCAAGAAAATAATCGTTGATCCCGATAAAACTGATAAATTGGTAATTAGTACAACTGGAGAAACTAGAACGAGCACAAAATCAAAAATCATGGAGAATGCACGAGCTGCAATTGTCGCTGCAGATCGTGCAGCTGCAACTGCCCGTGCGGCTGCTGAGCTTGCAAAAATGTAAGGTTGGAATCAGAATTCTGAGTACTGGTTGTTTGAATGAGATAACCTAATTTGTGGTAGGTATATTACCTTTGGCTTTGGAATTAAGTACTATATATACAATGTGCATCTGTGCATGAGCGCAAAGAATGGGCCTTATGACCATCAGTGACCGCAAATTTTGGATTTGATGAACAAGAGGGCAGACAGCGCGAGCACGTAAATCACTATCATAATGACACTCTTACTCATGATTATCCGCAACCGTGAATGTGCTTTTTCATTTACTCTTCTGAAACATAAAATTACTAATGTTCGTAGTATTTTTCATGCAACTAATGAGTGTTATGGCTAGCTCAGAACATGTGATTACCAACAATTTTATACTGTTGTGACACCAACACCACATTATACGTATTTCCCTATTTAGCACTACCATACTTGGTTTGCTTAGTTTCTTAGTTTAGATAGTTATTAAACTCTAATTCTTTTCTTGTTTACCAAGGCTTTGAAGCTATAAATAGCCTGGCCATAAGTTGTTTTGGATTATCAATCAAATAACAATTCAAATTTATTTTTATTTTCTTCTTAAAGCTGGTGGCTAACCCCCAACTCAAAGGGTTTATCCGATTCTTTTCCTTGTTCTAAGCTTTCTCCAGTGTTAAAAAGGTCTAGAACCCTAACATATACGCATCACTATTGCTGTTCAATTTGAAACTGGAAGTACAATATACAACCACTGTTACTGAGGATGTCATGATGTTTATTTCATTTAGTACAATGTAGTTTCCTAATGAATGTAGCTCGAGGTGATTTCTTGTAGTGCCTTTCCCCCCCTTTTTTGTAGCATTTCTGTCGCCCAAAAAACGGTCAAATTTGTTTGCTATAGCGTTACGAGAGAGAATTCTTCCATTCCTTGTGGGGACCGACTGGTGGCCTAGATTGTGATTCCATTCCTACAGATAATTCTTCCATTGTACCTGAAACAGCCATAGCCAGGGGCTTCTTCACAAAACTACTAGGTGAGACGAATACTATTATGAGAGTTTATCATGAGGTTCCTGTGGGTTAGTCTGGTTTGTGCAATGAAGATTATCTTGTTCGCTCTCAAAAATTGTGTTTCACCATTTAACACTTCAGTGTTGTTATGATATGAGCGGGGAAAAGCTTTACAGCTCTTTATCCTCCTCATCTGAGAACTCCGTTTTTCTTTTGGGGTTCATTCTTTTCTTCTGCTGCTAGCGTTTATTATTGTTCTTGTAGCAGATGTGCCTTGAATACGGTTTAGTATTCAAAGAGGGTTGGCTTCTACAAAGTCTAATACTTTTAGATTTGTAACATGTGTTTTGAATGTTAGTATAGTAAGTCCAAAAGGGTGTGCTAGTAGGTGAGCCCAAAAGGGTGTGATAGTAGTAGTCAAAAGTGGTTTGCTAAGTAGGTGAGTTTTTTGTGTATAAAAGAGGAACCCTATTTTGGGGTAGACCCAATAATTTTGGGGCATTCACCATTAGCAGGCACCCAACCCAAATTTATAAGGGCTGCCCAAAATTTTGTTAAGTTACTATAATACCCCTCACTAGTTTAAATTACAATAATACCCTTCCACTTAATTAAATTCTAATCCTAAAACAATCCCACTAATTAACCCATCCCACTAATTAACCAACCACCCACTAATTAACCATTACCCACTAATTAACCCATCCTAAATTCTAAACTTAAAACCGTTACTTAACCAAAAAAATAAAATAAATTAAGTATTAAAACCCAAAACCCATCTCTCTCCCTCTTCTTCTCCCAAATTTCTGAAAATTTCTTCCATTAAGTGCTCGATTAAACACACACATGGCACCTCGTGTTAAGCGATGCCCTAGAAATACGGTGCCGAATCCTTCTCTACCTTCCGTAGCATCTCAATCTAGGGATTTTGAAAAAAAATAGAGATGAAGTGGATACCGGATCGATTGGTGTTGGAGAGGGAGAAATAGAGGATGAATCTTTAAAATTGCACATAGAAAGGTATTTCCCACAAACTCATTGTTTATTTTTGCGTATTTCGTTGATTTATGACCTGAAATCGATGATTCGCCCTGATTTTTTGTTAGTATCAGGTTCATGTTCGCGAAATGTCGTCGCTTAGAACTTGTTTTTTTACACATATGAAGAATAGTTCGGATCTAATTATGGAAATCGTATTAGCCGAACCTTGTTAGACTTACTTCTGGGTACATTGTTCGGCTTATTGCGATAAAGTTCTAATGTGCCGAACCTTGCTCTGACAAAGGCTAAAACTGTAGTACATTTTATTCGGCTCATATTGATGAAACTCGTATGTGCCGAACTTTAAACTGTTTATGGCCAATAGGTTCCTCTAAAATTATCCAGTTATAGGTGAGTTATGAAAATGTGTGGTATAATGATATTTATTTAATTTGAAAAACTAATTAAGGTTTGTCATTTGTTTTAGAACCCATCCCGGAAAATTCAAGGACAAGCTTAAAAGGAGAACAATGGAAGTGACTCCTTCTAACTCAAAAACTCCCAAACCTCGAGGTGGTGGCACAAAGAACTTACATGCAGGAAAAAGGGGAATTGACACGACTTGCTCTTTGCCCGTAGAACAAGATGATCACAATGATGAAGAAGAAGGTGGGGAAGGTCAAGAAGAATAAGAACTAGAACAAGAACAAGGACAAGAGAAAGTTGTTAAATCAAGGGACACAAGTAAGCACATTCCTCATCCGGATAATGTTATACGTCCTCGCAGTGATGGTTTGCCCCATGGTCTCCCTGAAGATGGTGGAAGAATGTTGATTGGCTACAAGGAGTCATGGGCCAAGAGAATTTACGAGACTCCGGATCACATGGATGCAGTCCGCGTACTTAGACACCAAACCGCTGCACACTGGGATATTTTCAACGAGGCTCCTGAGGTGGTGGCTTTAGTACAAGGCTCTGGTTTATGGCCTACTATTTTCTATGCACAAGATGATTTTGATGCAGTTACAAACTCAGCCTTTTGTGAGAGATTTTGTCCGGAGACTTACACATTTCATCTCCCCTTTGGCGAGATGTCAATTACTCCAGATGATGCACAGAAGATTAGTGGTCTTAGAACACATGGGAAAAATGTGTACTCAGCGGTTTATGAAATGACTTGGGACGAGTTGTATGTACTTGCTGAGGAAACTCTTGGTTGGCCAAAAGAAAAAACAGAATTGGAGTTTTCCTGCGCTGCTAAAGAGGTGAAGTTTGTGGATTCTAGCACAAAGAAGTTGAAGAAAATCAAGTTGACCATTTTGAAAAGGTGTTTTGGAGACACAAAGGAGAAAATTTCAAAGGGGGAGTTGGTTATGGACGAGGTCACAGCTAATCGCACTGCTACCGCGTATTTGTTGTATACTTTAGGAAGTGTTATATTTCCCGATAACAGTGGGAACAAGGTTAATGCTCAATACCTCCAATTGTTAAGGGATTTGAAAAGCTGCCACAAGTACTCTTGGGGAACCGCGGCCCTTTCTTTCCTATTTAATCAACTTGGAACTGCATCTAGGTTAACAAGTAGAAATATTTGAGGTTATTTCACAATGCTTCAGGTAAGTTTACACATTGTAGTTCCATTTTCAAGAAAAACTCGGCTTTCAATTTTGTTTTTAGAGTAAGCCGAACCTATTTTTCAAAAGGTTCGGTTGTTTCGAAATTAATTTATTTAGCCGAACTTAGTTGGTTCGGCTTTAAATTTTTTTTGAAAATATGCCGAACTTGCTGCTGTTTCCAAAAGTTTACAACCTCCATGATCCAATTCTACTGATCCTAATAAATAATTTTTGTGTTTTGTTTTTTATATTGTTGGTGTAGGTATGGATATATGACCATTTTACGGATTTGAATTTAGCCAAGGAAGATGAGAAATGGGTAGACACATTCCCTACCTCGGGCAAATGGAGTTTCAAGGAAAATAAGAAGAGGAATAAAAAGGAAATCTTGATAGCTTTGAGAGAAAAGTTAGACTCTTTGAATGTTGAACAAGTTGTATTTCAACCATACAAAAAGGATGAAGAAGATGATGAAGTTGTTGAGGATGAGGATATGCCATTGGGGATGTATTATGGGCCATTGTTTTATCCCGAAGGTTTTACAGTATTTGATCCCCGTCGAGTACTCCGTCAATATGGATTTATCCAAACGATTCCGGTGCTAGAGGAATCAAAGTTCAAGTTGTTTCCCAAGTGTTCTAAGGGAACAAAGAGTACGGAAAGTTCATGGAATGCCGAATATGATCCCGATCCTACCATTGATTGTTGGAATAAATTGGAAGATAACAAATTAAGTTAGGTTGACTTAGAAGAGTTGCGTGAGGATCCTTGTGAAGTCGACCCGGCTTATATAGATTGGTATAACCAAATCTCACATCCTTTAATCTTTAATAGGGAAAGTCAAGCTTTGGTAAACGGTAAGAGGGGAAAGCAAACACAAAAGGAAGTCGAGCCAAAGACGAGGAAGAACACAAAGGGCATGGTTGAAGATGTTTCGAAGTCTTACCGAACTATGGTATATTTACTGCATACTTTTAAACTTGTTTTCACTATTTTGGTCTATTGTTGCTTATATGTTTTAACTACATTTTATCAGATGGCTGGGGGTAACGACGTGTTGAAGGATATGAAGAAGAAAATTGATTGCAATGTGGATATGGAGGTGGAAGAGCAAGAATATATGTACAGTCGTTGGGATGGAGTAATCAACAAAGGTGAAGGTGCTAGTGGAATGGGTGCTAAAAAAAGGGCATGGTGGTGGAAGAGGCGGTCGTGCTCAATAGAGTATTATGTTAAATTGAAGTACACTAGGTTTTAATGGTTTAGTTTTTAAGTAATGTTTGATTTTATTTACTTGAAGAAAACAATGTTATGTGTTTGGTTTTAGATACAATGTTTTGATGTTTAACTACAATGTTATGCTTTTATGTTTAAGTGAAATACTAAGCTTTGAGTGCACTGCGATATGCAAGTTACAGGTCCAAGTTCGGCTTATTAATATGTTATACGTATTAGCCGAACCTGATATAGACCTTCAACAGTTTGGTTAGTTAAAAGCTCGGCTTATTGGTATTTAACGCGTATCCGCCGAACCTTATACTGTTACGCTCCATAATTCTCTCAAGAGGCAGTAATTTCCATGTTACTAAATCGCCGAACCAAATAGCAAAGTATTAGAATTGTATAGAAATTTGTAAATTACTATACTACCCCCTAAGTTGATATAAAAACAAAAAATTCTCTTTGGGGTCAAAGCATAAGGAACATCAATTCGGTTCTTCTACCTTCTCTATTCAAACCAATTCGGAGAAAATCGGTTAAAACCATATTTCATCGCCGAAATTGATCGTCGATTCATAAAAATTTGATCGTCGATTAAACACAACTACAAAATGGCTCGTAAGAAACAAAAAGCAACTGGTAGGCGGTCCAAATCTTCTTCTAATCCGTCGATTGAATATCAAGAACCGTTAGAAGGAGTTGAAACTGAAATTGGCAAAGAAGTTCAATCAAGTGAAGAAGAAACCGTGGAAATTAGGATTAGAAGGTATGTTATACAAACCCAACCCTTTAATTTGTTGATTAATGCATTTTATTGTATTGTTAGACTAGGTTTAATTGAAAAAACCTAGGTTTTAAGAAGATTTTTCCGAAACACAGGGACAGGTTCGGCTCATATGGTTTAATATATGATATGCCGAACCTTTAACTGAAGAACAGTTCGGCCGGTTTATATAATAGCTGATCTTTGAGTGTCACTGGTTCGGCTCTTTATACTGGCGTTCGTATACGCCGAACGTTGTCGTAGTATTATGCTTATTTATGTTTTTGTTCTATGTATAGGAACCTAAAGGGTAAAATGAAAAGACGGGAAGATCAACCTGAAGTGCAACAACAACAACCAGAGAAGCAAGAAGCTACACCTCGTGTTGTTGGGTTTCACATTCCTGATGATGATGATGTAATAGATCCGAGAGATGATGGTTTACCACACGGTCTTCCGATTGTGAAGCAAGGTGTTGATTGGTTACCGAGAGTCTTGGGCTAAGAGGATATATGAGACTCCTGACCATTGTCGTGCGGTAAGAGTTTTGAGACATCAAAGGGATGCACATTGGGATTTGTTTAAAGAGGTGCCTGAGGTTGTTTCTATAGTGCAAGCCTCTGTTTTATGGCTTGACATTAAATATGGTCATCAAGAATATGATAGAGTGACAGCCTCCGCCTTTGCCGAGAGATTTGCTCCTGAGACTTACACATTTCATCTCCCTTTTGGCGAGATGACAATCACTCCTGACGACGCTTTTAAGATTACGGGCCTTAGTGTAACCGGAGAAAGCGTGGATGCCGCATTTTATAATATGAGTTGGGATGAGTTGTATAAGTTGGCCGAGGAAACTCTAGGTTGGCCAAAATCGAAAACCGAACTAGAGTTTTGTTGTTCTGTGAGAGATGTCACTTCTACCCATGATGATAAAGGTGCTCCTAACAAGAAAAACAAGAAGTTCAAGTTGGTGAGGTTGAAAACCTATTTTGAGAAAACAACGGACATGGTTAAAGATGGAAAGTTGGTGATGACTGAGGAGTTAGTGAAACAAAATGCAACAGCATATATGTTGTACACTCTTGGAAGAGATATCTTTGCAGACACTTCTGGGAACAAGGTGAGTACTCAATATCTCCAATTTTTCAAGGATGTTCACTCGGTTAATACTTATGCTTGGGGGACAGCGTCACTTGCCTACCTACTCAATCAACTCGCACAAGCATCCAGGTTGGCGAGTATAAACATTGGAGGAAATTTTACTATGCTTCAGGTAATTATCTTCATTAAATTTGATTTTGTTGTTCAAATTATACTTATTCAAAACAAAACCTTGGTTCCTCAGGGACAAGTTCGGATTAAACTTTAGCATATGTTGTAGCTGATCTTTCTGAATAATGGGTTCGGCAGGTTTGTTATTTTTCGTGCTCTACCGAACATTGATAAGTCATAGGATATTTTGAGAAATCTTGAATTGTTTATGTAGGTGTGGGTATATGACTAGAGGTGTCAAACAGGCCGGGCCGGCCCAGCCTGGCCTGTCCCCGGTCGGCCTAGCCTGGGTTAGCCTTCTTACCAAACAGGCCAGGCCGGCCAGGCCTGTCGCGAGTTCCACTAAGCCCAGCCTGAGCCTGAGCCTGGTCTTCTTTTATTGGGCCGGACCAGGCCCAGGCTAGCCTGTCTAGCTACACAAAAATATTTTGCAAGGGATGAGAGTCGAAGTTCTGACCCCTAGATAGTTCGTAATGCCTGAGACCAATTGAGCTAACGTGATCTCTTGATTGCATAGTATAACGAAGAAAAAATAATGCATGTAATTACATAAAATTTCCCAAAATAATTACGTTTTATCACCGTATAAAATATCAGTGGTAATTGTGATAAGAAGAGCGCTGTTAATAATGGTAGGTTAGATATTATAAGGAATGTGTAACTGAAAATAGATACTACAAGATATTACTTATTTCCTTTCTCGCGTTCATCATTAATTATCTCCTAATTTTTTTTTTTTTATTTTATCTCAAATTAGCTATAGATGATGCGGGTGATGATTTATCTCCTAAATCTTTTTTTTTCCATCTCAATTATCTCCTAATTTTTTTTTTCATTTCAAATTAGCTATAGACGCGGGTGATATTCCGTACTTTTTTTTTCTATAACTACCTCTACTATTTAATTTCGGAGACAATTGCTATATTAAGTAGTAATAGCTTCCCTTTTTTTTCTCCGGCAAACTAAATTTAACTTTAATATTTAATTAATAAAAAATTACGGAATAAATATACATTGAATTCGATAACATACCTAATAATTCTCACCAAATCTTATATTTCCATCTTTATACTTATCTGCCAAAAATAAATTTATATAAGATTCAATGGTTGTAGCTAGAGTCAAAGTCCAGTAATCACATATAAATAAGTTTTACATTTTGTGTACAAAATGGAGGGACCTAGATCAGTGGTACATGGCCGTCTTCTACATCTCATGCATCATGGGATCGAGTCTCTAATCAAATGTAACATTTTTGGCTAAATAAAACTGAACTTAGTTTATCTAAAATCGCATACGGGCTTTGGCAGGCTGGCCTGTGCAGGCTTATACAGGCCCAGGCTAAAACAGGCCAGGCCATAACAGGCTAACAGTCTGGAAATCACAGCCCAGCCTGGGCCTATCTGGAGCCTGGGCCCAGCCTGGATCTGTTAGGGCACGGGCCAGGCCAGAATTTGGCCTGATTATATGGGCCGGGTCAGACCAGACCCGGGCTAGTCTGGCCTTTTTGACACCACTATATATGACCATTACCCGGAATTGAAATTGGCCAAAGTACATGCTAATTGGGATAAAAGAACTCCAACAGCGAATCGATATGATATGGAAGCCAAGAAAGAAAGAAATACGAAAGATGTGTTTATTAATCTCAAGGAGAAATTAGACTCTTTGGATGAGAGTGATGTCGTATTTGACCCATATTTGAGAGATGTTCGAGAAGATTATGTTATTCAAGATCATTTTGTGCCGATAGGTATGTACTATGGACCTTTATTTTATCCGGGTGTTTATGTAATATATGATCCTCGTCGCATTCTACGTTAGTTAGGAGCTGTCCAAACGCTCCCGGTAGTTAACAATAAGTTCAGCTTGTTTCCATTGGGTAGCCATGGGACTAAAAGCACCACCTCTTCGTGGTGCCCCAAATATGATCCAGAACCAAGCTTACAGCACTGGAGAACGTTGGATGCCAACAAGTTAAATATGAACCACTTTCATATTTTGGCTGACGGTCCTCCACGAGTAGAGCCAGGCTATATGGATTGGTATAATGAAATTTCACATCCGCTTATTATCAATAGAGCAAGTCAAGTTGTAGCTGACAGGGACAAGGCAAAGGTTGCCAAAAAGAAGACCAAGGCCGTTGACATTCAAAAGGCATACAAAACAATGGTAAGCGATGTCATCAATTTACACTTGTTTAAGTGTTACTTCTTAAATATTAAAGTTCTTGTTTAACTAACCTTAACCTTGAACTAGGTTGCGGCGGGTAAGGAGTTGTTGAGAAATTTGAAGAAAAGAATTTCTTGCAAAACTAAGATGACGGTGGAGGAGAAAAAGGATTGGTACAACCAGTGGGATGCAGTCATAAACAAAGGGAAAGGACCCAATAAACCAGAAAAAAGGCCGACGAGCAAGAGGCCACGGCAAGAAGGTGAAGGCTCAAGTCAACCTGCTAGGGGAAGGCCAAATGCTGAAGAGGACGAGAATGTACGTCATAAAGGGAAAAGAGGTCATGGTGAGTGAACTATAAGTTTGGATGGATGTGTCCTGAAAGTACACTTAGTTTGTTATATTTCGTAAGGAGTTGTTAAACACACTTTGTTTGTTACGAGTTGTGAAGTACACTTGTTAGGTACCTTAAATCACATGTTTTAATGTAATTTTAAATGGTTTTATATGCTTTGTTCGAATGTTAGGTGGTGTTTCAAACAACACGAAAGGGACTGGTTCGGCTTAAATTACATTTTGCGTATTTGCCGAACCTATGAGTTTCAACCAAATTTTGATAATGTCTTGGTTCGGCGCACTCGACCAGATTCGAATTAGCCGAACCTTAAAATCAACATGTTCGGCTAATAAAGATATCGTTCACATGCGCCGAACATTACACTGTCTTCTCAAAAAAATAGATCCGTTGTGGCATTTACTATATATAGTGTTTCTATTCATAGCATTGGGTCTGCTTAACTCATTGTTTACGTCTATACTAATTCATGGAACCATTCACCGTAGAAGATGATAAGTTGCTTGTTAGAGCTTTCATTCAGACTTATCGTATTTGTGGTGAGCATTATTCGATGTTTTGGAAAAAAGTTAAAGAATACCATTTTCGGGTAGATGGAAATCGTAAACACCGTACGCATTCGGAATTAACCGAAAGATTCCGACAAATCCGTTATACGATGAAAGATTACATCAGAGTATTAGGATGGGTTAATCAATATCATCCCAGCGAAACTAATGAAGAAAAAGTGAGTAATCCAAAAGATTAGTGTTCCATTAGAGAGTTGTTTATTTATTTTTTTATAAAACTAACCTTCCATTCAATTTTTTTAGGAAGCTAGAATTCAAAGGATTTGGGCTATACTCCATGGAGGAAGAAGATACTAGCTTGTAATATGTTACACATGGATGAAGAGAAGAATTCCTAGATTTATTAGAGACCTTTGCGCTGAGATGCACTAGATTGACGAAATTCGTTCAGGTTCGGCATTTAAATCAAAATATATTTCTGCCGAACTCATAGTGTTTTTTAAAATTTGAAAAGTAGCCGTTGGGAATGGTACATTATGTGTGGTTCGGCTTGTAATATAAATGCCATACTAGCCGAACTAGATAGGTTTAATGAACTTTTTAAAATATAGCCGTTACAAATAGTACAATCCGTCACTCATATATATATCCACATATGATATCTCATTATCAAAGCACAAAATGGCAGCATCTAGACCTAAGTATACTCTATAAGAAGATTTATCTCTTTGCAAACATTACGTAACTTACTATCCGGATAATGGTGCCGAGCGACGAGTAAAGGGTTTAATGAGTATGTACTACTTTTTCAGAATTCATGAAGCATTAACCAATGAAACAGGTAATCCAAACAACCGGGATAACGCTTCCATGTTTTGTCGAATAGAAAAAATAATAAAAAAAAGTTCGGGACTTCATAGCTATTATTCGGATTGTGAATCGATATAGGCTTAAAGGTGAAACAAATGATGAGGTTGTTGTTCGATCTCTAAAGGAATGGCGTAGATGGAAAGGAAAAAATTTCAAATACCAAGCTCACTACAACATCCTTAGAAAGTTTGTCATAACTCGTTTTGGTTATTAAATTTTTGTAATTTTTACTTTGTAATGGGTAGTAATTTTGTAATGGTTAATTTGTAATGATGATTTAATGATTTCAAACTATTTCAAACAATTGGTCATTTGTATTGTTATCCGGATCAGCTTAATAGTGATTTTTTCGAATAAGCCGAACCTTACAATAAAGATTGAATACATATAATCACTCAAGTTCGGCACAATAAAATTGTCAACTGTTAGCCGAACCAGACAATGTAAGGAATATTATTAGGATCGGCTTATTATTGAATACATCGAATAAGACGAACCTTTAACTGGGTGTTGAAATACAAAGTATAACTAAAGTTCGGCACACACAAGTCGTCAAATGTAAGCCGAACCTGTTACTGAAAGTTCTTGTTCTTCCATTGTTTGCACCAAAAAACAGGTTAAAAAACCAAAAAAAATTATCAATTCATAACATGCGCTTTAGGATACATTATGTAGCATTCATAATCTCATATCAACCTAGGCATCCGACGAAAAGAAAATGCAAAATAATTATACATATTAGAACAAGTACTAGGGTGATCCCAACCTCACAACATCTTCTTCGTCATCTTCAAAAACATCCTCTTCATCATCCACGGAAACATCTTCTTCATCCTCATCATCCATTACAAACACTAGTCCGGGTGGAAGAGGTGGATGTAAACTTCTCCAAAGCTCCATCTCCGTAGCGTAATTTGCACACCAATCCATAGCTTAATTTTCTTCAAAAACAGGCCAAAAGGCTTCAGGAAACAATGGAGGTATTGGGAAACCGGGTCTAAGCTTAAGACCGATATAATGGCAGCCTTGAACAAATGCAATGACAAGTCTTCTATCTTTCACACTCTCATTGCAAGGCTTTGTTGGCGGCACGTAGGTGGAACAACTTCCGGCCCTCGAAAACGAATGAACAACACAATTAAAGGTCTCCGCGATTAAAAACCCACATATCGGCATTTGCATCCAATAATCACGTGTGATGACGGCATCCCCATGTAAACTACGTTCAAAACTAATGAACTCTTGTGCGACCCCGTGATCGCCGCCACCTCGCATCATTGACTTGTAGAAGTCCCTGTTTCGACGTAGAGTTTGTAACAATCTTTGACGAATATGATTTACTTCATCCCCTTGGGCAACCGGTTGGTTCCCATCCTTAAAAGGTCCTAGTTATTCCGCGGTGACATGGAAACCACAATTTCCATCCCCTTCGACATCGTCCATGGATATAATAAACTCATGAATGGCTTCGGGTAGGTTCTCCAAGTAGTTTCTGTAAATCATATTAGAAGGTCTCAAATACTTCCCCAAACTATCTCTTTTAGGACCCTTCATTTTCCCTTCCGCATATATGGTTTTTTTCTCCTTTCGCTTGGGAAGCGTCGTGGTCTTTGTTGTTTCCATTTGTTGAGATGGAAACATCTTACCTTTAAGATTTATGTCTCCTTCCAATGGGGGAGGACATAGAGGACCACTATTCTTAACATCTTTGTTACTTGTTTCACCTTTAACCTTGGTCGGTCGACCACGTTTCTTTGATAGCTTCACTTCATCCATCTTGTCTAACTTCTCTACTACCTTCTTCTCTTTTTCGTACTTTGCATCATGGTACTCCACCCCGCATGGATCCCTTGTGGTAGGTGTTGGTTTTTTGGTAATAGCATATGCTCTTGATCTTTGCTCTTGTCGGTTCTCTTTCGTGGGTGGCCTACCTTTTTGTGGTCCCTTTTCCGGTTCTAATATACCTTGTTGGGTGTGAGGATAAAGGATTGGCATCATGTTTTCCCAAAATATTAGTTTATGAGGTCGGAACATCCCACGATACATTTCAGCCAACCTTTTGTCGTAAGGTGTGTCCCAAATCTCTACATCATCGTCCTCGTCGGGCATTGGATCACTACTCAATTGTTTACAATGAGAATCAATAGCCTCAAAAGGTATCCTACAATCCTTGTACCGAAGTAGTTCATGTCGACATGGAAGTCCCATGCTTTCCCTCATTTTACAAACACACTCTTCTTGGTAGTTGGCGTCCATTTTGTCCATCAAATCCACTTCCTTCATTATAAGTTCAAGGCACAAATGAGAGACCATATGGGTTAGTCCCCGGAGCCACTTATCATCCGGGAATTCATCATGCTTCATCATTAGATTTTTTCGAATAACGCTCTAATTCTTATAACATCACTCATGAAATAGTCTTCCATTGCGTCAAAAACCGTGACGAACGTGTCCATGCACCCAAATAGATTCTTCTTCAAACGATAGTGAGCCGACTTTACCATACTTGTAGCTTGGTTGTCGAAGTGCTTGTGCTGGTTTTTAAATGCACTAACAAATCTATGTGCGTTCGTATCTAAGAATTGCTTCCGTAAATATATAATGATTTCTGGGTATTTGACGCCCCAATTCGCAATGAGCTTTGCAACATTTTCTTCAAACACTTCTTCGGTGATGGACCAAGTCAAAGCTTCCCAATCTTTGTGGAAACATTCCCACATCCTTTCATTAGACTCATATGTTTCCTTGAATTCTTTCTTCTTCACTTCTTGTTCTCCATCCGGTAATGTAGCAATCTTCTCTAGCTCTTTCAACTTCAACGGTTGGATTATCCCTTGGCATTTCTTCCTAACATTATTCCATACATGAAAGGTACAGAGAAAGTTTTTGCGCGTCGGAAATACCTTCCTTATAGCAAACATCAATGCCGCCTCTTGGTCGGTTACCATGACCTTTGGAAGAGCATCCTCCCGGAAAATTAACTTCACTTGTTCCAATGCCCACACATAGCTTTCTTTCAACTCATCATGCAAAAAACAAAAAGCAACGGTGAAAAGTGACTTGGTTGACGTATGACCAACAACGTTCATCAAGGGCATCTCATACTTATTGGTCTTGTAAGTGCAATCCAATATGAGAACTTTTGGGAAGCATAACGCCAACTTTACGCATTCCGGATGCGCAATAAAAAGGTGCGTCACATGGCCGAATTCATCCAATTTCTTTTGGAAAGCATAGTTCTTCTTTTGCGCCAATCACAATAATTGCTGCATCACCAACCTACCTTGCAAATCCTTTCTTCTCAAAGTACTTCTCGCGTTATAGATTTGTTGCAACGTAGTCTTGTTATTCTTATCATCCTCCTTCAACTTCCTAAGAATTTTAGAGGGAGCCATACGTGCTCGTGTCATTTTATCTACCTCCGCATATTCATGAGGTTTGAGTCTTCCGGCTCTATAATGTCCATGAAGATCCTTTGGACGTGGGTGGTTATGACGGCAATCCATATCTTTATTCATTGTGAAAATGTCTTCATCTTTATTCCAATTTAAGATGATCTTGAAAGTACAATTTATCTTCCTTGTTTTAGTCTTATATTTTTTCCCGGTCTTCCCAATATATGGCTTATCTTTTTTCTTCTTGCTTACTTTCTTCCCGCCCCTCTCACAAACCATCTCAACCCGCTTCTTTCGGCTTTGTCTACCTTTAACTAGGACGCAATTGATTTTCCAAGCATGTTCCTCAACCCATTTAACAACTTCTTCTTTGGTTTTCCACGTCTACATATCCACAAGTACAAAACTTTAGTTTTATTAATGATTTTGCATACAACATAGTTGAAAATTTATAAAAAAAATAAACTACGTTTTTTACCTACCAAGTCAGTTTGGAAGTGATCTCTAGTATCTTCATGAATTACATCAACAGGAAGTGGTTGATCCTCCATAGTTTCCATTTCAGCAACAATCTACAACAATATCGCACAGGTTTTGGGTCAGGTTCGGCTAACACGAACAACAATATGAAAGCCGAACTCAATGTTCGGCTTATTCGTGTTTGACTAATAAAGCCGAACTACATTTGAAACATGGATTCGGCCTATTTGGGACTAATCTTATAAGCCGAACCATAACACTTAAATTTCAATAAAAATCTGAAAACAAAAAATTTATGTTCGGCTGAATAACGAGTAAGCCGAACATTACACTGTAACTCGTATGTTTTGAAAGATATGGTTCGGCTACAAATGTTACCTCAAATTTGAGTCGAACCATGAACTGTTTTTGGCGCTAAAACAATTGAAGGACAGATCGGCGCACATTTTTCTCAATCGAATAAGCCGAACTGTTCTTATTTTCCATGGTTCGGCACAGCTGTTATCTGCCGAACCTTGTTCTGTTTCGCCGAACCAGTTGCAAAAATCATAAATTTTGGTGAAATCAAGCTACAAAACGGACATTAAACAACTTATACAACCATACATGTGTATTATTAGCATTGGGTTCCTCATCTATGTACTCATCTTCGGGATTTGTCTCCATAAAGGAATCATCTTGAGCTTGAGAAAAAAGTTGAGTTTGGGTAAAATCATTTTCATAATCCAACAAATCAGCCATTTCAGGATCTCCATCGTAATTGATATGTATTTTCTTAGCTTTACGTAATGAAGATTCACCTTCCTCACTCGAATTTGTATCACACATCTCTCAATATTCACAAAGATCACAAACAAAGAAGAAGAAAAAAGTTTTTTCCCTCTTATTTTTTCCTCCTCTCCTTCTTCTTTCCTCCTTTTTCTTTTTCTAATCTCACTCACTAATTTAAACAAAAACTTATTATCATTAATTCACACTAAACTAATTTTAGTCATTAACAATTAATAAAATTTTATTATCACTAATTAACCACTAATCTAATGAGGGGTATTTTAGCATTTTTGAAAAATGCAGGATAAGGGCCACCATTGAAATACTATTGGCACCCATGTTTTTGTCCTATATGAATGCCCCAAAATTATTGGGTCTGCCCCAAAATAGGGTTCTAAAAGAGAGACTTCTTCTCCTTTTACTAACAAGAGAAACCAATGTAACTAAGAGAGAGTAAGAGGCAGTAGAGGCCTGATCTTGAGAGGGGGTTTTGAATCATAGTCTTGTAATCTTGTTTGAATCATAGTGAAATCGTTATCGTCGTCTTCCAAAGTGGATGTAGATCATCTTGATCGAACCACTATAAATCCTTGTGTTGTGTGTGCTTGTTTTACTTTTGATTTCATTTCTATTTCAATGCTTGATTGATTGTGCTTAGAAGAGCCATTTGTCATAACAAATTGGTATCAGAGCTCTGGGTGGAAGCGGTCTACAATGGCGGCAAAGTATGAGATTGAGAAATTTGATGGAAGGAATGATTTCAATTTATGGAGGCTAAAGATGAGGGCTGTTTTGGTTGAACAAGGTTTGGTGAAAACTTTGAAGGGGAAAACGGCTCTAGTAACAACATTGTCGGATGAAGCAAAGGAAGAACTCATGGAGAAAGCTCATGGAACAATTTTATTTTGTTTGAGCAATGAGGTCTTAAGAGAAGTTACGACGGAAACGACAGCGGACGGGCTATGTAACAAGTTGGAAAAGAGGTATATGACTAAATCCGTAACTAATCGTTTATATCTCAAGAAGAAATTACATACTCTTAGAATGCATGAAGGAATGTCTATTATAGATCATATTGATGATTATAATAAAATTCTCTTGGATTTGGCAAATATTGATGTCAAAATTGAAGACGAAGACCAAGCTTTGGTTTTGCTTTGTTCCTTACCACCATCTTATGATAATTTTGTTGACACCATAATGTATGGAAAAACTATAATTTCCATGGAAGACGTTAAAGCGGCTTTGAACTCTAAGGAGTTAAAGAAGACGGGTATTGATGGAAAAGATAATTCGGGAGATGGGTTGTTTGTTAGAGGAAGAGGAAACCAAAGGGGCGGATTTGATAGGACTAGATCAAAGTCATGGTCTAAATCAAAATCCGGTAAATTATAATGTTTTCATTGTAAGAAAAAGGGACATTTCAAGAAGGATTGTCCAAAATTGAAGAATGTTGAGAAGAATACTAACCAAGGCACCGCAGCAAATGTTGAAGTAGAAAGTGATGATGGAACGGTTCTCACGGTTCATACCGAAAGCTCAGAAAATGGGTGGATTCTTGATTCGGGGTGTACTTTTCACACGTGTCCTCATAGAGAGTGGTTTACTACTTATCAAGCTAGAGAAGGTGGTAAAGTTCTTATGGGAAACAATGTCACATGTAAAGTGGTGGGTGTAGGTACAATTCAAATTAAGATGTATGACGGTATGGTGAGGACTTTAACTAAAGTTAGGCATGTTCCGGACTTGAGAAGAAATATGATTTCTTTGGGTTCGCTTGATTCAAATGGCTGCAAGTATCAAGGTGAAGGTGGAGTTATTCGTGTCTCAAGAGGAAGTCTTACAATTATGAAGGGCGAGAGAATTAATGGTCTTTATACGCTGCAAGGTACTCTTTGTGACGGGTAATGCAGCTGTATGTTCTTCAAGTTCTGAAGATGATACTACCAAGTTGTGGCATATGCGGCTAGGGCATATGATCGAGAGGGGATTGGCTGTTTTGAGCAAGAAGGGATTTCTTTGTGGTCATAAAACATGCAAGCTTGATTTCTGTGAACATTGTGTCTTTGGAAAGAAGTGTAGAGTCAAGTTTAGTACAGCTATTCATAACACCAAGGGTATTTTGGATTATATTCATTCTGATCTTTGGGGTCCTTCTCGGGTTGATTCACATGGTGGTGGTAGATATATGTTGACGAAGCCGGTTCCTAGTATCAAGTTCAAGCATTGCTTGGACTTGGTTGGTGTCAACAGGTGTTGAGAGCCCTTGAGGGGCTGATCGAAGACGATGATGATGAGTGGTTATGGTATTCAAGAGCAAGGTGGAGTCACGGGAGTCGGGGTGAAGAGTGGTTATGGAATGCCGATGGTCGAAGGTCGTTGGTGGAGCCGTGAAAGCTCAAAGTATGAGTAGTGTTCCAAGAGCATCTGGTGGAAGTAATGCGATGAGTCAGGAAGGTCGCGGGTGTAACCGGAAAGCTCAAAGTATGAGTAGTGTTCCAAGAGCATCCGTGCGTGGCGTGTAATGCCGGTAGTGATCGAAGGTCGCAGTGGTGGGAAAGCTCGAAGTATGAGTAGTGTTCCAAGAGCATCTGGTGGCAGTAATCATTGTCCGATTGGTAGCATACGAACGGAAGTGGTGAGGTGGTGTGTATTCACGCCAAGGTGGAGATTCGTATTCAAGTCAAGGTGGAGATTTGTAGCAGATGTGCCTTGAATACGGTTTAGTATTCAAAGAGGGTTGGCTTCTATAAAGTCTAATACTTCTAGATTTGTAGCATGTGTTTTGAATGTTAGTTTATTAAGTCCAAAAGGGTGTGCTAGTAGTCAAAAGTGGTTTGCTAAGTAGGTGAGTTTTTTGTGTATAAAAGGGAGACTTCTTCTCCTTTTACTAACAAGAAAAACCAATGTAACTAAGAGAGAGTAAGAGGCAGTAGAGGCCTAATCTTGAGAGGGGGTTTTGAATCATACTCTTATAATCTTGTTTGAATCATAGTGAAATCGTTATCGTCGTTTTCCAAAGTGGATGTAGATCATCTTGATCGAACCACTATAAATCCTTGTGTTGTGTGTGCTTGTTTTACTTTTGATTTCATTTCTATTTCAATTCTTGATTGTACTTAGAAGAGCCATTTGTTATAACAGCTCTAGACGTAATCTTCATCAATTTGTTATTGAATCTTCATGCTCTGTTTGTTTCTTGATCTTTAATCTTTGATTCTCTCTCTTCTTCTGTTTCTTAATCTATTAAATGGTTATTTCTAAAACATAAAAGCCTTAATATTTTGATTGGTAACAGTCCCTACAGGTTGAATTTGGGCAATTTCCATAAATAGGTATTGTGAACTAATGAATTTGTGTGATGAAAATGAAAATCCTATGTAATATTGCAACTCATCTTATGATCCTCCAAGGACCAGTCATGCAGAACAAAGCTTAAACTTATTGAAACTGATTCCTTTTCTTTGGTAGTTGGTATTTGAGTACCAAAAGCGCATAACAAATTTCAGGCATCGTACCAGGCATTAGCATGGTCAAGAGAAGAATTAGTACAATGAAAATCCACTCAAATGGATTAATCTTGACCTGAGTTGACCAAACATGAATACAAGTACTTAAAGATGTTCTTCTTTTTCGTCATCTGAGTTAACCAAACATGACTTTTCTCTGCTTAACTATCATATAAAAAACACAAGCACAAGCATGGGAACATATATATATTATGCTTCTTTGATTTAAGACTACATCAAGTTTTATATGAAGAGAATACTCATTGTTTCACCAGAACTGCAGTGTTTCCCGTTACCGGTTGGAAGCTAGCAACATTCTCCAGACGTTCCCATATTACCGTTCGCTTCTCACATGCTGCTTTTAACTTTGCTGCTTCATCCTCAAACTTTTCCTGATATGAAAGGACAAGATCGTTGTCCATCTCTGCGAACATCTTCCGAACATTCAGAGTGAGATTAAGAACAGCTTGATTCCAGTGTCCTTGGGCATTTTTCTCTAGTGCTGGATATATTAGAGGCAGGATCACTTGTCGGTTGTGCGCTATCAGACTCACAATGTGATCATTGTTCCATAAGAAGAGTGCCCTTTCAGCCACCTATATATTCAAAATTAGAAAAGAAAAATTAACACTAAGAATCTGTTTCATACACATTTAAGAATAAATGTTGTAGATATAAGACTGTGACAAGATAAATTCTGGCGCGAGAAAGATAACTAAAACTCAAAACATGTTTCCAGATTACATTGTTACTGTCATGTGATCAGTTGATCACCGAAGAGGACCTTATTATGCAGGTCCAAACAACAAGCATGCTAAATAAGCAGCGGAAGGATAGGTAATTAACCCCAATTATCTCTAAAAGATAACGCAAGAGCAATAGAGAAGATCAGGCAAGGTTTAAGTGAAACAAATAATCCGCACGTCTTTGATTCCCTAGCAGATGTTTCCTACAGCAGTATCCATTCAGAAACTACAATTATCCTATTCAATGAATGCTGACACTCATAAAACTGGTAACCCTGGATAATCTTTGGAACAAGGAAATTCAGTTGAAAGAATTAAGCATATAAACATGGAAGATGGCATGAAAATTTATCTTACCTTTTAACATGATAAAGGGACATCATCATCCAATGACATTTATTCGACATTTTAGCACACCACAAACTTTCACGGTTTCAAAAATTACCCAGTTAGCTAATTCATGGCACAGAATGAACATGGAATTCTATAACCACGAAATGAAGTTAAGGTTATGCCTAAGTAACTCGCCTAGCATTCCTTGCGTTATTAGGTTAACCCAACAAACTTGTACAATATATCTGGAGATGGTGTTACTTATTGGACTTCAAAACAATCATAAGTTCTTTTGAGTCCCTTAATTGTTCGCATGAAGAGAAAGAAGCACCTAATACTTGAACGTATTTACTACATCTGGATTATATAACAGATGAAAATAAAAAACACCCTTAGATGGGTAACCATTGTGTACCTCAAGCAATAGCCCTGCTTCTAAACTGTAGGGATCAAAAACAATGAAACGAATGTCTAGAAGAAATTACCTGGAAATGTGAACTGTTGAGACTTGTTCCGATCCTTTTGAACAACGGGACCATTATTTTTTGGAATTCAGCCATATTAGTCGCTTCCAAAATCTCCTCCAACTCGCCCAAAAACATTACTTCCTTCTGGCTACTTGTTACAGGCCAGTATTTCAATAACCCTCTTATCACGTAACTAACCAACTTTGGATCCTTCTCTAGAAATTGTGCTATACAATATGATAATTGCTGAAGGTAAAGACCCACAGATTTCGGTTTGTGAAGAGGAATCAATGCCCTACACAGAAACATCTTATGCTCCTCTTTTAATGGTAATGCAAACCCACTTATCACACTCCCAAAAATCTCCAACAACTCAGCAATTCCATTATGTCGTTCCGTTTCGAAAACAAATCGATAAAAGATGTTGCTTACAGACTTACGAATAAACGGTCTGTGAACCATGAACTTCCCGTAAATCCTATGTAGAATTGTTTTCAAGCAATCCCTTTCTCTTGGATCATCAGAATCAAATAAGTCTAACAATTTCAAAATAAATGAATGATCAACATGCTTTTTCGCGACCTTCGCATCAAGGTTACTCGATGTGATAAATCTAAGCAGCAAATCATACACTAACTGTAAATGAGACCAAGCAGGATCGAACATCGGTTCATCATCATCATTTTCACCACCACCATTAGACCGATAATTAGGTGGGAAAACCCTGAACAAATTAAGCGCAGTCATTTTGCAAACCGCAGCAATTACAGGCTCATTAAATCTAACAGATCCAGAAGCAACAAAATCAACAAGTTCAATCAAAGTCGAACGTTTCAGATCTTTCTCAGCAGCATTCTTGGAATCATTGAAGTCAAAAACCACACAACATAAATTCAACTTGCTGATTAATAAGTTCTGTTTCTCAGGATTCGAAACATCTTTAAATGATAAAAGCGGTTCAATACCAGCTACAACACTCGAAGGGAAAACCGCTGAAGACATTCTTTTAACCACATTCGATCGGCTCGATACAGTACTTGAATTTGAACTGTTAGTCCTCTGAATTCCATTTCCAACAGCATTGTTGTTTACAGAATTATTATTTCCAGTAGAATCACCATTATTTTCAGCTTTCGACGAAGATTTCCTAGGGAATTTACTGAGAAATTGCTTGAACATTGTGCCAATTTCAACTTCAATCAATGTGTATGGCTCAAATCAGGATTTAAACCCTAGATCAAAATCATCATCACGACACAAACAATTTCAAAACCCTAATTAAAACATACAACAACAAAGAAACCTAGACCTAGAAACCCTAGATCTTGGCTTTGTATTTTGAAATTGAATGATAAATTCGTAGATCTGTTTCATATAGAACAACTACATAAATCTAATTCCTTGATAGATAAATTATATTATGGTACAAAACATTTTCATTCTAATTCTATTAAAATTTAAGAAATCTAATGAATAAATATAGAAAAAATTTCCAAAAAAGAACGAAAAATGAAAATGAGAACCACAACAACAACAGATCTCGGAAAAAGAGAGAAGAATTGAGAAAGACAGTTAAAAATCTACGGTTTGGAGGAGCAGGAGCAGCAGCATTAATGGAGGTGGTAATGTTTTGTTGTTGTTTTGAGTGATGAGAATGACTCTTGTTTGTGATTGTTGGAGATGATTTTTGATTTCTAGGGTTTAGATTTTGACGAATGGAGAAGAAATTGAAATAAGAAGAAATGCTTTTTTTTCTTCTTCTCTCGATTGAAGAGAAAAAAGGATGGCATTTTCTGAGAAATACAGAGGATCTTGCAGAGTTGTTTTTGAAAAATGGAAAATAATAAAGCAGGAATATTAATTATTAAATAATAATTCAAAAAATTTATTCATTTATTGTTAATAACAAAAGAAATTATTGGAAGCTGAGAAGGATTGTCCACTCACTGTCTAAAGTTAAAGGGTGGGTGGGTGTTTTGAATCTTGTGAGTTGTGACAACTGAGAATAGCTTGGATCCGGTTCTGTTTTGATTTTGGTGTGTTCAAGTAAGATTTTTGACACTTAAAATAGGTTCCTTTCTAACAAATCTAACATTGGGGTTCTAGATTATGGAGCTAGACTATTTGAGTTGTTTCTCATAATGATTAGAAACAACCTTGTAATCCAAATGAGTGACTTACAGCACTAACGGTTACATGCTATTACCTGAAACTTTGAAAAAGAGAAAAATATGTTGATTCATGTAAAGATTTTATCTTCGTGAAAGGATAAGATGACACGGTTAGAATAGCATTATCATTATATGACATGATAATTCAATTTTATTTTATTTTACGAATGACAATGAATTTAAAGTTAATATTTTGTAGACACGTTTTTCTTATAAAACTCTACATTTTAACTAAAAATGAACGCATTTCGATACGTATAAAACTACTATGGCGAAGTTTCGTATTTCAGAATACTCTCATTTTTGATAAGAATGTAAAGCTTTATAAAAGGAATGTGTCACCAAAAGATTGGCTTTAAATTGATTGTCGTTTGGATTTTGTAGAAAAATGGCGTCACCACTTCATTATTATGTCATTCTAACCATGTCATCGGATCCTTCCCCTTTATCTTAGTGATGAAAATAGATAAGCCATAGACAGACTTCCAGCATGTCTTCGCGAGACGCAGCTGATTGTGATGCCATGATTCCTAGTATAGATATCGGCGAGATATTGTTGGTCATGTAAGCTCTGTAGATGCGTAAAAACGTCCCCGGCAGACTTATGACTCAGAGCGGAGACATACATGTCTCCTATAAGCACGATTCACCTTATTTGAGATCAATGAATGATTCCTAGTACATCATCGCGAGATACACTGGTCATGTCTACTCTAGGATCTGACCCAAGGGTTCGACTCCCAACCTATAGGTTGTGGGTTCAATTCCCACGTTGATCGTGTAAAAAAAAAAAGTAAATTTCAAACTTAAATCGTGGTTATCAGCATTTAAACCAATATTTGTTTATAACCTGGGAAAAAAAGTAAATTTTCTTAAACTGTTGGTTTTCAAAGTGGCATATGGTGGTCGTACGTGTACCAGAAAGCACTCATTTTTGATATGAATGCAGAGCTTTATACGAGGAGCATGTCACCAAAAAATTAGCTTCAAATCCATTGTCGTTTGGATTTTATAAAAAAATGGTGCTAAAATATCAAGATAATGTCATTAGACCTTCCCCAATTATGTGCATCCACGATGGTGAGTTAATGTGGTATCTTTAGAGGTGGCAGTGGAAATGGTATAAAGCAATTTATACCATATATGGTATACTGGTATGACATATGTCTAGTTTAGCTACAACAATTATATCATACGATATTTGAAATATCTGACCAAAATCAAACCTCAATCACAAGCTAATGTGCATGTTAAAATTTCGTGCAAAAGTTATTTCCAAACCTTAACCTACATTCGGCGACATTACTCTCCTTGACTTTAGTCTGTTTTTCGGAGTCAAAGCCTTATTTATTCATTTTTTTGCTCTCAAAGCATCACAAATTTTATGTCTCAAATGGAACATGCTGGTCTTTATAACAGAATCAAACATCAATGTTGTTAACCACATCCTTAACAAATATGCTCCAAATTAAGAGGAACGGTCACTTACTATTATCTCAAACTTTAAAAAAGAAAAAGAAAATATTAATTCAAGTAAAGATTTTATGGTAGGGAAGGATCCGATGACATGATTAAAATGACATTATCATGACATGACATAGTAATGTTATTTTTTCTACAAAATCCAAACTTAAATGTATGACATTAGTAGATATGCTCCATATTTCAGGAAAACGGGTCAATTATAACAAGTTCACTGTGTTATTTAGCAATAGAGTTCCTACTGTGGTTCAACAACATATGGTTAATTCTTTGGGTGTGAGAAAAATTGAGGTGGAAGATAAATACCTTGGTTTGGAAATATTAAAACCTAGTAAGAAATGCAAGTCTTTTGAGTTTTAAAGTGATAACTTCAATGCTAAGATGTCAGGTTTGAAAAAAAAACGTTGTCTTTCACATATTGGACAAACCTCTTTAATCCAATAAGTGTTAGCTTTGATTTCTCTTTTCTACGGCGACCAACATCATCTGAAGCATGTGTTAAAGAAGTTGAGAAAAACTATTCACAACTTATGGCGAGGTCATTGCAGAGACCAAAGAAAGATATGTTTCATCAAATGGAATTGATTTATAGAATCCAAATATAAAGGTCATTTGGGCTTAGAAAACTTGAACGTAAATAAGGTATTAGTTGCTAAACTTTCCTAGCGATTCTTACATGACTCAGAGTCATTATGGGGATGCTTATTAATACCTAAATACTTGAGAAAATCCTCGCTTTTGGACTTGCAAAACCCCACAACGGTGTTCAAATACGTGGCAGGAAATTTTAAGATCTAGAAATGGTCTTCAAGAAGGATGACTATGGGTCATTAGCAATGGAAAGTCCATCAACATTTAGAATGATCTCTAGATTCAATCACTGCCTATATTTAAGCCAACTACTTTCACTTCCTTCTCAGAGACTCATTATCTACACAAAGTAACTCTTACTTTTACATCATCAGTTATATTTGACAACGTGGAAGTTGCTCACATTACTATCATTCAGTTAAGGAATTTGAAAGAGGATGATAGACTTGCCTGGAACCTTAAGAATCATGGAGAATTTACTTTTAAATCTTACGAAATGTTCATTGTTAACCATTCATGTGAGTCTTCTTCTCATTTCATTGTGGATTTTCCCTAGACAAGGTTGTGGAAAAGGGAGTGGATTGTTCCAAAAGTACACGTCTTTATGTGGAGACTTTTACATGATGACATTGGTATGTTGGAAAAAAAAATTGGGACATTCATTAGTAGGATTCCGATGGAGTGTTCTTTCTGTAATGGATATGAAGAAACAATTAACCATATGTTTCTTCAATCTCTCTTTCACAAGTTGGCTTATTCGCATCTCCTCTAATCATCAAATTTCAAAATGAGGCTAATTTACAATAAAAGACCTCATTTTAAGGTGGTTAATAGATAATAATGACGAATATACTTTCTACTTAGGGGCACCTTTACTTTACGTTATTTGGAAAGTTCGCAACATTGTTGGTTTTGAGCGAAAAGCTATCGCAGTTCACTCAATTTTAAAGATATTATTTTCCTGGTTCAACAACTTCTTCTTGGATTGTATCGAGGAGGCTACTTTTCCACCCACCCATCCCGCCGCACCTTGTTGAAATATCTGTACCTACTTGGTCTCATCCTAACGTCCCTTATATCAAAATTAACGTGGATGCAGGTGCATATAATTATTGCGGATGTCACTAGAAATCATTATGGCTCTCACATCCGTAGTTAAGGGAATTTTTTCCCATTGAACCTCCAATAGTTGCTGAAGCTCGCGGAATTCTTGTTTCCACAAAATTAACGATCTCAAAGACCTTCCAACATGTCATCATCGAAAATGATTACAAAGTCATTGTTAAAATCCTTTATAACTCTTTATCTCATATCTTATGGAGAGTCATTAGAATCATTGAAAAAATCATGGAAGTTAATACAAATATCACCTCTATTACCTTCTCCTATGTTCATATTAGAGACAATGCATGCACTCATATCTCGAAAAATATGCCGCTTGGTATAATGTCCAAGGAGAGTGGATATTTTATCATCCCTCCTTCTTTATTCTTTCTGATCTTGATGTAACTATAGTTTTAGGATCGTTGGTTGCGTGGTTTGTATTTCAGTTATCTTCTGTCTTTCTTTGTTTCAAGCGGACCATAAAAAAATATTTTTTATACTTTGTGGTTGTGGATGTTCTAACAGTATATTTTTGTGAAAATATTATACAATAATTGTTGTACTAATCTATTAATTTTTTTTTTTCTCGCTATGTCCTTACCCTTTCTGATAATTGTTCGTTTGTTCTAATAACTATATATCTTCTGGCTTTCTTCCTTTATGATCTCAATTTGAGCATAATTTTAAAGTTTTCTTGAATCTTGACATCCTTGGTTATAACAATTTCAGTTAGAATTATTAAATAAAAAAATCATTTTTACGCAATTTTAGGTTTTTTAATAATTATTTTATTTTTAATTGATTTCGTCTCTACTGACTTATGTAGGCCAATCACGTGATTCTTATAGTTACAAAATCGTGTTTCAATTAATTGTTACAATCATCTCAAATGTGCCATCAAGGTTATTAAAACGAGTTGTGATCCTAAGTTTCGATAAAGTCAGTGTCTACTAAAAGTGACTGCGATAATAATAAATTGAGCATATTACTCTTGTTAGCGACACTTAAATCTTATTAACGAACACAAATTTGAGTGGTGAATTATCACTTCACTTGCTATCTCTCAAATATCATCATTTTTATCCTTTTCATTTTCATTATCTTTTGATATATTTGAGCATGACATACTTATTCTTGTTATATAAATAAAATTAAGAGATTTAAAACCAATCAGCTATTATAAGTATTGTTTACAAGTAATGTTTGTGTTCTCTGCAACAGTGAACCGGAAGTGTTGCATCATCTCTTTATTCATTATTCATGGGGGACATATATTTGGAATTATTTAATTGACTCGTGCAGGATAAAATGGGAGATGCCTTACTCTTTTTTCGTGCTCTTACAAAATTGGGTTTCTTTCAGATTTCATGATATTATGACAGATTTTTTGAAGATCACTCTCTTTGTTGTTAGATAGAAACTTGGAAGGAAAGAATCGCAAGAATAAATAGAAGAAGAACAAAATCTGAGGAGAATATCAAGTATGGTATTAAGCAAACAATACATCTGTGGACTTATAAATATTTTCAACTTTTACTCTTAGAACGAGAATCACGAGATAGTGTTTCAAAGGGAGGCAATCTTAAGCGTATAGTTCTCTGTTTTCTTTCGTTCTTCTGGGTTTAACTAGGTCCATGGATCTAATCTTGTGCACTTTGTAAATAACTTTTTTCCCCTTAATATATCCTTACCTTTTCTTAAAAAAAAAAGGAGAGATTTCCTACAAATAGCACCAAAAATATAAAAAATAAAAATCGTGATAGGTTTTCATGGGGTGTAACCCGAAAACCAATTTATTTTTTTACCTCAGATAACCGAAGCCTTTTGTCCAAGAGAAAGTCCCAGTTAGGTTAGAGATTTAATCTCATAAAGATTTTATCTCATAAAAGTATGGCAAAAGTTTTACGCCGGCATGCCTGCCTAGTCACAACCTGCACAAAGACAATAGTAAATCCTTGGCACATTCCGCGCTGCGATCGTTTTTGGAACAAAGGATAGGCCAGTCACCACATCAATGGGATTATGCATTCGCGACCATTAAGGCAAATTTACCCGTATTTCTTCCTAAGATGTAAGGCAACGAGGAGATTCCCCCTTCACAGTCCTGCTAGCTGCAGAGCTACGGTGGTATCCCCCCCTTCACAATCTGCTAGGATGATTTCACATGTTCGCTAGTTCGAGGGAAAAATATCGATACCTTCTCGATAATAAACACAGGAACCAAACGGGTCTTTCCCGAAGGAAAACACTGGACGTTACTGAAGAGTTAATCGGTATTGTCGTACTTCACTAATAGCGAAGAACCAACGAGGATAAAATAACCAAACACCACTCATACGCAAACACATATTGTTCGTCATGCAACAACCTTCTGGGGTAAAGCTAGCAACTCAAGTTAGTTAAGGCAAGTGAAGCACGAGCACCAGAGACAAATTATTCCAAGCGAACACGTTGTGCATGAAAAATCTATGTGACCAACAAGTGGAGAGCGCCACCTAAGAGAAGACGATATGCAATACAAATGAGGGACATCATCCATACCTTCTTGATAGGTAGGCAACACGGGAACCAAATGGGTTTTTCTCGAAGGAAAACAAGAGACAAACTGAAAAGGTAATCGGGCTTGTCGTTCGCCGCTAAGAACGGAGAGCCAAATCGCACACAAGAACCAAACATCACTCATACGCCAACACGTATTTTCCATCAAGCAACAACCGTCTCTAGTAAAACTAGCAACTCAGGCCAATGAGGAAAAGTGAAGTATAAGCACCAGAGACAAATCATTCCAAGTGAACACGATGTGCGTGAACTATCTAAGTACATGGATCTTACCTCTTTCACGTGTTTTTACCTCCATCATGTGTAAATTTTGAGTTCTTGTGATTATAAGTACAATACACAACACTAATACGATAAAAAAACAGCAATTAGTGGACGAAGAAAATTATATATAAAAATATTGTCTTAAAACGACTAAAAAGATCATCCATTTGCATTAGCATTCCAATGTACTTAATAATATTTGAAATTTTAGTAACCGACGAATTTTAGATGCCCTCCTAGTTCCTAAACATATCATGCTTTGATACTTCCAAACATTGTGATTTTTTTGTTTAATATGAATTTGTTTGTTTGTTTTCTTGTTTTCTAATAAATTATTAAAGATCAAATTGGGGAATATTATCTCGTCTCAATACTACAATTATTTTCCCAAAAACAAAATTAAGAAAATAAGGTAACCTAAATCTAATCCTGTAAAAAATGCCTCGAAAGTTAACATGGATGCCCGGTTCAGTTACTATAATTCATATAAGACAACATTTTTCAGTTTGGCATCCCCAACTATTATTGTTTTTTTCCCGATCTTGAATTTTGTGCTGATAATGTTAAATTCATGTTCACTGATATCATCCTCTAATAATTTTATCACTATACTACACTGGCATCGGCTTATTAGCATTATTGATTTTTAAAACACTTTAACTCCTAATCTCCTACTACTTAATTGCAAAAAAAGAAAATAAAATAAAAATAAAGAAAATACAAAGCAAGATATCGAGGTACTAGTTAATAAAGATGTCATTAACAAAGCAGTAGTAAGCATACCTTTAACTAAAAATAGTGTCACTTATGACAGTGAAAAAAACCGTAGAATATCCCGTGAGAGAATTAGACGCATGAGAGTAAAGCCTCTCAACATCGAAATCATAAATGGGCTTAAGTGGGTCCCACCACTTGTGAGATATGGTGAAAGTCCCGGGATTTTCTCCCGGGATATAAAGCACTGCCGCTTAATGAAACCAACCACGAGATCTCCACACTCTCAACGTTAAAATCAAGAACGAAAGACAATCAAATAATCAATCAGTTAAAGGAATCCAATGTGAAGGGACAAATTGATGGAGGAATTGACAATTCCTACCAGACAAATCAATCCCTTATAGAGAGAGTCCGCTCCAGGCACTGGCAGATACATTTTTGCACGGTTGGATCAAATCAGGGGAGGTAAGCAAGAAAAGTAGAAAAGGAGATAGAAAACCTTATCTCAGATTACGATCCATGATCATTCTCTGTGGGTGGTGGTTTGATTTGATGTGATACATACATGAATATACATGAGAGCAGTTAGAAAAGCAAAACATAACACGTTACTAAAGAACAGACCAAAGACTATGTGCATAGTGCTGCAGGTTTGAGAAATTAATTTCATTTTTCCGTACCAAAACAAAAGTTGGCAGTAACGTGAGCCCATGGGGTTTTTGATTAGTTTCCCACTAAAAACTATCTGAATATATTAAAGTTTCTCTAGTGGGGTGTCTGCTTAATCGATAAACCGTTTAGTCAGTTAATATAATATTGTATGAGAGATCATACCGGTAACTGTTTGGCTGGAGGTGTCTAGAAATGTGAATCACATTTTCAAGATAATGCAGCTGAAGTGGTGCATTGAAAGGTCTCGCTCGAGCTGGCAGCGGCAGGGATCCAGAGCTTGTTGGAAGAGTGGCAGACCGAAGAGTACTGGTAGTGGATAGAGAATCTAGATACGCCATCCATCTACAACAAGGGGTCTGGGTTTACTAGAAGTACTCACTTGATAAAGATGTGAGTAATCTCAAGGTTCTTGACTTTGAGTCTTGACATTGTTGAAGGAATTTCAAATCGCATTCATTGGGGAGCTTACCAAAGAAAAAGAAAAAACATAGCTAACGGAAATTCGTGGCTGATGTTTTGGCTGTAGCAGTTGGTAGACTTTGAGGTTCATACTTCACCAACCCTTGCCAAAAAAATGTAACAAATAAAATGATTTTGGATGATGTAAGGGAAGAAGTGCATTTTCAATTTGGTAGGCTGTATGTCTATTTTCCTCTTATCAAGGCCGTATTGTCGTATGTCAATTTCGTTTTTCAGCGTATTTTTTGTGCGTATCATATATGTCCGGATGGATTCATTATGAACTTCTATGAGAGAGCCTGGGATATTATGAAGATAGATTTCAGGAAGCTGTTGAATGAGTTCCATCAGTTTGGTAGTCTTGATCGAGGTGTAACGTCTCTTTCTTAATCTTAATCCCTAAAAAAGAGGATACATGCACCCCTAGCGATTTCGGGCCTATAAGCCATCCTCGGTAGATTCATTTTCCCTTCAAAGGTAAGTAAATATACTAAAAAGAAAAATAGTATTTAGGGAGCAAGGTCGAGAAGACAATGGAAGAGACGAAAATTAGATAGTTACACACTCAGGACTATTCCCGTGGGCATGGCTAAAAAAAGTTATTTGACATATGAGATGACATGGCAAACAAGTTGCGCCACTAACCATTGAATGATAGAGTTTTTTTTAGCGAACGAAATAGATAATATCGCTAGCGCTATCATGAATATCGCTCGATATTAAATATAACTCCAACGTTCGTATTAATATTGCCAACTGTCGACTTTCTAACCCCTATAAATATCGCACCGTCTCTTATTCCCCTTCACACCTTCCTTTCCTTTCTCATATATTCTCTCCTGCTCTGTTTTCTTCTCCAGTTTAACAAAATTGTTTTTAGTTTTACTTCTTAAGTCATATGAGTGAGAAAAGAAATATGAGTGAAGAAAGGAAAAAGAAACAGAAAACTCAAAGGATCTACTAGTAACCTAGCCAGTGGATTAAGTTATTTTGTGGATAAGGAATATGAGTTTCAAAATGTTAGACAATTAGCCGGTGATGGTGCACTCCCTATGCACATATTTGGCCGTCCGGAGTGAGTTAATTTAGTATTTCTAAGAAGTGGATGGTGTGAGTTCCATACGGTGTTTGAGTTACTTCCCCCTGCTATTCAAGAGAGAGTCTGAAGATATCCTTGGAGATTATATCGTATACAACCTAGAAACCACATGACTCAAATAATTCAAGTTGTATTCAAACGAGGGTGGAAGATTGCAAACACATTCTTTTTTAAAGATTTTGACTGCGCTAAGTTAGTTTTTTCTTGTACTAATTAAATTTTTAGATTATGTTTTTTTTTATAAAATTCAACAAACTCTAATTATGAATATGTTGTTAAATAGGAGTTACACCGTTAGATTTGTACATGTTGACGAGAATTCCATGTGAAGGAAACTTACTTCCATTTAACAGATTGGGTGTCAGAAGATAGATGGAAAGTAAGACTTCCTTTATACTAAAAAATAATGTAGAAGGAATGTTGCATATACACAAATAAAAGCACATGGTTTAAAAGTGGTTGGGTTGAAAAGCATTTTGCAACGTTATGCTAGGAAAGTGAATGAGTTGAGGTTAGATAACAAACCATATTTGTTCCCTGCACATTATGAGGAGCTTGAACGTCTGTTTGTGTTGTAGACAATAGGCCAATGCTTGTTTCCAAATGCTAGATCAGTGGTGTTAATCGGTTTTCTTGAAGCATTAGAAGATTTAGAGAAAGCACCGATTTGTCCACGCACGCACAAATTTTCCTTGAACTTATCAACAATATGACTATGAAAACGGCACTTGGGGTTTTCTAATTTTATCTTTAGAGATTTACATATCCCTCGTCAAATTGATCGGTTATGATGACCTTCGGAACACGATTTTCAGGGAACAATAATTTCAATTGTCGCAATGCCCAATGATAATTGTAATCCCTCTCGTTTTCCATTAAACACCAAGCCAATGTGAATGTTATGTTGTCTACTACGATGTTGAACAACGACATGTTGTAGAATTCATAAGAACATCACAACACGTGAGCCAATTGTGAAAGCAAGGATGCGAAATGAATATTTAGCGGCTTCTCGTCCGTACCTCTTTTAATGATACGCGTGTAGTTGTGATCCCAAACTATCTTCTCAAATTCTTGCATAACATTCCTCCCTTTCCCATTCCAATTAGTTGGTGCTATAAATTCTTAGTGAAGAAAGTTCATCTTATCCTTTGCCTTGAAGGTTCGGAGAATCACTCTTGGTTTGATACATGCTTTTGTCATCATCTTGACATCCTATTGAGACTAGGAGTGACCTTCAAAATCTTTGCTAAAAAATTAACTTTCTCCTCTTAGATAGAATACAAGCTTAAAGGGGCACTCATCCTTTTTCATGTGTATTTTGTATACCCTCTTGTCTTCTTTTCATATACATACTTTCTCTTCTATTCTCCGACTTTTGTCAAAGATAGTTTTAATGTTTTTTGGGGAGTGTTGGAGGTAAAAACCAATAAAAATAAACTCAAAACACTAAATATATCCCCAAATCATTAAGATTTTACTAATCTTAATTTAACTAATCTAATTAGTGAGGGTTAAGATTAGGAATTAATAATTTAATTAATTTTTTCTTTAAAAGTGGTTGGGTTGAAAAGCTTTTGTCTAGGAAAAGTGAATGAAGGTTAGATATTTGTTTTAATGTTTTGGCCAATGTTTGGAGTGTTTTCTTGAAGCATTAGGATTTAAAAACATATGACTGGGGGTTTCATACTATTCATTTTTTGGGTAAAAACCAATATTTTTCATACTATTCATTTTTTATTTTTTATTTGACATGGAAAATTTACTAACCAACAATGTTATTATTTTTAGTATTGGTGGTATTCATTTTTCCGTATTTTGGAAACTACTCTTATCAATCCCGCTAATATTTTTCCAGTCATATGGAATTACGATTCTGATAATTGGCAAGGACATATTAAAGATGGTCGACATACTGTTATTGTTCAGAGGATTCAACAGTTGTATTAGACAAGACTTAACCTTATCTCCATGCCGTATGAAGTAATCCCTGAGTTCGAAGAAGAACAAGCTCAGAGAATGCTACAACTAAGCCTTAAAAGGATTGTGTTATACAACTCTATTTCTGAAAAGGGTGTTTAGTATTACGGTGAGAGACTACTTCTGCAGATGCAAAGAAGAACAGTGATAGCCATCAATCCCTATCAAAGTGAAGAGATTTCTCGAGATGACTGGGAGAAATTGCTAAGAGAAGGTCATCATTGGTACGAAGCTGAAAATTTGATCCATGAGCCGATGAACATGACTGAATATCTATATTGGTTTAACACTATTTTTAATCCCAATATTTCTATGCAATCGCAAAATTTGGGTCAGATGGATTTCCCATCTTTAGGTAGGATGCCACTTGGTGATGAATTTCTTCCTTCCCAACCTCTACCAGAGACGGGCGACGCATTTGCATATCCTACTCAAGCGAGTTCATCGCCGAATATACCATTATTTTCTTGGGATGTACAGACTCTATCCACTACATCTGGATAGATTGTTACTCATCCAATTGTTTCTAGTGCACTTGAACGGACTTATCCATTACGGGGGGTCAATGTTATACCGGAGCAGTATCAGAACCAGTTGAACAATTATCACGCCCTACTACAGGGATTTCAAAGATTCCACTTGGATGAGTTGCAAAAAGTGGGGGAAAGAATAATGTTTGACATGAGTCCAGGGTTTCCCGGCCATGATGGTGGTGGTACAAGTCATAGTGGTATTAGAGGCATGAGTCCTGGTAGTAGAGGTATGAGTCATGTTAGAGCACTGCTCGGTTGAACTCGCATGCGTTGCTATCTCAAGCATGTTTGTCAATGTTAGTGATCAAAACTATAAGTCTTGATTTCTAGTCTACTTATAGATATCTCGGACTAGGACATAGATTGTGTTTATCATTTGAAGACGAAGAACTACTAAGGAGAGCTTGTGGAACTTCATCAACAAAAGGTATGTGGAGACTGAAACTCATCTATCACTTGGAAAGTCTATTTCTACTCTATCTCCTATATTGAGACATAAGTCGTATTACGATATAGTTTTCTATTATACACATTTAAGATTTCGAGTTGAGTTTATCTCGCTTACATATTTCTCGGAATATGTGTTGGAAAGTTTTCGCTTCGACCAAGTTCATCTTATATTCTTGACACAAGTCAAAAGATGATCATGTGAAAATTACCGAGTAACATCTTACATGGTTTGTGTGATACAATCATTTGGTGTAGACTTGGAATGTTTCGTTATGATTATTTCAATAACTTGAAAATTGCTTTGATGCTAATATGTGTGAAAACGGCTATTGTCATCCTCTAAGAAAGTTTCAATGATTGGAATAAGAGTTTAGAACATTTAACCATTATTGGATATTGTAGGTGTAAATTATTCACAGATCCAGGTGGCAACATCTTAAACCTTGGTGCATCTAAAAACAAAGAGACGCGAAGCATAAAAGGAAGATCAGCAGGCGCGAGATTTGAGGAGCCACGTGGATCGGGCATGATCGCTCTACAGCTGTCGGACAAGACATGACCCCAGGTTTCTGACAGAGATGACAAGACGAGACAGGGTGGGTCAAACGAGGTGCAACGTTCAAAAGTATAAGAAAGTACGTGTCACATCGGCCCACCGCTGAGGCGACAGATAAGACAAGCGACATCGTGTCAAGAGAACACCCGAAGAGGTCGGCTCGGACAAGAGACAGACGAAGGAATCAAGATGCATCGGCCATGCGCTTGGAAGAAGGGGCGACGTAAGCAGACTCGATCACAGAACTTCATAATAGATGTAGCATGACCCACACCCTAACTTGGTTGTATGAAACTTCTCATATAAATAGAGTGACTTGTATCCAGGAGAGGTAGGTTGTATTTTTTAGAAAATAGGGAGAAAAACTCGAGTTTACACTAAGGAGAAGAGAGTGAGAAGTAAGTTCATCTTTGTAAGGAAATCCGACTAAGAGCAACACCTTTGTAACACTTTGGAGTAATAAGATTAACCCTTTCACCCTCGTGGATGTAGGTAATCATACCGAACCACGTATATCTTATGTTCATTATTGAGTGCTTACTTTCATTTGACTTGAGTAGAAGTTTTCTATCCTTTGGATGTAGTTGGTAGTAAAATACCTCTACATTCTGGCGCCGACTAAGGGGATCCGACTAAGATCTCCGGATACCTTGCCGTGAATACCTTCAGAGACGATCAAAAGCTCATAAATACACGTTAATGTGTTGTAGTTGAAGCTACGATGAACTCTGTTGGCCGAAATAATGTTTGATTTGAGTCATTTGCTGTGCATATAAAGTTAGGTCAGTAGTAGTATCTTCGGAAGTAGAAGTTCTCATATTTTATTCGCCCGTCAACAGTTTGATCATCCAAGAGTCTCCATAAGCTCACTAGTGACTAACAGTTCGGGTTAGAAGCTAGATGAAGAATCTGTTGAAAGGACGACTGTTTGTTTCCAATAGTTGAGTGATCTGTGACGTTAAACAAGTTGTTCTCTAGCTACGATATGGAGTTGAGCGTTTAGATTTACCAAGGGTACACGTTTTAGATATCTCCCCGTGTGTTAAGCTGCTAACCGTTTCGATATTTTGCCGGCGGTGTAACATAAGTTGTCGGAAAGGTCATGATTAGGTCTCGAGAAAGAAGAGCTGGTACAAACTTAGTTTGAATATTGGGGTTGCGTGTCGTACCATTTAAGCATCATGTGCATAAGTTCAATAATTTGGATCATATAGAACAAAGGACAAACTAACTTAAATACATAGGTCGGGTACTCAAAGCGACGTCGTACGGAGAGATAAGGACAAATGGGAAAAACCTGACGCAGATTCAGCGTAGAACCAAAACAGGATAGATAGGTGGACCCACCTGATTAATAGGAAGAAAATTTGTGTCGACAAGAGAAGGAGTAGTATTAATTGTGGTGTCAGTCGAACTTTTCGGTCTTTTGTTTGAACTTATGTTCCAAAAGTCAGGTCAAAGTAAGGTGTTCTTTGTATTTGCTGACGTAGGTTGGGGCGATACTCGGCTAACTACGCGACGCACCCGATGGCTAGCACTTCATGAACGAGAAGTATATTGAGGAATCGTACAGTAACTAGCAGCAGCATGCAGGCAGGGGTAACTGGGCCGAGGCAAGAAGACAGTCTACAACCACCGCCCAAGGAATCTCATGCAGCTGCGCGAGGAATGCCAATTGTCGATGAGGAGATCGATCTGGGGCGAGACGATAACACTCTACCCTTGGACCAAGTTATTTTGACTCAGATAAGAGTTGAACAAGTTGATGGGCTCACAGCTTCAGATACCGATGACGATGAGGTAGCGCTTGCAGAACAAGCCCAGAGACAAAGAGCAAGGCAGCAAGTTGAGTACCAGGAAGCCCTAGCGAAAGAGCAAGAGCGTCTCAGGCAGATTCAGCTGGGACGAGGAACATCTAGCAACATCGGCCAAACACTTGTTCACACGGTTGGCCATGTAACCGGTCCGATAATACCACCTCCACCCCCTTCTGTACCATTACAGCCTCGGCTGCACAACCCAAATGGGAATTCTAGTCATGAAAGCACGGACCCGACATTATTGGCCATTTTGGAGAGTCAGAGGAGACAAGAAGCGGCACTAAGAGAGCCCCAGCAACGGAACCTCGCTTTGGAATATGAGAACTATCAGTTGAGAAATTAGCGAACCAGATCAAGAGGCTCGTCCAGCCGAGGAACATCGATTCACCATGACTGATCAGGTCACACGCCACCTATGATGGGGCCGAGCAACCCTAATCAGTCCGGCCGATCAGGACAGCCACAATCACCTCCGGTACCCTCCACACAAAGATATGGGCCACCCGAGGACTCGTCCACTGATGAGGATAGGCGAGGTAGAGACGGACGACATGATCGATCAACAGAGGCAAAATTTAAGGAATTGGAGGCAAAAATCAAAGAGCTCTCAGGCGGAGGCGAAGAGAACAAATTGGAAGAAATCATGAGCGAAGCCGATAAGACGCACTTCTCTCAAGAAATCGAACAAATGTCATTCCCACCAAAGTGTACACTACCTACATTCCCTTCTAGGTTCTATGGAACAGGAGATGCAATCGAGCATTTGAAGATGTACACCATGTCGGTAATCCAATGGAAGAACAACCCGGTGGTCATGTGTAAATTTTTTCCAGCTAGCCTAGAGGGCGAGGCACGAGACTGGTTCTATTCGCTTCCACCTGGGTCGATTAATGGGTATGAGATGTTAGTCGAAGCCTTCCTTGAGACCTACATGCACAACAGTCGACCTCGGCCCAGATTGAACAAGTTGTTTACCCTCGCCCAAAGATTCAGGGAGCCCTTAAGAACCCTGACCGATAGGTGGAGGAAGCTATGTACTGACATTGGGAAGGTGCCAGTGGATCAGGCCATCTTTGGGTTTGAAAACGCGTTAGGGAGATCGGACCCCATCTGGATAGCCATGTTCTCCGTGAAACCGAAAACCTTAAAGGAGATGAGAAAAATGCAGGAGCATTACATCGCTTTGGAAGAAATTCAGGCCGAGTCAAGAGATAGAGGAATACAAGAATCTAGTGATGAAGCGGGTACTAAAGCTAAAGCGGTCACATACGACCCTATTAGGCAACCAGAAAATAGATCGGATCTACCCCCAAGAAGTAATGAAAAGTGAGAGTGGATCGCTAAAGCAAAGAAGCCGAGGCAGGAAGCCCGATCGTATACCCCCTTAAATGCTCCTTTGGAGGAGGTATTCAAGGAAGTCGAGAAGAGAAACGATATCAACTACCCAGCGTCGAGGGGAGTTCAGTTCCAAGAGACCAGGGAGCACCCCGAATATTGTCACTACCATCAGTATAGGGGCCATTCCACCAACAACTGCCGAGAAGTAAAAGATATCGTTCAGCATCTCATCCGAGATGGGTATTTGAGGCAATTTGTCTGACACCCACCACAGCCAACAGCAACACCCGATGCACCAGTTCATCAAGTCCGCATCGATAGAACAACTCAGTTCGTGATCACCATTTCACACTCGGCTATTCAAGACTACACTCTCGGCCCAGTAATTACTTATAGGATCCATAAAACGAATCGTGATGGAAAGGAAATATTTAGCGTAGCTAAGGCCCTACCTATAGAACCTTGGATGGTGCAACCTATTTTGTTCTCGGCCAAGGATGTCCCAGAAAATGGACAAGGACACAGTGACCCATTGGTCATCACCTTACTGATCGAAAATTGGGGAGTAAGAAGGATTCTTGTGGACAGTGGAAGCTCAGTCGAGGTGTTATTCTACGACACGTTCTGAAGAATGAAACTATCAGACGACATGCTCGTCCCCTCAATGTATCACATCTACGGCTTTAATAGTACAGTAACTATCCCCAGGGGCGAGGTAACCCTAAGGGTTTAGGATGGTGGAGGCTTCCTCGACACCCTAACTACCTTTTGTGTGGTCGACGTCGCCTCACCCTATGAAGAGATTATTGGGCGGCCATGGATTGCTGGAATTAAAGGGTTAGCATCGGAATACCACCAGAGATTAAGGTTCCCGACTTGCAAGGGAATAGCTGAAGTTATGGGCGATTCCCAAGCAGCACGGTAATGTATGCAAGTAGATGCAAAAATTAATGAGGATCGGCGAGCTCGGCAAAGGCGAGAGAAGAGTAAAGCCGAGGAAATAAAAGCTGCAAAGTAATTGGAAGAGGTGATTTCACAAGTGGTCATGGCATATGAGACCCAAGAGCAAGACCCTTTATAGCAATCAAAGGAAGCGACTGTCTTCCGGGAGAACAAATCAAAATTTTTGACGGTCGAACCGACTCGGGAAGTAAACTTGGGGATGGTAGAGGCGCCAAAGGTAGTAAGGATCGGGACATTGTTATCGGACGAACAAACAAGTCAGCTCACGGCGGTATTAAGGGAAAATTTAGAAGCATTTTCCTGGGAAGTGCGCGATTTGGAGGGAATTGACCCGAAGGTCTGCTGTCACCACTTAAAAATTGATCCGAAGTTCAAACCAGTTAGACAAAAAATGAGGCGCATCGCACCAGAATTACAGACGTGATCGAGGCGAGCTGAAGAAGATATAGGAATCCGGAATAATAAGGAAATCCCACTACCCACAATGTATATCTAACATGGTCGTGGTGCCAAAAAAGAAAGGAGGGGTCAGAATATGTATTGATTTCAGCGACTTGAACAAGGCATGCCCGAAGGACAGTTTCCCCCTCCCCAGCATAGATCAGATAGTAGAATCGATAGTCGGATACGAGGCGATGACCTTAATGGATGGATACATGGGCTACAACCAAATACCATTGGCGCACGAGGAACAGGAGCATACTTCTTTCTTCACACCGAGGGGATTGTATTGTTATACCAAAATTCCATTCGGACTTAAAAATGCGGGGGCTACATACCAGATATTGGTAGGCGACATGTTTGAAGTTAAGATTCACGACACCATAGAAGTCTACGTGGACGACATGTTAGTCAAGAGTCGTCACGCTAAGAACCATGTCCGAGACCTTCGGAAGATTTTTCAGACAATGAGGAAACACAAGATGAAGATTAACCCCGCCAAGTACGACTTTTGGGTCACATCAGGGAAATTCTTGGGGTATATCATCACCCCTATAGGAATAGAAGCGGATACCGAGAAGGTCCGGGCAGTCCTTGAAATGACATCTCCCGCGACGGTAAAAGACGTGCAGAAACTAAATGGTTGCATAGCAGCATTGGGGCGATTTGTATCACGGTCATCGGACAAATGCAAGGCCTTTTACGACATTTTGAAGAAAGGAGAAAAATTCTAATGGACGGACGCCAGCGAAGAGGCCTTTCAAAATATCAAGTTACACCTAGATAGCCTCCCGGTTCTTCAGAGGCCCGAGCCGTCAGAAATTCTCACTCTATACTTAGGGGCGACACCCTATGCCATTAGTGCAGTGCTAGTAAAATCGGAGGGAAATGTGGAGAAGATAGTATATTTCACTAGTAAAACATTAAGCCTGGCAGAGAGAAACTATACAAGAATGGAGCAGATGGTACTCGCGCTGGCTTTTGCTGCTTCTAAGCTCCGAACATATTTTCAAGCTCACCGAATACGGGTGCTCACCAAATCTCCTATCGAAATAGTTTTGGATAGTGTTGGAAGATCAGGAAGAATCTCCAAATGGGGAGCCTTAGTCAATTAATATGATGTGGTGTACGAGATAAGAGCCGCGATCAAAGGACAAGTAGTGGCCGATTTCTTGGCAGATTTCCCCCTTAGTGATGAGGACGAGGTAGAAGACATACCGGGGATGATAGAGGAACATGAGGAACTAGCGGACCTATTAGCCGCAAATAGTTTTATACGCTGGGAGGTCTTCGTGGATGGGGCATCGAACAAGGAAGGATCGGGGCTCGGGATGGTATTTACCACACCAAAAGGGAGGAAGATCGTGCATTCGTTCAGACTAGAATTCAAGGCAACAAATAACGTCACCGAGTATGAAGCGGTGATCCATGCCTTACGAATAATTATGGATATGGGGTTGCAAGAGGTCCGCTTGACTAGCGACTCACAATTAGTAATCCGGAAAATTACGGGCCAATACGCTACACACGATCCTGTGCTGCAAAATTACTGGGAGCTCGCTCAATTTTACATCAAGTAAATATCCAACATTAGATTCCGCCATATTTTCCGAAAAGATAATAGGCAATCGGACGCTCTATCATACATCGCCTCACAACTAGTAGACCCGAGAATCGAAGGTATTCGTGTCATGAGGCTTCTTATCCCGTCTATCCCGGAAACACCAGAAGTACGGATTGAGGTGGCCATTAACACAGCCGAGAGATACAAAGAAGGCGACTGGAGAAAGCTGATACATCAATACTTAGAGACGGGTGATCTACCTAAGGGTCGGCCCGAGATGAACAAAATCAAAAGTGAGTCGGGCGCCTACGAGTTAAGGGAAGGGATCTTATATAGGAAATCTTACCTAGGACCGCTCCTACGATACTTGAGTAAAGAAGAGGGCCACATAATCCTTCACGAACTACACTATGGAGCGGCTGGAAACCATAGCTCGGGCAGAAGCTTGTCGTCCAAGGAGAAAACAATGGGCTACTTTTGGATATACATGAACGAAGATGCAAAGCAAATGGCGAAAGCTTGTGAAGAATGTCAGCATTTCGGAAAGAAAATCCATGCTCCCGGAGTACCTTTAAACTCAGTTATAAGTCTGTGACCCTTTGCTAAGTGGGGTGTAGACATTGTCGGGCCATTACATGTAGGAACAGGGCAAAGGAAGTATATGATTGTGGCCACGGATTACTTCACCAAATGGGTAGAGGCGGCACCGCTTAGGCACATCCGAGACAAAGACGTTTTCAAATTTATTTGGGAACATATCATTTGCCACTTCGGGGTCCCTGCAGCTATCGTCTCGGATAATGGAAAGCAACTACAAGGCAAGAACATTGATCTCCTGTTCAACACTTACAACATCAGAAAGAGCAAAGCTACCCCGATTTACCCCAAGAGTAATGGGCAGGCCGAGATCACTAATAAGACTATCTCCGATAACATGAAAAAGAAACTGGATGGGGAATATGGCAACTGGTGTGAGGAGCTATATAACGTCCTATGGGCATACAGAACCACATGAAGGGAAGCTACGGGATTCTCTCCATTTATGCTTACCTACGGAACCGAGGAAATCTTACCGACAGAAGGAATGATCCCTACCACAAGGACATAATCTTGGAGGCGAAACGTCTCGTCCGATATAATTTTGGCTAAACTCGACGATCTGGAAGAAATAAGGGAAATAACGTTACAAAAAATGGAAAACTATCAAAGGAGATTACAACAAGCGAGTTCGACCAAGAGAATTTAACCCAGGGGAACAAGTATTGAAATTTCTGGCTGAATGGGAGCGAGACAAAAAGGGCAGAAAACTAGCACCAAAGTGGGGCGGGCCGTATGTAATTGAATCTAAGGAGGGCGAGGGATCGTATCGACTACTGCGACTCGACGGAACAAAAGAGCTCAAACCATGGAACATCAAATTTTTGAAAATCTACCATCCTTGACGGGCGATACGAAAAAATGGTAAACATGCATGTCTCCTATCTCTTGGAAACCATGAGGGGTATGAGATAGGACGTGAGCGACTAATGGTCATTCGTACTCGGGGGCAAAGACAGTGTGGAAGTGTCGAGGTGACTTACACTCGAATGGGCATTCGTACTCGGGGCAAAGCTAGTGTGGAAGTGCCGAGGTGCCTTACACTCGAATGGGCATTCTTACTCGTGGCAATGCCAGTGTGGAAGTGCCGAGGTGCCTTCTGATGCTTTGGCTATTCGTACTCGGGGCAGTGGCAGTGTGCAAGTGCCGAGGTAGCCTAAGGGTTCTGGTCGTTGGAAGCCAGTTCCAAAGGTTGTTGAGAGCGAGGTCTCCTCAGCTAGGTGGCCTACTTACATTTGAAAGGTTGCCCCCATCGCAGGTGGCTGTGTCCACTAACCCGAGACTGGTTGGTCGATAACCGCTCGGAAATATCGGGCCTAGAACTAGGTTGACTGATACCCTTCCACTGAATCCAAAGAGATAGTGATGAGATACCTCAATCGGGACATGGCATTGGGCCCGATGACCCTCCTTGTTGGGTGTGTTCGACAGAAATGGTTAAAATACTAACTTACGTGAACAATAATTGCAGGAATAACATGCAGAACAAAAGATAATTTGATTGCGTCATGCTTCTAGTAAGAAAGTGCGTAAAATGTCGTGCAACCTTGTGAAATGAAGAATTTAACGGAAGAAAAACAAACAACATCGGCGACGCAGCACCCCCATAAAAACAAGCAAGCAGTGTAGCGGAAATAAAAAAGGGGGACAAGTGTTCAAAGAGATTTACAACCCGATGGAAAGGGGCAACTTAGTGACGCATCACTACAAAATAGGAGATCAAGCCTTCGGAGGAACAATGTCGGCCTTCTTCTGTGCGACCTCGCGCCGCTTGTTCTCCACCCACGTCTCAATACCCGTCTGAACTTTCTCGTCTATCTCATCCGCATGGGCGACGCGTTCATCCTCGAGTTATTGGGTAAGATGAGAAACGTTCCCCTCGGCGTCGGCTAGCTGGGAGATCAAATCAACCTCGACCTGCTTCAATCGACGGACCTTCTGATCCAGCTCTTGAGAACGTTTTTGCTCGGCTACAAAATCACAAAGACAGAACATTATTCGTCGAACACGATTTAACAATTTTGCAAGAATAAGACGTAATATAAATCTAAGGAACGGCCCCAATACATCATCTAAGAGACCTGAAAGGGCTGGTAACACTGACTGAAGCGACTCTACCGACTTGGACAACTCATCCTCGGCCTTGGATAATTTCGTGGTTAACTCGTTGTAGTGTTGCGCGTTGAATTCGTTACTGGGGCAATACTTCTTGTGTTCACTCTACTCATCCATCAAGCGATTGCGTGATGACTGAAAAACTATAAGCTGCGACCTACTCCATTCCAGTTCCCCTGCAACTTTGTCGAGCTAGCCGATTCTCCCCAAGAGATCCCGGTTGCCTCGTTCCACCGAGTCTTTATCCCTCAATATTCGTCGACGATCTTCATGAAGGTATCGATTTTTTAATTGCAAAGTGTTTACCCGTTGCTCTAGGTTCGTGGCCAGAGTAGTTTGTTCAGCAGCGAGGCACTGGGAAGAACCCAATTGAGCTCGTAAATTGTCTATCTCTACCGGGTCGTACTCAAACTGACGATACCGTTCTAGTTCCTCCTCGAGCTCTTCGATTTTTCCAGCCTGGCGATCTATTTTGTCATCTTTGTTTGCCATTCGCCGACGGAGATTCTCCACTAAATCATTCTCAATATCCCATTTCCTCTTCATGATCCTAAACTTTGAAGACGCGTCTAAGCCTACACTAGTTACCTCGGCTAGCAGAAGTATACCCGACTCAGGACGTCGGCACGATAAACTCAATCAACATAAGTTAAGAGCCGCAGAATTATAACGTACCTTGGGCGCCGGAGAGTTTAATTTATAGCTCGCGCGCGTGGATCCTTTCGTTATGTAGCTGGAGTTGGAGAGATTCTAATAATTGCTTTTCTCTGTGTCGACTGGCGGCATCTAAGCGTACCCGGTTCAGGATCTAACACAAGTAAACGCGAGTAAATCGTAAGCGATAATTAGTACATAAATCATAGGGGGCACCACTATGCTAAAACGAGCCGCTCACCACTGTGTTAAGAGTCTGGGCGATATCGCCATAGAGGGGCACTGCATTCAACATCTCTTCCTTAGTATACACTCTAAAATCGGGTGAAGTAAGCGCGCCCAAAGAATTCATGATAGGGCCAGAGACGGTGAATGAAATTGCAGCGCCAGAAGATGACCCCTCAGTAATCCGGGGCACACGAAGAAGCTCTTCCGGTACATCAGTAACAACCTTCTCTATGACGGGCGTCTCCAAGGGATCCTTCTGGTCGCTCACACCTTGCTCATCGCCTTTGTCACCCGAGATATTCTCACCAAATAGTTCATCTTCATCGGAAAGTTCTATGACTGGGGCCTTCTTCGGCGGTGGCTTAGCAACTTGCTTACCTGTGAGGGGATTACGCCTAAGAGGTTGGGGGTCAACCTCGTCAACATCACCGTCATCGCGCCTAGGGTGTTTCTGCACAAGGTGTCTCGTCAGAACATGTGAAGGCAAAAAACATGGGTAAGTACATGTACTTGTAAGGAAATCATCATGTTTGTCACCTTCCCCTGGTCTTCCTCAACCCTTGCGCCAGCACCTCTTTTCCTAGACGATCTGCCTCCCTTGGTAGAGTCGCCCTGAGATTATCAAACAACAACAAGTGACCAGTTGACGCCCGAGGTTAACAAGATAGAAAAACAACAACAAAGGATAAAACGCATACCTTATCAGCCTTGTCATCATTAACTACCCAAAAATAATAGGGCTCGGCAAGAAAAGTAGGATACGGGAAGCTACCATGTAGAATGGGGCCTCGGACGAGAAGCGGAACTTGGGGATAGATCGGATCATTATAATGGCGGGCTTTCTTGTTGGAACCCTGGCCGATGGGATAAGCATCCAGCATCATCCTTTCAACACCATCAGGCATAGTTCTGACCCGATGAGGACTAGCAGCAAAACCAGCAAGATCGCCTAAGGTGGAAGTACCAGCTCGATAATTGACAAGGAAATTGGCAACGGTATATTCTGGAGCGTCCTCGGGCTTGTAGTTCGACCAATCGGCAGTAGAACCGTGACCATCTCGGCGATCCCTCCATTCGTTCATAATTCGAAAAGTATTGCCAGTCCACTGAGCCAAAGCACGAGAGGGCTTAAGATGGGAAAGAACCTCGTAATAAAAAGGGCTATCAGGGTTGTATAGGGGAAGACGAAGGCCTAGATCCAGTTGGCCCTGAGTGATGACCACGCAATCAGCCGACTGCTCGTGCTTCGTCATGTCGGACTTCTTTAAGAGGCTGTTTTGGCCCGAGATCAGGGTAACTTCATAGTTTCCAAGGTCGTACTTTTCCTTTAGCTGCTGAACGAACTCCTCGTAGGAAAGATCTCTCACCCTTCTCTCGGACCTGCACGAAACAGAAGGAGAATCATCAGGAAAGATAGATTTTATTGCACGAACATCGTACTCGGAGGGACTCTCGTAATAAAACAGAGAAGAAAGGGAAAAAGCATCGATCTCGGAAAAAACATCATCAACAGACCTTTTCTCAGTCATGGAGGGAGAAGAAGCCATTAGCGGAAATAATGTAGAACTTGGTTCTCGACGAAGAGAGAAAAGGCGACGAGACTTTAACAATGGCTACTGTAGTAATCGGTGAGGAGGAGATGAAGGAAGAAAATCAAGAAAATTAGGGTTCTCAGAAGAAAAAATTGATGAAGGAATCTGGGAGAAAAGTTGCAGCGGCAGGGAACAGAAAGAGAAAGGATAAAGAAGAAGAAGGAGGGGAAGAGTTGTAACCGACGCCGACGGTTACATGTAATAAAGTGCAGTTAGTGGGGAATTGCATGGTGGGATTTGCGGCATGGACGAAGACGTGGGCAGTTGGGATGACGTTCTTCCACTCGTGTCTCCCACACGAGCGAAAGAATGGGCATAAATGTAGGTGTAAATTATCCACAGATCCAGGTGGAAACATATTAAACCTTGGTGTATCTAAAAACAAAGAGATGCGAAGCATAGAAGGAAGATCAGCAGGCGCGAGATTTGAGGAGCCACGTGGATCGGGCGTGATCGCTCTACAGCTTTCGGACAAGACATGACCCCATGTTTCTGACAGAGCTGACAAGATGAGACAGGGTGGGTCAAACGAGGTGCAATGGTCAAAAGGATAAGAAAGTACGTGTCACATTGGCCCACCGCTGAGGCGACAGATAAGACAGGCGACATCGTGTCAAGAGAAAACCCGAAGAGGTCGGCTCGGAAAAGATACAGACGAAGGAATCAAGATGCATCGACCATGCGCATGGAAGAAGGGGCGACGTAAGCAGGCCTGATCACATAACTTCATAATAGATGTAGCATGACCCACACCCTAACTTGGTTGTATGGAACTTCTCATATAAATAGAGTGACTTGTATCCAGGAGAGGTAGGTTGTATTTTTTGGGAAAGAGGGAGAAAAACTCGAGTTTACACCAAGGAGAAGAGAGTGAGAAGTAAGTTCATCTTTGTAAGGAAATACGACTTAGAGCAACACCTTTGTAACACTTTGGAGTAATAAGATTCACCCTTTCACCCACGTGGACGTAGGTAATCATACCGAACCACGTATATCTTGTGTTCATTATTGAGTGCTTACTTTCATTTGACTTGAGTAGAAGTTTTCTATCCTTTGGATGTAGTTGGTAGTAAAATACCTCTACATATATGACATGTTGTGTACTCTTGCACATATGTAATCCATGTCCGGGAACCATAGTATGCGTACCCTTACGCGTACCTGTTGGCTTGAGAAATCCGGGAACCTAAGTATGCGCACCCGTTCGCATACTGGCATAAGGTTCATGTCCGAATATTACTGTTAGGATTGGAAGTACGTGTACCCGTTTTCGTACTAGCTAAACCCAATCTTGGTCCGGGTATTTCAAGTATGCGTACTTGTTTGCATACTTGAAGGTTAAAGTTCTAAAATCGGTTGTGTACATGAACTTAAACATTTATATAATAGGGAATGTAGTCTTTCCAAACTGTGGATATAATGTTCATGAATTGATTCGAGTGAATCAAACCGATTTTTCTTCAATTGTGTTCTTGTATACTTCCATGAGAATATAACAACTGAACAACTCTTTAACTAGTTTCATTTGAGTCATTTGAACTAGTTATGGTTCAGATGAACAAGGTTGATATGAGAGTAATCATATGGCTAACCTCGGTTAACTATTGTTGAGTCAACATGGTGTACACATTTAGGTACGGTTACATAAACCTAAATGAGGGCCATTTGTGTGTAACAAGCTAAGTTCGATCAAACGCTTGAAATATATTAGCTTGGTTGAATCGGGTTTTTCATCTAACAGTGAATATTGGTTGCTTTGTTACTAAGGTAACTTAGATTGCAAACCCTGATTTCAAAACTATATAAAGGAGAACTCTAGCAACTGGGAAACCTAATCCCCACACTTATGTGTGTTATTAGTTGCATAAACTAGGGTCGATTCTCCTTTAACTTTAGGTTTCTCACGAGACCCCGTAGGTTAATGACTTGAAAACTTCATTGGGATTGTGAAGCCAGACCCAACTATTTTCTCTGTAGTTGCGTGATCTAATCTTGCTGTTTCTATCGTGTTGAGTACAATTGTATAAACTGGCTCGAGATTTATATCTCCAATAGGCAAGATAAAAAATTAATCACAAACACCTTCGTCTCATCGTTTGTGATTCCACAATATCTTGTTTCGTTAATCGATTAAGATTATTGTGAGGTAATTGATAATACTAGGCTGTTCTTCGAGAATATAAGACCGGTTTATCAATTGGTTCCTGTTCACCTTGATTTATTAAAGGATGGAACAAAAACTCATAGGTATTTCTTTGAGAGACATATTTATCTATTCCAATAGACTTTTATGTGTGAGACAGATTTGTTTATCAAGTCTTCGACTTTGGGTCATAGCAACTCTTGGTTGTGGGTGAGATCGGCTAAGGAAATAAAGTGCGTAGTATCATGCTGGGATCAGAGATGTAAGGAACGCAATTGTACCTTAAATCGGTGTGAGATTGATTGGGGTTCAACTATAGTCCAATCCGAATTTCATTGGTAGTAGCACTACACCAAATTTAGCATTTAGCAACGGTAAGTGGCAGTTGCAAAACTGGGTCGCAACAGTTCCGCTCTGTTACCAAAGTCAATGTTGCAGTTTTTCGCAATGGATACATTACCGTTGCAAATTTTCAGTCGCAATAGTTTAAATCTGTTGCGACGCCAAAAATTCGTAACAGATTCAAACTGTTGCGACCAGCTGATATCGCAACAGTTTCAATCTGTTGCAACTCTTCAAACTGTACGATATGTAGCAACAGTTTGAAACAGTTACGAAATTTTTACCCAGTTTTTTTTAAGAACGAAAAATGTTATCCGTTCCGGCCATAATAGTTCCGGTATAAAATTAGCAACAGAAGGAAACCGTTGCGAAATTTTTGTAACAGAAAAAAATAGTTCCAGGTCAATTTTGACCTGGTCAAAAATTATGGTACCTGCAACAGTACTAAAATTTTAGTTTCAGGTCAAAATAGGGTACCTTCAACAGTACCTACTTTCTAAAACATATTTCAGCTGCAAGCTTTTCATCAAAACATTCACAACATACAAGAATTCTCTATAACGCACTATTGTTACCCATTTCCACACCACAATATTTGTGTATCATAACATACAAGTATAAATTTTTACACTCACAATTCTTCGACAAGCAAGCATATCATCGTCTGCAGTTTATAAAGAATGAGAAGGGATATGTAACTAACTAAACATAGTCATTTCCTAAGTAGTTTTATTCTCATTTCCTAAGATATACTAGAAGGCGTTTTCTAAGACATACAAAACTGAAAAAATGCAACAATGATTAAAGAGTACTTACTACAGAGAAGCATTAACAGTGCTCTTCTCATATTTTACATCCTCAACTTTATCTAGGATACCTAACTCAGAATCTGTGATACCCAAGAGAACCTGCACAAAAATTATCCATTCATGAGATACAAATCCATGACACTTCCAGCATTACGAAGAAAAAAAAAATCAAACTCCACTGAAGTAGAAAGAAATGACAATTCAACTAACTGCCAAAGGAAGAAAAACAAGTTGAGAACAATTTTAACAGATGTGAAACATTAACTGCAGGTCACATCTCTATTTACATAAAGACTATTCAAGGCAAATATGAAACTCGGATATGATATAGAAAGAAACTCTTTAGTTTAAACCTAGAGTTGTATTTAATGACTCTTAAAAAGGAATTCAGAAGCGTAAAAAGGAATTATACCTGCACAAGTTGATGCTGATCCTACTGCAGTTCACTTCTCACTCAACAAAAATGAACATTAAGCATAATACCTCGCAAGTAGACAAAAAACTGAAGGTCAGACTCCATAAACAAGGTATACTTCAAGGGTTTTTGTTTAAGACATAAGAAACTTAAAAAATGAAACAATGATTAGAGAGAACTTACTATTAGAGAAACATTAAAAGTGCGCTTCTCATATTCTACATCCTCAACTTTATCCACAAATCCTATCTCAGAATCTGTGATACCCAAGAGAACCTGCACATCGAATATCCATTCATGAGATATAATCCATTTACATAAAGTGGTGTTTAATCACTCTGAAAAAGGAATTCAAAGCGTAAAGAAAAATTATACATGCATAGGTTGATGCTGATCCTAGTGCAGTTCACTCTTCACTCGTTAAAAATGAGCATTAAGCATAATACCTCGCAAGTAGATATAAACTGAAGGTAAGATTCCATAAACACAAACTTAATAATACATATGCATGCAAGTGGAGTACTTACCATGGATTGATATCTCCCCAGGTGGATACTAATGCTTCATCAGAATTTAAACGAAGCTACATGCACAATCACATATAACAGAAAGACCACGAACATATACATATAGGATAAATAGAAACAAGGAAATGAAAAAGAAAAGTAGATTCATAAACGGTTTCCGTTCACATACATATACCAAAAAGATCAGTTATTTATAGATTAAGTTAAATACTTCTTATGCGCAACTGCATATAAGTCTTTCCTTAAGGAGAATAGGATAAGACTTTTCCTTATGCACAAATGCATAAGAGTATGCATACTAAAGTGTTCTGCATACATACATAAGTGTGAACAAAAGCAAAAAAAAGTTTAAAGCCATGTGTTATACGTATATATAAGATGCAAGATGGTTGTGATATCAATGAAGAACTTCATAGTATATCTCCAAAAAAGTAGTGAAGTCGTCTTAATTATATGTTATGGACCTCTTGGGATGAACCACGAATCCTCTGATTCCAACATCTCTAAAGGTCTCCACGAACTGGTTAGCTTTTACGGTGCATTCATCTGGCAGGAAAATGATATCGATCAACACCTTCAAATGAGTAGCATGTACATCTGAGCCGTGAGACATAAGTCCTTGAGCACCAGTACAAACTTTACCAGTTGTAATTATATCATCATCCATGTTCAACAATGAACACTGCTGCATACATGTAGCTGTTAGAGCTGGTGATAGGGCATGACCAGGTGAACATGTTTGAGCAGCTGGTGATAGGGGATGACCAGGTGAAGTTGTTTGAGTAGCTGGTGAGACAACATGACCAGGTGAACCTATGTGAGCAACTGAACCTGGTTGAGGTGAACCAACATGACCTTGTGAAGTGCTACACATGTTTGAGGCAACAACTGATGATGACATTGCATCTTAGATATCCTTCACTGCATGGCATAATGTTCCAACTCCTTCAATAAGAACTTTTATCTTGCCACCTAAGTCTTCCACTTTACTATTAAGAACTCCATCTTTAGACTTTAGTTCAGCTACTTTAGCATGAGAAGAAGCAGAGAGATCAACTTGTGTACGAGAAACATGACCTACTGCACGAACCCGTCCTCTTGAATCCTTCCCAAACAATGAAGTCATTACACAAGTTTCTTCTACTGGAGTACATGCTTCCAGTTTTCCCTTGATGTCTTCTAGCACCTTCGTAAGTTGTTCCTGTAGTGTTGAGCATCACAATCACTTGCTTATAATAATGATCACTAGCTAGTATAATACAGTTAAAGAAGACTACATATGACTGAAAAATAATTTGACTCACATAATATGGTTGCGCACTAGGTAAAATCACCCCACCCTCCTGTGAATGAGCTTTAATCCACACATATCAGAGGTACTGATTTATGCTTCAGGGTTCGCCGCCTCCTACACTCAAAAACACAATGAGTATGAATCAATCATTGTCCACAATAGCTTGAGGTAAGTTGCATCATTAAAATGAAATACCTACCAGTTCAGCTATAACCAAACAATGTGGCTTGCGACCGGAGGTATGAAAGTAATCATATTGTTCTCTTTTCCTCTTATTAATAACTCTTTTACTTTGGACCACAACATCATTCTCATTTACACAGAATGTTATCCAATCCTATGACTTCACATTTTGAGGAACATTATCAATCCTTTCCTGATGAGTATTCCAAATATCATAATGGTCTTGACGTAACTCGCACTTGAATCTCCTCCATAGATCAGACATCCCCTTTACCGTAATAGGCTTGGAAGTCTCAGGTAAATCAAATGCCATATGAAAATACAGAGCTAATCAGTGGCATCCTAAATGTGTATCTCCCTCAACTGAAGTTAACTAAGGAATGAGAAGAAATCATTTCATGAGGTAGATTTTGTACCTTAAGTTCATTCCAAACATCCTCCTTGTACTTGTCAGGAACTTTCCTCCAGGTTTTGAACGAAATAGGAACATGGGTACGAACCAAGGCACCCTTCATGTGGCCGAGTTTTGTTGCGTTGGCAGAAATGGGTAGTCCATATTCATCGACCTCCACTGCTGCTGCCATAATAACCTGTAAAATACCAAATGACAAAGATTAAGATTGCGTAGGTGAAAAAAAGATAAAATAAAGCAAACATAACAGAAAACAGAAGTGACTTCTCAGAAAAAGATAGCGCAAGTGATAAAAACAAACAATTCAGAAAAAGAGGGCAGTCACAAACAATTCAGAAAAAGTAACTTCTCAGAAAAAGATAGTGCAAGTGGAAACAACGGCAGTCGTTCTAATTTAAAATACAAAATCAACACAAATGAGATTTTTTAAACTCTCATTATCAGTAAAAGCTGACTGATAAACTGTAGGAAATTCAAGCTTATCTACTGCGGAAGTTAATTTTTGAGATGAATGCAACACCACAAACCATCCCTCAGGTGAAAGATCCATTGAGTAGAACACTTGGGATGCTTCAGAGGCGAGGATAAATGGCTCATCAACCAATCTATTGATGCTTTTCATCTTTGACAAGTTACCTTTATCACACTTGAGGTTGCATCAACTTGGCACCCATTACTTTTGTCTTCAACTCTGATCCAATCACAGTAGAAAACTGTTTCTTCAAATTCCAAGTAATTCAAATTGATAATCTCTTTAATGACTCCATAATAGGTAATTTCAGCTTCAAGATAATTTGTATCAGTCGACTTATCTCTATGCCTTGTAATATCTTTCATTGAGACAACATTGTTTTGTGATACACGCTTCACATCACAATCTTTTGGAGAGAAAGTAAAGCCATTGACTTGGTATTTTGCATATGATTTTGCCTTGAACTGAGGTCCTTGCGCGAGTCGCCAAAGAACTGAATCAGTTTCATTAGCTTCTAACAACTGCAAAAGATCATGTTAAAGTTAGTTGCATAACCAGAATTGAGAATTCAAGCAGTAATTGAAACAATTATCATATTTTAGAATATTTACCAATATTTTACCAATATAAATTATTCTTATGAACCTTTATTATCATTTTTCTAACAACTGAATCAGCTTCATTACCAATTCTCTATTTATAACAATTGAATCAGTTTCATCAGCTATATTTATAAGTACACAATAAGTTCAGATATGAGGAAAGACACTTCTTTATTACCTCGTCGCTTAAACCATAAATGGAAAGTCTTTAGGGTCTGGTTGGACGGATGATTTCCATGACCATGAGACCTGGCGCAGTTAACATAAGAATCATACTTCCTATAATCAAATAACAATTCAAGCACTATTAAATCAATAACCCGAATATCAACAGCTACTCATCTATATGAAACTAATTTCTTTTAATTACCTTTGCCAGTCATCAATGCCAACATATTTAGAAAGTATCCATCTGCGAGTTTGTTCAAACTGCACTTGATTTAAAGTGATGTCCTTTGCATTACTTAAAGGCATCTCATCAGCAAACTCACCAGCATCATCCAAAATGGCCCGTCGAGAATGTTTATGAGTACCATCACCATCCTATGATATTCCCTCCATAGAGTATAAGCTAGCTTCTCGCAGCACATATCCTCTTACAATGCACCCATCAATGTACCTTCTATTGCACACCAATCCTTTGAAACCTTTCATTAACCTGCAAAAAATCAGTCACAAAAGTTAACTAGTTCAGTAATGCTAATTTGTCAAATTATAAATAAAAAAACAAAGTAAGTTAAACTATGTAAATTGCGGCAGTTACCTCTCAAAGGGGTACATCCACCTAAATCTGACCGGACCGCAGATTAAAGCTTCATCCGCTAGATTCACCACAGGTGAATGCTAATAACGAAAAAAGACAGAGGAAAATGCTTTTCCAGTACATACATTGCTTCCACCAGACTTGCTTTTGCTTTTAGAAGATGTTCTCTGTTAATGACCTTCGCGCACAAAACTTTGAAAAATATGCTTATCCGGTGAAGTGTAACTCGCAGATCTTTTGGTAGTGAAGTCGCGACATGAACCAGCAACGGAAATAAATGTTGCATTAGAACATGGTAATCATGAGACTTCAGATTCTTTATCTCCGGAGGGTTGATGCTGACGTTGTTGCGAATATTGGAAGAGAAATTGGATGGGACCTTTAAGTTCTTCAAAATGGTACAAAAAGCAACTTTCTTATTTTTCGTCATCGCAAAACTTCCATCTGCCATTGATGTTTTACCAGTCACTTCATCTGTGTGCTGCCATAACTTCTTTTTAATCCCCGTAACTTCCAAATATTTACGCGCATTCGCACTATCTTTGGACTTACTATTCCCCATCATAGTATTTATAATATGCTCCATGATATTCTTCTCCGTGTGCATAACATCTGTGTAATGCCGGACAGAATTCGAACCCCAGTTTCGCAAATCAAATAAGATGGACCTTCTTGAAAACAGAGAGTTGTCAGCTGCATCTTCTTCTTCATCAGCACCGTGTTCATTACCCCGTTCAAATGCTCTTTTACGTTTCTTTGTTGGTTGTTTTCCTTTCCCTTATTTGCATTTAATATTACAAACCATCTCTTAAACCTGAAACCCTGTTAATGGCCATGGAGCTGATCTACGTTCTACTCCTCGAGTGAAATTCAATCTATCATCTCTATACTTGTGTTTTTCTGGCAGCCATCTACGTCGTCCCATGTAACAAATATTATTACTGAATGGCATCCACTCAGCAACCGTCTCTTCTTCACAAGTTGGACACGTATAATACCCATGAGGAATGCATCCAGATAAGGTACCCAAAGCCGGGAAGTCATGGATAGACCATAACAACCTCGCCTTCATCATAAATTCAGTCTTAGTGAAGGCATCGTATGTTAGTACACCTTTATTCCATAAAAGTTTTAACTTATATATCAATGGCTCCAAATAGACATCGATATCTTTCCTTGGTGCTCTTGGGCCTGATATTAACAATGGCAACATTGAAAATTCCCGCAGCATACAATATGAAGGAGCAAGGTTGTAAGGCTGGAGAATTATCGTCCAACAACTATAATTCAGACCGAAACATCCATTAGGGTTGAAGCCATCTGTCGCTATCCCAAGTGTAACATTCCGCGTCTCCTTTGCAAACTCTGGAGAAAACTTATCCGCACACCTCCAAGCTGCTGAATCAACCGGATGTCGCATCACATTCATATCTGATTACGCTTTAGAATGCCAATACATTGCCTTTGCTATCTATGGTATACTGTAAAACCTTCTCAGCCTTTCAATTATCGAAAAATATCTTAATGTCTTTTGCGCAACTTGGGTAAGTTTCCTCTCATCACTGAAAACTTTTACGTATCTAGGTTCTTGACAAACTGGACACTTCAACAATGCACTTTTATCCTTCCAATACAAGATGCAGTCATTTACGCATGCATCATACGTTATATAATCCATACAAGTTCTTCAATCATCTTCTTAACTTCAGGGAACTTACACGACAACGTGTTTCCTTCAGGAAGCAACTCTTTTATCAACTCTAAGATTGCAGTTACACCGTTGTCTGAAAATCCATATTGCGTCTTGATATTATTTAGTTTTATAGCAGCGTAAAGATCTGTTTTTACTTTGGGACATGAATGGTATAAAAGTTGTCTTGCACGATGATGTAGATATTGTCTTCTCCTACTCCTGCTGGTTTCAGCATTCCCATCTACTGTATCTCCAGTATTCATATCTACACCCCAACCAACATTCTCATTCACACCATCTATTGTAGGATTAACTGAAGGGCGACAATAGGGTCCACTAAAGGATCGACTACGGGTTCAATATCATCAGCAATATCTCCCACATTGGCATGTACACCATCTGTTGAAGTATTACTCCCATGTACTTGATGAGATTTTACTTCAGAACTTTCACCATGGAAAAGCCATAATGTATACGAAGAATCAATCACATATTTGAGCAAATGGAACGAAATTTCACCAAGTGGTACTGAACCTTTACCATTGACACTTCGTTTACAAGGACATGGAAAAAACATACTCCCACCACCATTATACTTGACAAACTCTATAAATTATTTTACACCTTCTATGTATTCTGGAGACTTACGAGCACAACCCATCCACCTCTTGTTGATATCAAATGACATTACCCTTCAAAATATAGACTTAAAATATTAAACAATTAGCCCTAGTGGTTACAGGGTTGCCGAAGCCCTGTCATACAACGACAAGTTTCTCTTCTTATAGAAGAGAGAATAAGCTACAAGTATGTAAAACCACTAGGACTAAGACTGCAAAACCACCATACAACTGCACTGTAAAACTACCAAATCCCTATGACTGTAAAACCACCACAGAACTGAACTAAAGATGTAAAAAAGAAAAGTGAACAGAGAGGGAGAGGGTTCTTTAAGTTTTTAAATCTACTTACATTTTTATCTTGATTTTTTCAGTTCCTATGTGATTCTTTATATTGAAACTAATCGAAAAAACAAAATAAACAAACACCCAAACCTAAACTAGCCTAACATGAAACAATCATCCAATTTCTCTTGAAAAAACAAAATAAACCGGCAAAGTCCACCCGGTCACCTGTCAACGATCCAACTCGAGTCAACTCGGGTCAAGTACCGAGTCAAAACCTAGTCAGATATGAGTCAACTTGGCCCAGGCCATTTGCAGTCTTGCACATGCCTTATGTTGTGCAGCACCATCATTGCAGCTTCACTGTTTCACTGCCAGCCATGATGGATGTGCCTCCCTGCAATCTCCTTAGCTACACAACATCAACTACAACAGTCATTCTGCAAGCTAATTCTGCAAACTGTAATTACTGAGTCTAGTTTGTAACTTCTGTAGTACCTTCTATCTCTTATTGATAATGGCAACAACCAAATTCACTCACTGGAAGCAACTCAATTATCTTGCTCCCAGTTCACAGCCACAACCCAATAGAAGCATCTGAAGTTTAAAACCCATTCTGCCATTTCTTGTTAATCTTCATTGCAGAGGCAGTAGCAACACAATTTCAGTACCACCTCCTTACTAGCTTATTGTTATCACAGTTGTAACTCCAGCTGCATATCCAATCTGCATAGCCCATGTCATAGCAGCACTCCTTTGATTCACCATTAACAGCTACACCTGAACTTCCATGCCTTCAATCACTGCCCATTTCACACATTCAGCTCTGCCAGTTCAAACACTCTGCAACTCAGCTCAACTGCAGACAACCATTGCAGCACAGACTTACATCTGTCATAAATTCTAGCTTCAGTTCGACTGCTTCATAATCAACTTTAACCTGTAATTACACAGCTTCTTGAGCACCAGTTCCAGTCCACCAACTTATCTAAGTTCTATCTCCATTTCTCCTGAGCTTCAAGACTAATACACCAACAGCTCAACCTTTACTTCCATTCACTCATTTCCACCAACTGCAATACCATCAGTCCAACCTGCTACATTCCAGCTCTTTGTGACACCATTTCTGTTGCTTCACTGCACTATTCCTTTGCACCATAGCACAATATTGCAGTTAATTCTAGTAAACTCATCTGCAATACAACTGCCTTGAGCCACTTCTGATTCCTGTAATTCCATTCATTCTATCTGCAGCTATAACTTTAATAATTCTTCTCAATCCTCCACCCACCAACACCATTATCACTGCCTTCTTCATACTCGAGCGCAACACCAGTTCTCATCGATTCTTCATAACAGCAGCATCCACTAACTGCACCAGTACCCATTAGCTCAAACTACACAGATCCATCTGAACTGCAATCACCTGTAAACCTAACATTCATCTACACCATTCTTGAGTCAACAACTTCACAGCTCCCAGCTCCATTCTTGAACTGATCACAAATTGAACTCCAACCCATCTCTTAGCATCATCCATTCATAACCAATTCATCCGAGTTCAATGACACAGTTCATGATATCAACAACAACATCAATTTCTCACCAGTACCTCCAATCATTGCTCAGAAGCAGCACCATCTTCTGTTAAACCATCAAGCCCTAATTACTTCATCACATCCAAGAACTCATCTCTTTCACTGTCATCATCTGCATTCCTTGAATCAACAGCAGCTATAAAACTCATAAATTACCACAGACCCATCTTCCCAGTTCCTTTGAAATTCATCTCAACCGCCACAGCCGCAAGCCACAACAAGAACAAATTGAACCCGTCTCCTCAGAAACGAACCCTAGATTTTAATTTCTTCTAGCCATTCACTGCCAGTTATTAAACCCTAAATTCATCTGAAATTTCTCCACAGCAAAAGCTTGATTATCACACCCACTCAGTTCATCTGTGAATCTTTGCATCTCCATCCTTGAATCAGCCTCAGATCCTTCACAGTAGCAGACCTTCTTCATAATCACAAAACCCCTATTTTCCTGCACTTTTGTTGAACATCCATTTCTTTTTCTCTCTTCTCTGAATTTGAGAAGACCATGATTGAGAAATAATGCCCACTGAATTCTAGGGTTGTGTAAGAATGGGAGTAACTACACCCACTCAATAAGAACCACCCCAAATTGAGTGCTAACATCATATATGTTCTGGATAAGGGATAACCGAGTATGCAGCCCGTTAACCTAGACCGGGCTCTGGATAATGTTCGCCCATGAAATGACGCTTTTTCCTTTCATGCTCCAAGTGAACGCCTTCTTCCTTTCTCGAGTTCCTCCACTAACAGCAACCGTCTCTTACTTCTCAAACCCACTTCATCTCTTCAATTTCTATTCATCACTAAAGCAGTCGTGCTTTTTAGACAAAAATTGCATCACTAAAGTCGACATACTTTTCAGACAGGAATCAAGAAATAAAAACGAATAATGAGAAATAGTTCGTCCCCAATAGCACTTGAATATGAGATGAGACTTTCGTGCTGTTTATCCTCCTTTTGTTCCAAATGACTCCAAAGTACCTAAATACTCAAAAACAAACATAAGATACATAATTTACAAGAAAACTAGCAAAGAAAGCATAAACAATAGATAAATATAAAGGTGTTTTAGACACCTATCATATTTATTTGGGAGACAGATTTATCTATTATTGTAGACTTTTCTGTGTGATACAATTTTTTTAATTAAAGTCTCCGACTTTGGGTCGTAGCAACTCTTTGTTGTGGGTGAGATCAGCTAAGGGAACCAAGTATGTAGTATCCTGCTGGGTTCAGAGACGTAAGGAGCACAACTGTACCTTGGATCAGTGTGAGATTGATTGGGGTTCAACTACAGTCCAGACCGAAGTTATCTTAGTAGTAGGCTAGTGTCTGTAGCGGCTTGATAATTCTATGCTGTTCGATATGCAAGATAGAAAAGAAGTCACAAACATCTTCGTCTCATCGTTTGTGATTCCGCAATATATTGTTTCACTAGTCGATTAAGATTATTGTGAGGTGATTGATAATTCTATGCTGTTCTTCGGGAATATAAGTCTGGGTTATCGATTGGTTCCTGTTCACCTTGATTTATTAAAAGACGGAACAAAACTCGTAGGTATTTCTGTGGGAGAGAGATTTATCTATTCTTGCAGACTTTTATTTGTGATGTAGATTTGTTTATTAAAGTCTTCGACTTTGGGTCGTAGCAACTCTTAGTTGTGGGTGAGATCAGATAAGGGAATCAAGTGCGTAGTATCATGCTGGGATCAGAGACGTAAGGAGCACAACTGTACCTTGGATCAGTGTGAGATTGATTGGGGTTAAACTACAGTCCAGACCGAAGTTAGTTTGTAGTAGGCTAGTGTTTGTAGTGGCTTAATACAGCGTGGTGTTCAAATCTGGATTAGGTCCCGGAGTTTTTTTGCATTTGCAGTTTCCTCGTTAACAAAATATATGGTGTCTGTGTTATTTCTTTTTCGCATTATATTTTGTTATACAATAGAAATATCGCAGGTTGTGCATTTAGATCAATCAGTTTTTGAATCCGTCCTTTAGGTTGTTGATCGAATTGATCGACACTTGAAAATTGGTCTTTGGTACCGTTCAAGTTAATTTCTCTTGTATTCAAGCAGACTCGTAGGTTTCTATTTGCTTGAGTAAGGATTGAATCGAGAAATTAAGATATAACTATTTGATATAATTTTTATTAAGATTGAGTCTGACTGTTTAGTTGATTCTCTTAAAATTATATTGGAGTTAGTCCATACAGATTGCTAAGCGAATTATTGGGTGAGGTTGTTGTACCTCCACTTTTTTAGTAATCTTTTTTGTTTTAATTAATGAAAACTATCTTTTAGATTAATGTTCAAGTGGAAACTAGTTTTACATCTCATTAAAAACATAACACAATACTTAATAAAAATTGAATCCATGCACATGAACCTTGTAGAGTTCATAACATTTATCATGACTAAACCATCTTCTGTTGTCTTCGGCGAAAATGGTATGACTCGCATGAGCTCTAATTGTTAGTTCTTCAGTGAACAACCCAGGATGATCCCCTTTTTTCATCCACTTATTTTGCGCATACTTTCTCACATCGTTATTGATGGAACAATAAGGATTTTAAAGACACTCATTTGTTCTTCTTGAATTTACATGACTTAATGTCATAAACCTTTGAAATACAATGTCCCATAAGTTCAAAGTCTCTAAATTATAGAAACACATATTCATCTTGAGTGAAGGGAGCACTAGCCACTTCGGTTATGTGACCATTGGGCATGTTGAAATGAATTTGAGGTTGAGATGGTGTGAGTTTAAATGAGTTTGAAATTAGGTATTTATAGATAGGAAAAATTGTAACCGTTGGATGAGAAATTGATGAGTGATGATCAAACCAGCTAATGACAACATAGAAAAAGCGGGGTTCTAACAACCTCACCCAATATTTCGATTAGCAATCTGTATGGACAACTCCGAGTTGTTTTCTAGAGAATCAACTAGACTCAATCAATAGAAAATATCTCAAAGAGTTATTATCTAAATCTCTCGATTTGATTTACTCAATAAAATATGATTCGCGAGTCTAATCAAAGAGAGATAACTTGGATGGTACCAAAGACCAATATCCAAGTGTCAATCGATTTAAATCAACAACCAATAGGTTGGATATTCTAATCGATTGACCAACGCACAACCTATATTATTTCAATTATATAAAAATATAATGCGGAAAAGAAATAACACAGACACCAGAATTTTGTTAACGGGGAAACTGCAAATGCAGAAAAACCCTAAGACCTAGTCAGGATTAAACATACACTGTATTAAGCCGCTACAGACACTAGCCTACTCCAAATTAACTTCGGTCAGGGCTGTAGTTGAACCCAAATCAATCTCACACTGATCCAAGGTACAGTTATGCTCCTACGCCTCTAATCCCAGCAGGATACTATGCACTTGATTTCCTTAGCTGATCTCACCCACAACCAAGAGTTGCTACGACCCAAAGTTGAGGACTTTAGCAAACAAATCTGTCTCACACAGAAAAGTCTACAAGAGAGATAAATTCATCTCCCACGAATAAACCTATGAGTTTTGTTCCTTCTTTTGATAAATCAAGGTGAACAGGAACCAATCAATAAAATCAGACTTATATTCCCGAAGAAAAACTCAGTTTTATCAATCACTTCACAATAGTCTTAATCGACGCAGCGAAAAAAAGATATTGCGGAATCACAAACGATGAGACGAAGATGTTTGTGATTACTTTTATATATTTCCTATCGGAGATATAAATATCAAGCCAATTATTATAATTGTACTCGTATGATAGAAACATCAAGATTATATCACACAACTATAAGAAAAGTAGTATCGGTCTGGCTTCACAATCCCAATGAAGTCTTTAAGTCATTAACCTGGTTTTATAAGAAGAAAACCAAAGGTTAAAGGAGAATCGACTATAACTTAGCAAACTAGTATCACAGAATGTGTGGGGATTAGGTTTCCCAGTTGCTAGAGTTCTCCCTTATATAGTCTTTCAAATCAGGGTTTGCAATCAATGTTATCTTAGTAACAAAGAATTCAATATTCACTGTTAGATGAAAACCTGATTAGATACAAGCTAATATATCTCAACCGTTAGATCGAAAACTTATCTTGCCATACACACATGTACTTGACGATTTTGGGTTTGTGTAACCGTACCCAAACGTGTACAATAGTTGGTTCAATATTAGTCAACCAAATGGTTATCCAAATGATAACTTTCATATCAACCATATTCTTCTTCACCATAACTAGTCCAAATGACTCAAATGAACTAGTTAGAGAGTTGTTCAATTGCTATGATATATTATGTACTACACAAGACACAATTGAAGAAAAAATGATGTGATTCTCTCGAATCGATTTATGAACTATAAAGCCACGGTTTGCAATAGCATTCCTTAGATAATTTGAATAGGTTCATGAACATCGTTTTTAGATATCACCACTCAATTTCGCGGACTGGGTTCGCGGACTCACATAACCGGTTGGAGTTTACAAACTCTAGAAGAAATTCTCGGGTTCGAGAACTTTCGTCAGTTCGCGGACTAAAACCGAGCTATAACTCCAGCAGAAATTATCGGGTTCGAGAACTACGCACTTTCGCGGACTGGGTTGACTGCTCAAGTTCTGGTTCTCACTTGATCAACAAATTTCGCAAACTTCGGTTCAAGTGCTTAGGACTTATACATATATGTGTTACCATAACAATGTTTATATCCCCCAATGGTTATATTGTCTAATCTCTCATTTCAATCATTGAAACATTCTCAGAGGACGTCATATAGTTGTTATTCACAAACTAGTTTTCGTCAGAGCAATTTCCAAAGTGATTGAAACATAACATGACTTTCGTCACTAGGAAAAGATGAACTTGGCTAAAGCGAAAGCTTTACCAACACACATTTCGAGAAATAGATAAGCGAGATATACTCAGCTCGAAATGTCACATGTGCATATCTTTAGTCTATATAGTAAAACAACTTTTGTCTCAAGATATTAGATAAAGTAGATAGACTTTTGAGTGATAGATAAGTTCAAGTATCCACATACCTTTTAGTCGATGAAGATCCACTGGTTCCTTGGGTAGTCCTTCGTCTTGTATGATGATTGCCATGGAGTTTTTGAGCTCAACTACACTTTTTATCCTAGTCCGAGACCTTAGCTATAATAGACTAGAAATAAAGACTTTATAGTTTTGATCACTAACATTGACAAACATGCTTGAGATAGCAACGCATGCGAGTTCGACCGAGCAATGCTCTACCAATCTCCTCCTTTGTCAATTTTAATGGCAAAACTATTAATACATATGGAATACAAAAAATATATAAATAAACTTTGTATCTCCTATTCCACATGTCTAATCTTCAATAATACTCGAAATCTTCGTCACTTCCAAGTAGTCCAATGATCCCAAAGGTTGTAAGTTTAGCATCATCGTTGTTAAAAATCCGTAGCTATAACAATGAGAAAAGCATTATTTCTCAATCATTGTTATACAGTGTCATAGTAATATTACACATCATCAAAGTCCAATTGCATCACAACTTTAACAACAATACTATGGTGATACTTCACTCCCCCTTAGTCAATACTCCATCTCACATGGAAAACGCTCCCCCTTACATAATGATCCGAAAACCATATGTATTTGTAGTGTGAACTACAATTAATATCCCCCTTTTTGTCAATAAAATTGGCAAAGGTACAAGAACGGAATCCTAATGAAATTTCCATAAGAGACATTTCATGACCAAATGTAAATGTATATCATCTTGTTTAGATGCAATCATAAATCCGAAGCTAAATGCATTCATCAAGGAGTTTATAAAGACGCAAGATAACCCCTATAATATTCCACATCCGCACTCCCCACAAAGATTTGGCAATTAAGCACAAGTTCAAAAGAACTCTCCCCCATAATATGTCATTCCCTAAGGAATAACAAGAGCGACCTTAATTTCAAAAGAAAAGAAGGATTTCTTTAGACTCAACAAATTACATACAAGTATGAATTTGGAATCCAACAAGAAATATTCAATCAAATTAACCACAGCAAACCAAGATTAATTTTACTAAATATGCTCAACACAAGTAAATTTATGGAGACTTAAAAAATCAATTAAATTAATCACAAGAGAACTTGCAAATAATCTAATTTTCATACTCAACCAAACTAATTACAAGAGTAATCAATTTAATTGGCCACACTCGACATAAGAAGAACTTACGGAGTGCTAACTAAATAACCATACTAGATGATTAATTTAGTTCTTAATGCTCAACATATAGCATCTCATGGAACAACCAACCATGCCAATAAGAAATCTACTTAGTTGTATCGTGCTCAATATGAGATACACAATGGAGCCTTCACGGTAATACATAAAAAATGGATCAATAAGGATTTATACCGTGGATAAACCATACAAGGATCTATTCTATCTTACATCATCATAATAGACTTTATCCTTGTTCAAAAAAAGTTTTTAACCTATTTTTCACCAATTACATGATTTCATAGGTATACCTTTTGTATATGTTGTCAAGAGTTCATCATTCTAAAATCAATATGTGCAATATTGATAGACGAAAGAGTTAACAATTAAGACAACATAGAATTCAGTCATTCTTTGAAACAAGAGCCTATTCAAACAAAAAAATAGTGTTTTTACACCACAATTGTTACTTGTTCTTTCAAGAAGAGAAGAAACAAACTAGACTTAATTGCGATAATATTTTTCTGCAATCTTGAAAATTGGCTCAGAGAGTTCAGGATGAGCTTCCAACACAAAGCTTAGTTGTTCTTGAAGGCACTAAATTCTTATATCACGTGGATCTTCATAAGTGACTCCACGAGCTCCAGAAGTGACAGGCTTCTTCATCTTGTTGATATCTGTTTGGGATAATGGAGAAGGAACAACGGTGCAGGTACCAATGGTCTTGACATTGAACTAGCTGCAAATCCTACTAATAAGACATGGAAATCCCAGGTTTTTCTTCTGGGAAACCATGTGAATCATCTAGCGAATAATTAACCCACAGAAATCGACTTCTTCTCCTGAAATTAGATAACACATTAATTCAGCAAGGGTTCTGCTCCAATGATTCCTATCTCAATTGGTACTCCCCCAACCATTATCTTGAAGTAACACTTGCTTTTGTCTGCTGCATAAAGGTTAGCATAAAACTGACAAGTTATCTCAGGATATGATGACTCTAGACCATGATGAATATAACCCCACTTATGCTTGTTCATGAACTGATGAAACTCAGGTTCGTTAACAGTTGTATCATATATTCTTTCAACAACAAAATTCCCTTTTATAAACTTGACATACTTATCCCTAGCAAGGACACTGATGAAGCTAATACCAAGACCAGAGTCAAAAAGAGGTTGGGAAATATCTAGACCAATTTCATCATCTTCATATTCTACATCACTATCATTTTCACGAACGGGTTGAGTACTTGAATTTTCACCACGATTAACCCTCTTTCTGTAACTCATTTTTGCTAAAGTATACGAACTAGAGAAGTTGGTACTTACTTGGTTCGTGACTGTTTCTAATGGTAGAACCACAACCAGGAAACCCCCTTAAGAACTGCTTGTGACCCAATGTACGTGAACCTCTTCTAGTTTTAGTGACATACACAAATAGGAATTTGGGTTGAAAACGAGAAGAGAGAGTTATGGGTATGAGAACAATTTAGGTTTTTCTTTTGTCCGTGAACTGAAGAAGAAGGGTGAAAGAAACAAGGTGAGTTATTTTCCTCTATTTATGTGTTAGGAGAATCTAAAAGACACGTTCACGGACTTGGTTGGTTCACGAGTCGGTGAAAAGCATGTAAAAGTCACGTGTGCGGACAAGGACCCGTTTGGAGTGGTATGAGAACATAGACTCAAAAAATCAAATGTGAATTGTCTTTGCAGAACATAACACCACGAGAGGGTTTCTTTCCAACAACTTTTAAAGCTTGTAGTGTTGAGAAACACACAAGAAATTGTTTTTATAAGTCTATCAAAGAACTTCAAGAGAACCCAAAAGGATTTGTGTTTCTGATTTCTTGTTTTCTAACTTATACAAAATAGTTTCTGCAGATAGTTTTTAGTACTGTGAAGGGAAACTCTTTTGGTAAAAAGAAACATCCTAGATTCTTCATAAAAGAAGACAATACTACTATCTTGATAGAGAGTATCAGGAATTAAGCAACGAATCAATTCTTGCTTTGAGATGATACACTCAGATAACTGAGATTTCAACTCCTCTTGTAATTCGTTTAGTTTATCACAAATAACTGGATTAAGCAGGGGAGGAGCATTAATCTCACTGATTAGTAAATCAATATCAATCTCAACATGAATATTATTCATTATCACTTGATTTAGCCTGTCAAGAGATTCTTGCTCTTTCTGGAGGTATAACTCAACATCAAGAGATAAGCTCTCAAGCTTCTTTTTAAGCTCTGCAAACACTTCAAGGGATTTTAAACCTGATGGAGGTTTAGATATAATTTCTTCTACAGATTTTATTAAATCATTCATGGAAGAAAATTCTGAAATCCCTGGATCTGGTGATGCACTTATTGAGATAGTGCATCACCGACTTGTAAGGTATGAATTCCATTGAGTCAGATCGCTACAAACACAGACTTGTAAGGTCTTGAACGTGTTTGCCTGCTCTGATACCAATTGAAAAAGCGGGGGTCTAACAACCTCACCCAATATTTCGATTAAAAATATGTATGGACAACTCCGAGTTGTTTTCTAGAGAATCAACTAGACTCAATCAATAGAAAATATCTCAAGGAGTTATCATCTCAGTCTCTCGATTTGATTTACTCAAGCAAATATGATTCGCGAGTCTAATAAAAGAGAGATAACTTGGATGGTACCAAAGACCAACATCCAAGTGTCAATCGATTTAAATCAACAACCAATAGGTCGGATATTCTAATCGATTGAATAACACACAACCTGTAGTATTTCAATTATATAAAAATATAATGCGGAAAAGAAATAACACAGACACCAGAATTTTGTTAACGAGGAAACCGCAAATGCAGAAAAACCCTAGGACCTAGTCTAGATTAAACATACACTGTATTAAGCCGCTACAGACACTAGCCTACTCCAAATTAACTTCGGTCTGGACTGTAGTTGAACCCCAATCAATCTCACACTGATCCAAGGTACAGTTATTCTCATACGCCTCTGATCCTAGTAAGATACTGCGCACTTGATTCCCTTAGCTGATCTCACCCATAACCAAGAGTTGCTACGACCCAAAGTCGAAGACTTTAGCAAATAAATCTGTCTCACACAGAAAAGTCTACAAGATAGATAAATTCGTCTCCCACGAATAAACCTATGAGTTTTGTTCTGTCTTTTGATAAATCAAGGTGAACAGGAACCAATCAATAAAACCAGACTTATATTCCCGAAGAACAGCTCAGTTTTATCAATCACCTCACAATAGTCTTAACCGACGCAGTGAAGAAAGATATTGTGGAATCACAAACGATGAGACAAAGATATTTGTAATTATTTTTATATCTTGCCTATCGGAGATAGAAATATTAAGCCAATTATTACAATTGTACTCTTATGATAGAAATAGCAAGATCAGATCACACAACTACAAGAAAAGTAGTATCGTTCTGGCTTCACAGTCCCAATGTCTTCGACTTTGGGTCGTAACAACTCTTAGTTGTGGGTGAGATCAGCTAAGGGAATCAAGTGCGTAGAATCCTACTGGGGTTCAGAGATGTAAGGAACGGAACTGTACCTTGATCAGTGTGATATTGATTAGGGCTCAACTACATGCCAGTACGAAGTTAGCTTTGTAGTACGCTAGTGTATGTAGAGGCTTAATACAGTGTGGTGTTCAAATATGGACTAGGTCCCTGGGGTTTTCTGCATTTGCGGTATCCTCGTTAACAAAATTTCTGGTGTTTGTGTTATTCATTTTCCACATTATATTTTGTTATATTATAGGAATATCACTTGTTATGTGTTTAGATCAATCAACTCTTGAATCCGGCCTTTAGGTTGTTGATCGAATTAATTGACACTTGAACACTGGTCTTTGGTACCGTTCAAGTTATTTCTCTTATTCAATCGGGCTCGCAAATTCCTATTTGTTTGATTGCGGATTGAATTGAGAAATTGAGATATAAACTCTTTGATATAATTTTTTTAAGATTAAGTCTAACTGTCTAGTTGATTCTATTGAAAGTATATTGAAGTTTGTCCATAGAGATTGCTAAGCGAAATATTGGGTGTGGTTATTAGACCTCCGCTTTTTCAATGTGGCATCACGAGTAGGTACGGACCAATGTAATGCAACCCAAATTTAAAAGAAAATTCTGGGAGGTAGCTGTTAGCATCTAATGACCCGAAGACACCCTTCGCCAATATCAGAAAAAACATCATATAGATTTTTTCCGAAAGATACCCTTACAGAGTATCATCCATACCTTGCTGCAACACTATACATTGTTCAGGTCTTTGAGCTCTAGCATATCAATCTACTATACTGCATTTAAAAACTTCTTTAAAAATTCAACTTATTCCTAGGCTCATCACTGAGTTTCAAGGAGCATTTTTCCAAAGTAAAAAAATCACAGATGGAGTTTTGATTGCTAGTGAGTACTATTGGATTAAAATTAAATGGCCAGGGTTATTCATAGAGTGGATATTTAAAAAGCCTTTGATCACTTAAATTGGGGCACAATTTTGCATCACTTTGAATGGTGTGGATTTGGCTCTAAGTGGGTTCAGTGGATAAAATGGTGTATTGAATCTTCTCAGTCGACAATTTAGTTAATGAGAGATCCATCAGGAAGGGAATAAAAGGAAAGTGATATGTTATATCCTTTCATCTTTAAACTGTAGATCAGTTCCTCTCTAAATTAATGACAAAAGCTAAGAAAACATGCAAGGTGATTGAATTTGGCGCTGCGAGGAATGGAACTCCAATAAATCATTATCAATTCTCGGATGATACAAGCATCTTTGAAAATGCATCTAAAGATGAGATCAAAAATACTAGAGACATTCTTTTAATTTTCAAGGCTATGACTGGTTTAAAAGTAAACTTGGAAAAGAGTACTTTGTGCACTGTAAGGGTAGATGACTAAAGTCAAACACTATCCAACTTGTTGGGTTGTAAAGTGGAATCTTTCCCCATCAAGTATTTTGGAATTCCACTTGGAGGTACCCCTTGTTATAGCATAGCTCGGTTGATCCCACCGACCGTTGGTATGTCAAGTTTGGTTGTCATATTTTAGTATCAAAACTCATCTAGAGTCGCTTGATTAAATACTAGAGTCAACTTTGTTTATGAAAAAGCGGGGTTCTAACAACCACACCCAATATTTCGATTAGAAATCTGTATGGAAAACTCCGAATTGCTTTCTAGAGAATCAACTAGACTCAATCAAAAGAAAATATCTCAAGGAGTTATTATCTCAATCTCTCAATTTGATTTACTCAATCAAATAAAATCTGCGAGTCTTAATCAAAGAGAGATAACTTGGATGGTACCAAAGACCAATATCCAAGTGTCAATCAATTTAAATCAACAACCAATAAGGTCGGATATTCTAATTGATTGAACAACGCACAACTTGTATTATTTTAATTATATAACAAAATATAATGCGGAAAAGAAATAACACAATGTTGATGGTGGATTTCTATTTAAAGGCTAAAATTGTAAAAAGCCAATTTTGTAAGCTGACGTCCTGCAAAGGATAAAGCCTTCAGGCGATGAATACTTCTCGCCATATTAATTCATTGGAGCATGTGCAACCATCCCTGAGAATTAAACATACCTACCCAGAACGGAGCATGTGGCAACCATCCCGACGGAGCATGTGGCAACCATCCCGACGGAGCATGTGGCAACCATCCCGGTTTTCTGTAGGTATACAACATTACTATTAATGCTTTAATTAAAGCCTTGTGTTCGACGTGCAAACACCCGTAGGCTACCTGATGGCAGGTTATACTAGCCCCGTTGAACGCATGCAAGACTACCCATGTTAGTCTCACTTGCTGAAAACAAACCCAAAAATATATCTCATCCGTCCAACTTTGCAGGCATAGATGGAGGGTGTAGATATAGATTCAGGGGGTCCTGAGCATGCTACCATGATCACCTCGGACCCACCTTCACACATGACCGAACGATCAAGGCCAACTACGGTTGGTCCTTCCAAAACGTGCGCTCAAAGCGAGCATGACGCACGGCTAGGGTTCCTTTTAATCGTGAGCGTGCAACTTCGCCAGCATAGTCGGACGGCTTAGATTATACCCTAAAACAAGTAGTGAAGTGATGGCACACCATTAGAGGGCCCACTTTCTACCTACATGACCGACTCCCTCATAGGAAAGCCGTGGTGCAAGAAAAGATTTCCCAAACAAGGCTAGATTAACGCCTTATGCAGGTTGAGAAGATCCAAAACGATCACGACCATCCAACTTCGCCGGCATAGTTGGATGGCTTAGATTGCGCCCAGGGTCATAGAGCAAGCATATACATGCTCACCGTCGACCCAAGATGTTGCATACATGGTCGGTCTCCCAAAAAAAGGCGCGCGCAACCTAAAACCGATCGCCCAAAGTGGCCGGTCCAAAGCCCTAATTAGGGTTTGCGGCGCAGAAACATCTCGAGCGTCCATCTTCGCAGGCTTGGACGGAAGGCCAAGATGGAGACTTAGAAGGAACCGAGCATGCTAACATGACCACCGTGGGCCCGGATTCATGTCTAGATGATCGTCCAAGACCGGTGGTGGTCAAACTCCTCGGTACGCGTGCCCAAAGGTGACATGTCACGGCCCCTCCATAAATTCTAATCTCGACCACTCGTCTTTGCCGCCTGAGTCGAGTGGCTTAGATTAAATCTTTGCGAGTCAAGCAGGCATGGGCGTGAACACCATTGTACTACCTCCATGCAGGGCTGATCGGTTCCTCCATTGGAACTCTTTAAGCATGCAAACGTTTGGGCCGAAAGAGGCAGCATGCGCGCCTCCCATCCAACGGTCGCAAGCAAGGCTACGAGTCATCTCGTTCGTCCATCTTTGCAAGCTTGGACGAATGGCTTAGGGTGCGAATCAACCAGAAAACAAGGTATCACTATGACCACCATCCATCACTCTTCTTCACAAGGTAACTGACCAATGCATGTCCTGTCTATACAGCCTCCAAACGGTTACCTGAAGATGGCTGCATGCGATGTTATACCAAGTTCATGGTTCACCCTGCACTATTTTCTGTGGGTCCCGCGATCCACACACTCGAGACATTAATCACGTCACAAGTGGGGAATACAAACTGGGGTATTGGTCTGGCGGTTTACAGCATGCAGCGTGCAACGCGCCATCACAAGAACGTGTTAGGAAGACATGGGCGGTTAAGTCAAGATGAGAGAAGTGGGAAGTTATGATCGTGTGACACTCACACACAACTCCACTCTTCCCTCACTCCACTTCCCACGAGAGACGTGAAGAAGGATTAATGACTTGTATAAATAGGTTCTCCTCCCTATTTCCAAAAACAGAAGTTCGAACAACACAGAAAACCAAGTGTTAATCATATTCAACACCCAGAGCCTGCTTGCAACATTTGCTAGCCTGCTCAACCTCCTGTTAACAAGTCATCAAATAGCCTTCACCTTCATACTCTCAACACCTTCTTCGCTTCCCTCCCTAAGATCAACCTCACATCCTTCACTTGTGACCGAAACAAATCTGGAACGGCCGTGTCTTCGGTTTAGGCCAGAATTGTATAGATTATCTCTCGAATCAAAGTGCTCATCGTGAAGCACATTTATTGAATTTTTAAACTCACTTCTCATCCACACACACCCAAAATTACCCAAACCGGCAGAAGTAGTTTTCTCCCACAAATAATTGGCGACCACAGTGGGAGGTTAATCTCTCAGTTGTGAAGTCGATTTCTTCAATACCAATTCAATTTCTCTGATTTCAAGAATGGTGGATCTTAGGTCTGGAGCAGCAACCAACGATGGAGTTAGCACCAACAACGCTTCTGGTGGCGCTGATATCCCAGTGCGGTGTTACAGTGCAACCCGCAAGTGCAACCAATGTGTCTCGTGGAATCGCGTCTTCTATCATCAGTACCAGTGGAGCAGGAGCAGACATTCCAACATGCGTGACACCTCCCATTACAAGAGCCAGAGCGGCTGCAAATCCAGGCATTTCCTCAAGCATGACACTTCCGTCCGTCACCAGAACAATTGTTACTTCCCCTTCAGGACGAGGATCTGGAGGACCCAGAGGAGGACAACCTCCTATCACCATGGTGGACTTGATGGAGAGACAAGAAACCCTCGCAAAATCTCAGGTAGACATGGCAACCACTCAGAAGGAGGTACTCACCTTCCTTAAAACACTAACCGATCGATTACCACAAGAGTCGAGACAGCCTCAAGGGCCAACAAGAGATACGTTCAAACATACTCCGGAGCAGATGCCTCGATTTACGCAAGCCTACCTGAACGAAGAGTCTTATGCTGCTGACCACGCAAGAGAAAGGGACCAGGAGCGTCTCATGGAAAGGAGCCGATCATCCAACTTTATTAAACGTGAAGATCTGGAGAGACTCCTCCAAAATCGCGGCAAAGAAAATTTGATGGACACGCATCGACACCAGCCTCCATATCCACAAGACGTGCAGCGGGTTCCTCTTCCCAGGGGATACACCTCCCCTCAATTCACCCTTTACGATGGTACCGGTAATGCTCGTGAACACATCTCTCTATTTTTAGAATCCTTAGGAGAACACGAATACAATCACGTTCTCCGCTTGAAGTAATTCTCCAAATCACTTACGGGGAGAGCCTATACGTGGTACAACAACATTGCACCCGACAACATATCCAATTGGAGTGAGATGGTCAACACGTTTTACAAGAAGTACTTCTTTGTATCTGAGCAAGTTACTTTCTCAGACCTGGGGAGAATCTCCCAACGGAACAATGAACATCCAAATGATTTTGTCAAAAGGTTCAGATACAAGCGTTGGACTGCCATGAACCAAATGTCACAGAACGACAGCTGGTGGAATTATGCATCAACGGAATGATACCCATATATCGCGCCCTGCTGGAAAGCTTGGGATTCCAGACATTCTCAGAGCTCCATGAAGCAACCAAACGTTCGGCCACTACCGCCCCAGCATTATTGGAAAGAACCAGGATCGTTCGGAGTGACGATTCATGAGATAATCGGGGAAACAGGCGCCTCATCAACAAGAAATATAATACTGGACCTTCTGTCAGTGTAGTAAGCGAAGGCGGAAAGAGAAAAGCTCCATCGGCGGCAGAACAACTACCCAAGCGTGCGACTCAAACGCATAAAGCTTCGCCTCAAAGGGGAACATGCAAAGATCCTGCGCAGATCACCAAAGACACAGGCTTCCCGTTTCCGATAAATAAAGTAATAGAACTCTTGGAGGCATGGATTCAGGATGATGCTATCAGATTACCTCCTATCAAACGTCCACCAACTGAGAAAGACATGGCAGACCCTAAGTACTGCCGTTATCATAGGTTTTTCCACCACCCAACTAAGGATTGCAACAAGCTGAAAGAAATCTTCAGGGAAAAGATAGCAGCAGGAGAGCTCCAATTGGGAAATGAAGGAGTTCACATAGACCCCCTTCCCGTCCGAAGTTGCATGATCTCTGGAAGCTGTACAATCCATGATGGAACACCTGTGTGAAATCTTATACCTTTCCAAGGTACAACGTCGAGATATATTCATGGCCCTCAACCGTATTGTGTCAGGCAGGCGATTGTATCCAGAAAAGGAAGTCGTTCCAGCGTCTCAAGCCTCCTTGGAAAATAGCACCAACAAAGGAAACTGGGGACTTTTGACCGTCGCCCATCTGAAAGATGTCAAGTTCGATAGCACATTAATCGATGCATCTTCTGAATTCAACATCGTTACTATCAAGACCCTGCAAGCCGCGAAAATCTCAAAGCAGGAGGCTACCCGTGGTCCAACTGTGATCAAGAGCCCAGCAGGAGAATTTGTGGATGTCTACGGATACATTGACCTTGATGTCAAGATTGGTAACACTCCAACACAAGCTAGATTCCATATAATTAAGGAACATCCGGATTACGACATGATTTTGGGGCGCCCGTGGGTACACAAGGCGCATTCCTTACCAATCTCAGTACCTGAAAGAATCTCCAACAAGCCAGCTCCGATGATTTCCAACAAACCTTGGAGAATCGAAGACTGCCTGTTGCCCCCATACCAACAACTCACAGGCATAATGCAACTCCCTGGTGAAAGCCCTTCGTCCTGCGTCAAGAGATTCCGAGCCCAAGTAAGTCTCATTAAACGACCCTCTTTGCAAGTAGTGTATGATTATCCTGTTAGACCACCGGGGACTGTTTCACCTGACAGGCGGGCCACTACCAAGAGATGTAAATGGAGTACTGGCCCCTTTAAGCGCTTCACCAAAAGCTTGGAAGCAGTCAAGAACGATACGTGTCAGAAGCAAGCTGTTATGCCGAGTCCAAATCAGTTTCAAATCGGAGATATGGTAGCAAAGGTAACCACGTTCCAAGTTGGAAACATGGCAGTAAAGATAACTGCCCAGTATAATATGCCTGCAAAGGAAGAGGAAATATTCTTAGTGGCAGATGTTATCTTGGGAGGTTACTGCAAGATCATCAATGCAGACAAACTCGAAGGTGTGGTTGTTCACTCACGGTGGATTAAGCCCTACCTTACTTGAAGACACGATACCACCTCTCTAATACCCCCGGGGGATTCCTCCAACAATTTTCCTTTTCACAATATTTGTAATTCCTTCAAAATGATGGCACTTCTTGCCTTCATACTTATTAGGGTTTCAATATTTCTTCAAGTAATCAAGATTTCATTCCTTTTACATAAAATCACACAAAGTTATGAGTCACCTTCAAACCACCATTACCCAGAAAGAAAACCCTAAATCCTCATACCAAATCTTCATACCGGCCTGGTAATATGGGAGGAATAAAACATGTAAAAAGGGAGGAGGAAGGTATCCTACATGATCTACTTCAACAGAGCCAGACTCACGTCAGGGGGAACAAAAAAAAAATATACATGTTTCGAAAAGCAACATTGAATAAAACTTTGTTCAAGGCAAGCAAGCAAAGAAGAAAACTTCAAACTCAGCCGCCACTGAGTATATGAAAGAAAAACACTACAAATAAGAATAACAGGGAAACTCAATTGCCGGTTGCGTCTTCATCACTGTTGGGATCCACATCTTGTGCCGTTTTCTCCAGAGACGCCTCAACTTCTTCTTCGGACACAGCAGCTGCCGCCTTAACATCTTCAGCATGCGTATCTTCTGCACCTTCTACAGAATCCATTGCAACCTTGGAAATCGTGCCAATCACTTTCGGGCATTCAGTCTCATCAGTATCGGGGTCAAGGATTATTACACCACCACGTATTGGGTAATCACACTTCCCATCACCTGCATGACGTTCGTGTTCAACCCTCCGTCTCTTCAACCGAGCCGCAAACCTTTCAGTTCTCGAGCCTGCTGGTGCTTGTGACGCCTCGCGTTTCCACTTCGCTCGCAACGCTTCTTCATGTCTTTGTTCCTCCTCCGTATCAATTGCAGCTGAAAGAGCACGGAGCCGCCCCCTGACAATGGTTAAATGCAAGACAAACATTCCCTGTACGGCATGGACGACTTCACAAAGTGTCAAATCAATTTTAGCCATCACTTCTTCATGTGCGTTAGCTTCTGGTTTATCAACTTCAAAACTTTTTTCTGAAGAAGCTGCAGAGTTATCATTACCAACTCCTTTCATGATGTACTGCAATAAGATTGGAAGTGTTAGCATGTATCCAAGGGGTCGTACAGCAATAAAAGATTCTCGTGATTCCCAACTTCGTTGTTAGGCACCTAATATGGAGATTACATGGGATTGGGATGGTTCAAGCGTCCTCCAAACAAACTCAGTTGAGGGAAATTTACACTACCCTATGTTCGATTATGAGCTGGGAGCAATGGGTATGGAATCTAGTGTTATGTTATGTTCCATTCTCTTCATATGGAAGTTACCTACAACATATCAAAATTTCACAACAATCGGGTGAAAGAGCAAGAATGGGTGGCCAAAACATCAGAAGACACGCAACCTGAAAAAATTCTAAAAACCTCTTGGAAGTTTACTGTTTCGCGGTTTTTATCCCCTAAACACGCTCAAAATACAAAAATCTTCTTTGCTAAAGCTTGGAAAGTTTTTGGGCTTGAAGTTACGTATGCGGAACGTCGAAATCCGAATTTGTATGAAGATTCTACAGCAATTTCGGTAAACGCAAGCGCATGAGTACCTCAAGATCACGCGGGAGGGCACTAAAGTTTGCATGCGTATCCCTAAATCTAAGCCAACATGTCAACATATCTTTCTACAGTTGGTTATCATGTCTACAAGTTCAAGACAACGGTTCTACCAAGCTACAACCTGGGTTTTGACATGCAAGGATAAAGGGAACAAACGACATGTTTATGATTTTTTTTACTACGCAACCCTAACAGGCGGTAAAGGAATTAATCATGGTATGTCTTGCTGCACCTACAATCCTCTCAAAATGAAAAAGAAACTCTAACTAAATAATTAGGGTTTGCAAAAAAAAAAAAAATCGCACCTACCTGACAAACGGCGTCGGCGGCGACAAAAACCAGCAACGGTGAACTCCGGCGGATGGAGTGACGGCGGCGCGGGAGAGAGCTGGACGTCCACTCGAGAAGAAAAAAAAATCGTGAAGAAAAAACAGAAAAAGGGTTCTCCCTTTTATAGGCAAAATTTGAAGAATCCTGATTAGAAAAGGATTCCTTTCTGCTTCCAAAAAACCAAGAAGGGAAACCGGCCCACCCAAGATTTCATGCTTGCGATGGTACATCCACATGGACAATCACTAGCGGCTGCCTTCCAAGGTTAGTTACCTTTGTTTCTTTTACGTATATTTGTCACCATCTCATGCCTATCCTACAATAGTGTAACCATTGCATGCTAGGCATGGGACTTAATGTTGATGGTGGATTTCTATTTAAAGGCTAAAATTGTAAAAAGCTAATTTTGTAAGCTGACGTCCTGCAAAGGATAAAGCCTTCAGGCGATGAATACTTCTCGCCATATTAATTCATTGGAGCATGTGCAACCATCCCTAAGAATTAAACATACCTACCCAGAACGGAGCATGTGGCAACCATCCCGACGGAGCATGTGGCAACCATCCCGGTTTTCTGTAGGTATACAACATTACTATTAATGCTTTAATTAAAGCCTTGTGTTTGACGTGCAAACACCCGTAGGCTACCTGATGGCAGGTTATACTAGCCCCGTTGAACGCATGCAAGACTACCCATGTTAGTCTCACTTGCTGAAAACAAACCCAAAAATATATCTCATCCGTCCAACTTTGCAGGAATAGATGGAGGGTGTAGATATAGATTCAGGGGGTCCTAAGCATGCTACCATGATCACCTCGGACCCACCTTCACACATGACCGAACGATCAAGGCCAACTACGGTTGGTCCTTCCAAAACGTGCGCTCAAAGCGAGCATGACGCACGGCTAGGGTTCCTTTTAATCGTGAGCGTCCAACTTCGCCAGCATAGTCGGACGGCTTAGATTATACCCTAAAACAAGTAGTGAAGTGATGGCACACCATTGGAGGGCCCACTTTCTACCTACATGACCGACTCCCTCATAGGCAAGCCGTGGTGCAAGAAACGATTGCCCAAACAAGGCTAGATTAACGCCTTATGCAGGTTGAGAAGATCCAAAACGATCACGACCATCCAACTTCGCCGGCATAGTTGGATGGCTTAGATTGCGCCCAGGGTCATAGAGCAAGCATGTACGTGCTCACCGTCGACCCAAGATGTTGCATACATGGTCGGTCTCCCCAAAAGAGGCGCGCACAACCCAAAACCGATCGCCCAAAGTGGCCGGTCCAAATCCCTAATTAGGGTTTGTGGCGCAGAAACATCTCGAGCGTCCATCTTCGCAGGCTTGGACGGAAGGCCAAGATGGAGACTTATAAGGAACCGAGCATTCTAGCATGACCACCGTGGGCCCGGATTCATGTCTAGCTGATCGGACAAGACCGGTGGTGATCAAGCTCCTCGGTACGCGCGCCCAAAGGTGACATGTCACGGCCCCTCCATAAATTCTAATCTCGACCACTCGTCTTTGCCGCCTGAGTCGAGTGGCTTAGATTAAATCTTTGCGAGTCAAGCAGGCATGGGCGTGAACACCATTGTACTACCTCCATGCAGGGCTGATCGGTTCCTCCATTGGAAATCTCTAAGCATGCAAACGTTTGGGCCGAAAGATGCAGCATGCGCGCCTCCCATCCAACGGTCGCAAGCAAGGCTACGAGTCATCTCGTCCGTCCAGCTTTGCAAGCTTGGACGAATGGCTTAGGGTGCGAATCAACCAGCAAACAAGGTATCACTATGACCACCATCCGTCACTCTTCTTCACAAGGTAACCGACCAAGGCATGGCCTGTCTATACATCCTCCAAACGGTTACCTGAAGATGGTGCATGCGATGTTATACCAAGTTCATGGTTCACCCTGCACTATTTTCTGTGGGTCCCGCGATCCACACACTCGATACATTAATCACGTCACAACTTGGGGATACAAACTGGGGTATTGGTCTGGCGGTTTACAGCGTGCAGCGTGCAACGCGCTATCACAAGAACGTGTTAGGAAGACATGGGCGGTTAAGTCAAGATGAGATAAGTGGGCAGTTCTGATCGTGTGACACTCACACACAACTCCACTCTTCCCTCATTCCACTTCCTCCACTTCCCACGAGAGACGTGAAGAAGGATTAATGACTTGTATAAATAGGTTCTCCTCCCTATTTCCAAAAACAGAAGTTCGAACAACACAGAAAACCAAGTGTTAATCATATTCAACACCCAGAGCCTTCTTGCAACATTTGCTAGCCTGCTCAACCTTCTGTTAACAAGTCATCAAATAGCCTTCACCTTCATACTCTCAACACCTTCTTCGCTTCCCTCCCTAATATCAACCTCACATCCTTCACCTGTGACCGAAACAAATCTGGAACGGCCGTGTCTTCGGTTTAGGCCAGAATTGTATAGATTATCTCTCGAATCAAAGTGCTCATCATGCAGCACATTTGTTGAAGGTTTAAACTCACTTCTCATCCACACACACCCAAAATTACCCAAACCTGCAGAAGTAGTTTTCTCCCACAAACACACAAACACCAGAATTTTGTTAACGAGGAAACCACAAATGCAAAAAAAACCGGGACCTAGTCCACATTAAACATACACTGTATTAAGCCGCTACAGACACTAGCCTACTCCAATCTAACTTATGTAAGGACTGTAGTTAAACCCCAACCAATCTCCCACTGATTCAAGGTACAGTTATGTTCCTACGCCTCTGATACCAACATATACTGCGCACTTGATTCCCTTAGATGATCTCACCCACAACCAAGAGTTGTTGTAGTAGCAGGAAATCCCACACTACACCCCTCACAAGAATTCATACAATCAAATCATTTTTAGATCAACAATCATAATTTTTATTGATTAATCTCACAAATTTTACAAGATGAAAAGGAAATGAAACTAAAAAATTAACAACCGCTCTAGACTTTCTCTCTCCTAATGACTTGCTCAACACTCGAAAAAGATCTCTCCTCTCTTACGCCTATTCGGCTCTTTATATAAGGAATTACACAGTGGATGACAGCTAATCTGTCCTTTATTTTAGGATCTGACTTGCGATACTCTCGCAAGAGCTTTAATATTAGTCTTCGTAAACACTCTAAACTTCGCAGCCTCATCACGCTTTTCTCATGTTTCTGCCACCGTCATTTGTTACGTCACTCTTCAAATTATCCTGCGACACTCGCAATGCGTTGTTGATTAAACTTCGCAAATGTGTCATTCTTGCGATATTATGATCCTACATCTTGCCTAGTTGTGTTGTAGGCCCATACTGCATTATGTACTTGTTCGCACCATGCTCTATGATGTCACTCTAACTTCTTTTTTAATATATCTGCGATTATTTTATTTGTTGCCTCTGCCTCCCCATTAGCTTGTGGATATAAAGGAGTAGATTTTCTACATTTTATCTTAAAAGCATTAAGCAACAATTATATGTTCTTCCCTTCAAACTTTTTCCCATTGTCAGATACTAATTGTGCTGGAATTCCAAATTTGCAGATGATATTTTCAAATATGAATGTAAATATGTCTTTGTCGCGAATATGTTGAACTACCTTTACTTCTGCCCATTTTGTGAAATAATATATTGCGACAATTAAGTATCTTTTTTTCCAGACCCTGGCACAAATGGTCCCAAAATGTCTAGACCCCACTTTCCAAAAGGCCAAACACTTGTTGAGGATGATAATGGTGCTCCTGGTGCATGTATGTTCTTTCCATGTCGCTGGCAATCTTCTCAACGTCTTGATACTTGTTTCGCATCTTCATGCATGTATGGACAGTAATAACCTTGCATTTTTGTTTTGTATGCCAAGGATCTTCCTGCACTATGACTACCAGCATCTCCGCTGTGTAACATTTTCATCACCTTTTATTCTTCTTCTCGTGTCAAACATCTAAGTGATGGTCCATTGAATGATCTTCGATATAATACCCCTTCTCTCAGTTCATAATTTGTTGCACGAATATTTAATTTATGTGCCTCCAACCTATTTCTTGGTACTTCCCCTCTTGCTAGATATGCATGGAGTTTTGCTCTCCAATCTGCGACACTATCTTTTGGTTCTTCTTCGCCACCTTCTACTAGCATTATATCTATCTCTTCTTCCTCTTCTTTATTGACTGATGGTGATAAAAGTGTTTGTATCTTTATGTACCTCGCCGTTGGATCTGTCATCATACTTGAAATGAAAGCATAAGCATCTACGAGTCTACTATCCTTTCTTGATATATGCCTCCATTTTATTTTCGAAATTCTCGCTGAAAATTCTTCAACACATTTCTTGTATTTCTTCAAAGATGGTTCATTTGTTGTGTACTCCCCTTTTATCTGGCGAATGACTAGCTGCGAATCACTGGTAATTCTAGCATTTTCTAACTTCATTTTTATTGCGAGTTTTAGGGCATGTATCACAACTTCATATTCTATTTCATTATTAGTGGATGCGAATTCCAACCTAAATGAAAAAGCCATCTTGGTTCCCTCTAGTGAAATTAAGACAATTCCAATTCCATTACCTTCCCCGTTTGAGGATCCATCCACCAATATTTCCCATCTATTTGGTTCTGTTAATAAGTATTTTGAATCCCCACGCTCCTCTTCTATATCCTTCATCTCCTCCACAACTTCATCATCCTCTAAAGGAAATTCTGCTAAAAAGTCTGCGACAACTTGCGATTTTGGTGAAGATAACACTTCATACTGGATTTCGAAATGTCCTACTTGCGCATTCCATCTCTCAACTCTTCCTGATCTCTTTGAATTCTTCATTACTGATTTAATTGGTACTTTCGTTAACACTTTGACTTTATGTACCTGAAAATATATGCGAAGCTTAAAAGTTGCATACACCAATGATAGAATAAGCTTTTTAATCTTGGAATAATTTCTTCCTGCGACATTGAATGTTTTGCTGATATAATAGATTGGTTTTTCAACTCATGCGGCTACTCGCAATAACACTGCACTTAATTGATGCAAGGTTGTCGCAAGGTAAATTAACAGAACTTCTCCCAGTTCTGCCTTTTGTAAGATTGATGTACTTACCAGGTATTCTTTTATTCCTTGAAAAGCTTTCTCACACTCATTTGTCCATATGAATTTTGTCCCCTTTTTAAGGATGTTGAAAAAATATTTGCACTTGTCTGACGATCGCGATATAAATCTTCCTAGCGAAGCCAATAAACCATTTAACTTCTGCACATCTTTCACTGTTGCTGGTGTTGGCATATCGCGAACTGCTTGCACTTTCTCTGGATCAACTTGTATTCCTTCCTTGGATATAATGTATCCTAAAAACTTTCCTGATGCAACTCCGAAAATGCACTTTTATGGATTCACCTTGATGTTAAAATGCCGCATTTGTTCAAAAATCTCTTTTAGATCTTGTACATGGTTTTTAGCTTCCTTACTTTTTATCAGCATGTCATCTACGTACACCTCTAATGTTTTGTGTATCCACTTCGCGAACACCTTTTCTACCATCCTCTGATATGTTTCTCCTGCGTTTCGCAAACCAAATGGCATTTTTGTATAACAATATAACCCTCTTGGAGAGAAAAAAGCGGTATGTTCTTGATCTTCTTCAGCGAGAGGAATCTGGTTGTATCCTTTATACCCATTAAGGAAGATATTATATCATTTCCTGCTGCTGATTCGACCATTTGAGGTATATCTGGTAATGGAAAACTGTCTTTAGGACAAGCTTTGTTTAGATCAGTAAAGTCTATGCAAATTCTTATCCCATTATTTTTCTTTGGAACCACAACCATGTTTGATATCCACTATGGGTATTTGACTTGTCTTATAATTCCTGCATCAAGCATTTTTTGTAACTCCTCTTCTATGTTGGGATGGTAAGTTGTTGCGATTTTTCTTATCCTCTGCTTAAATGGTCTTGCGTCCTTGTTGATCTCCAATTTATGACATGCAACTGATGGATCTATTCTAGGCATCTCATCCATGTCCCATACGAAAATGTCTTTATATTCTCGCAAGAGATTAATGGTTCTTTCTTCCTCATCTGTATTCATCTTAGTTCCAATTTTCAACATTTTAGGTTCTTCTTCAGTTCCAATATTTACTTCTTTTGTTGGTTCCGCTGTAGTGTAACTTGCTTCAGGTTCTCGCATGGGTGTTTTTTTTTTATAGTTTTTGCTGGTTTGTCTCCTTCCTGCGAAATTTCGCTGGGTATTCCTTTTCCTTCTTCTACTCTTATCATGTAGATTTTAAACTTCTCTTCTTTCTTTGCCTCTCTCGCCACCTTTCTGCGAATTTTTTGCTTCATTGGACGTTCTTCATAATGTTTTACTTCAATTTGATAACATAACTTCGCTCCTTCAATATCTCCTCTAATTTCACCAATCCCGCTTGGCATAGGAAACTTGATGCACTGATGTAATATTGATGCTACAGCTTTGATTGTGTGTGTATCCATGATCTTCCCAACATCATGTTATATGGTGACTCTATATCCACCACACATAGCGTTATTTGCGTTTCAATTTCTCCCAGTGAAATTCTCACTGTTATTTCCCCTTTTGGTTTAGTTGTGGATTTGGCGAAACTGTGAATATGATATGTTGGATGTGACATTTATTTGTCTTTGTACCCCATTCCTTTGTATGCATGATAAAATATTACATCCACTGAGCTTCCCGTATCCACCAAAGTTCTATTCACCGCCCATTCTTCCATAGATTTTGCTGATTTCTCCTTTTCTTTTCGTGTAGCCGTTATTGTGATTACCAAAGGAGATGTGTGACTCAAATTTTCTTTTGGTATCTCCGCTGCTGTGAACGTAATTTCCTGCTTTTCCCAATCCTTCAACGGAGATATTTTTTCTACCGTCATAATCTTCTTTCCTTCAAAATCTCGTTTATGTATCCTTCCTCTAATGTTCTCATGAAATTCGTTCACCATCGTTTTTGTGATTGCGTTACACTCCAACCTTCTTTTATTCTCATTGATCTTAACTATCTTTTCTCCAACTGATTTGTTATTTTCTTTTATCATTTTCTTGATTTAAACAGCTTTCACAACAATATCCACAATCTTCAATCCACAGGTTCAATCCTTGTTTCTAGCGCCAATATGTAGTAGCAGGAAATCCCACATTACACCCCTCACAAGAATTCATACAATCAAATCATTTTTAGGTCAACAATCATAATTTTTATTGATTAATCTCACAAATTTTACAAGATGAAAAGGAAATGAAACTAAAGAATTAACAACCGCTCTTGACTTTCTCTCTCCTAATGAGTTGCTCAACACTCGAAAAAGATCTCTCCTCTCTTACGCCTATTCGGCTCTTTATATAAGGAAATACACAGTGGATGACAGCTAATTTGTCCTTTATTTTAGGATCTGACTTGCGATACTATCGCAAGAGCTTTAATGTTAGTCTTCTCAAACACTCTAAACTTCGCAGCCTCATCACGATTTTCTCATGTTTCTGCCACCATTATTTGTTACGTCACTCTTCAAATTATCCTGCGACACTCGCAATGCGTTATTGATAAACTTCGCAAATGTGTCCTTCTTGCGATATTCTGATCCAACAGTTGCTATGACCCAAAGTTGAAGACTTTAATAAACAAATCTTTCTCACATAGAAAAGTCTACAAGGATAGATAAATTCGTCTCCCACGAATAAACCTATGAGTTTTGTTCCGTCTTTTGATAAATCAAGGTGAACAGGAACCAATTGATAAAACCATACTTATATTCCCGAAAAATAGCTCAGCTCTATCAATCACCTCACAATAAACTTAATCGACGTAGCGAATAAGATTATTGAGGAATCACAAACGATAAGACGAAGTGTTTGTGACTACTTTTATATCTTGCCTATCGGAGATAGAAATCTCAAGCTAATTATTACAATTGTACTCGTACGATAGAAGATGCAAGATCAGATCACACAACTACGATAAAAGTAGTATGGGTCTGGCTTCACAATCCTAATGAAGTCTTTAAGTCTTAAACCTGGTTTTAGAAGAAGAAAACCAAAGGTTAAAGGAGAATCAACTCTAGCTTAGCAAACTAGTATCACACAGAATGTGTGAGTATTAGGTTTCCCAGTTGCTAGAGTTCTCCTTTATATAGTCTTTCAAATCAGGGTTTGTAATCAATGTTAGCTTAGTAACAAAGCATTCAATATTCACCGTTAGATGAAAACCTGATTAGATACAAGCTAATATTTATCAACCGTTAGATCGAAAACATAGCTTGTTATACACACATGTACTACACATTTGTTGGCTTGTGAAAACCGTACCCAAACTTTTACATTAGTTGGTTCAACACTAGTTAACCAAATGGTTAGCCAAATGATAACTTTCATATCAACCATATTCTTCTTCACCATAACTAGTCCAAATGACTCAAATGAACTAGTTAGAGAGTTGTTCAATTGCTTAGATCTTTATGTACTACACGAGACACAATTGAAGCAAAAACGATGTGATTCACTCGAATCGATTCATGAACTATAAAGCCATGGTTTTCAATAGCATTCCTTAGTTTATTAAGATAAGTTCACAAACATCATTTTTAGACATAACCTACTCAAGTTCGCGGACTGGGATCGCGGAAACTCCAGCAGAAATTCTCGGTCGAGAACTTCCGCCAGTTCGCGTACTGGAGCTCATGCACTTCTCCGGTTTCACTTGATCAACAAAGTTTGCAAACTTCGAATCAAGCACTAAGGACTTATACATATATGTGTTGCCACAATAATGCTTATATCCTCCAATGGTTATATTGTCTAAACTCTCATTTCAATCATTGAAACATTCTCAAAGGGCGTTATATAGTTGTTATTCACAAACTATTTTTCGTCAGGGCAATTTCCAAAATGATTAAAACATAACATGACTTTCGTCACTAGGTAAAGATGAACTTGGCTAAAGCGAAAGCTTTACCAACACATATTTCGAGAAAAATATAAGCGAGATATACTCAGCTCGAAATATCACATGTGTATATTCTTAGTCTATATAGTAATACGACTTTTGTCTCAAGATAGGAGATATAATAGATAGACTTTCGAGTGATAGATAGGTTCAAGTTACCACATACCTTTTAGTCGATGAAGATCCACTGGTTCCTTGAGTAGTCCTTCGTCTTGTATGAGATCTCCATGGAGTTTTTGAGCTCAACTACACTTTCTATCCTAGTCCGAGACCTTAGTTATAGTAGACTAGAAATCAAAGAATTTTTAGTTTTGATCAATAATATTGACAAACATGCTTGAGATAGCAACGCATGAGAGTTTGACCGAGCAATGCTCTAACAATCTCACCCTTTATCAATTTTAGTGGCAAAACTATTAATACATATGGAATACAAAATATATAAATAAACTTTGCAGCTCCTATTCCACGTGTCATCTAATCTTCAACAATACCCGAAATCTTCGTCACTTCCAAGTAATACAATGATCCCAAAGGTTGTAAGTTTAGCACCATCGTTGTCGAAAATCCGTTGCTATAACAATGACAAAAGCAATAGTTCTCAATCATTGTTATACAATGTCATAGTATCATTACACAGCGTCAAAGTACAATTGCATCACAACTTTAACAACAATACTATGGTGATACTTCACTCCCCATTAGTCAATACTCCATCTCACATGGAAACCACTCCCCCTTACATAATGATCCGAAAACCATATGTATTTGTAGTGTGAACTACATATTAATTCTCCCCCTTTTTGTTAATAAGATTGGCAAAGGTACAAGAATGGGATCCTAATGAAATTTTCGTAAGAGATATTTCATGACCAAAGGTAAATGTATATCATCTTGTTTAGATGCAATCATAAAGTCGAAGCTAAATGCATTCATCAAGGATTTAATAAAGATACAAGATAACCCCTATAATATTCCACATCCGCACTCCTCATAAAGATTTGGCAATTACGCGCAAGTTCAAAAAGAACTCTCCCCCATAAAATGTCATTCCCAAGAGAACAACAAGAGCGACCTTAATAATTTCAAAAAGAAAAGAAGGATTTATTTAGACTCAACAAATCACATACAAGTATGAATTTGGAATCCAAAAAGAAATATTCAATCATATTAACCAAGGACAACCAAGATTAATTTGACTAAATATGCTCGACACAAGTAAACTTATAGAGACTTAAATCAATTAGATTAATCACAAGAAAACTCGCAAATAATATAATTTTCATACTCAACCAAACTAATTACAAAAGTAATCAGTTGAATTGGCCACACTCGACATAAAAAATCTATGGAGCAATGACTAAGTTAATCATGAATAACCAACCCAGTCAAATAAATGCTCAAACATAAGAAAAACTTATGGAATGCTAACTAAATAATCACACAAGATGACTAATTTAGTTTAATCATGTTCAACATAAAGTACCTTACGGAACAACAACTAAGCTAACCACAAAGCAATCAACTTTTGTTGTTTTAGTGCTCAACATAAGACACTTCATGGAACTACACAGTATTTACACAAAAATTATGGATCGGAGAATCGACGTTATACCGTGGAATATAAGCAAGGAATCATTCTATGTTTCCATCACTATTTGAACAATGAGACACAATAAACATAATCCTTGAATCACAAAGGATTTTAACCTATCTTACATCAATAACTTGACAATATATGCTTAACTTTTGTGTTTTGTCAAAAGTTTATTCATTTCTTTTATCAATATTTGCATATCAATTCACGAACGACTTTATTTTTGACAAAATATGGGACAATCAAGTTCACGGACGTAAACACACATATCCCATAACAATATTGCAATATATAAAATCAAAAGATTAATACTGCAAAAATCATCTTCAAAACAAGTTTAGAATTTAAACCAATAAATCTAAAAACAAGAAGATGAAAACTTTGGACATAACTATGTGTAATCACAATAATGGATATTCCAAAACACTAGTTATTCTTCTAAATAAACAAGAAATATAGAAGATTTACTAGGCAATAAGACCTTTGAAGAATTCTTTATCGTCCCCGAACTCCTTGTCGTCAACATCCATTGGAACATAAGGTTCATTAAGGTAGGAATTTATATCAATAAACCTTCTAGGTTGCTGTTTTCGAACCAGGGCCTTCTGAATCTCATGAGTCTTATACACAAAAGCCTTTATTTGTTGAATCTCCTGACGCAACTCCTTCATCACTTCAAGAACATCAAAAAACTTCTGAGAATTTGAAGGAACGGCTCTTGGCTTCCTCACATTCCTTCTTTTCCTTTTCAATGTAGGAGGCAATGTAGATTGTTCTTTTTCCTTCTTGATTGATGGCTTATTAATCGTATTACCGTCCTTTCCATCTGAAGACATCATTCTTGGAGCATCCATGAACGTATGTGTTTGTGAGAGGAATTCACAATCAACAAGTAGTCTTGAGATAAAAATAGGTTTTAGAGAAGGAAAAGGAATGTAGGGTTCGAAACCTTAAAACAGGCTCGTAAACGATCAACTCTTAACCCTATGAAGAGTATAATTGTCGATAATACCCTTTCTTTTGTTTGATAGACAAAAAAACAAACCTAAGAAAAGAAAGAAGAAAAAACTTTTCTTAAATCTTGAGAGGTACAAAATCATTGTCTCTTTTGATCAGGCACATGAGACAAGATTTTAAAATCAACACAATCAAGTTGCGTTGTGGTGAACAACAATTTGTCCACCAATTTCCTCTTGGGAGGATTTTACAGATCTCTGTCTACCAAAACTATTTGACCATAATTTCTTCTCTAATGGTCTTAGTTTATCCTTGGAAACTAACTTGTTAGACGAAGATAAAATATTACATACCTCAGCGGTCTTCTGAGTAAGTTTAAGCTTTATTTCTAGATGATTTGATCTTCGTTGAAGTTTGTTGGCATGCCTTTGTTGGTGTTTGAACTTGTAGCACCTTGAGAGTTCATGACCCCTTAATGAACAATATGAGCACGTCAGACTTGGATAAAAATTAGGCTTCTGGAATGTGCAAGCAGTTAAGCACATATTGGGACCTGAGACATTATAAGCAGTGTTTCCAAAGATTGTGTCAACTTTTTCTTCCAGAATTGTTGGATTTTCTTCTGAAAGAATATCAAGATTGATACGTGTATTGATACAATTATCAAAATAAATATTTTCACCAATAAGTGCAACACTTGATTTCTCGTCTTCATCATAATTGTCAGACATTTCATCAAGAGTTGTGGCAAGACCTTTGTTCCTAGTATATTTTCTCCGATTTGGACAATCATTTGCAAAATGACCAAAACCTTTACAATTAAAGCATTGAGGCATATCCTCATCATTAGTTTCATCAATATCCCTGTTTTTATGAGGAACACGATTATGAGGTTTGACTGATGCCTTAGGCTTATCTCTGGAGAACCGTTTACTTTTCTTCAACAGAAGATCCCTAATCTGTCTTGTGATCATCGAGACTGATTTGTCAAGATCTTCATCTGATGAATCTGTCTCAGAGTGATCATCTTCAAAGATATACACTTTTTTACTCTTATCAAGTAATTTAGTATCCTTTAGTGCTTTGAACGCAACATCCTTAGATTTGGACGAATGTTCATGATCAAAGATCTTAAGCTTTCCAACCAGCGTATTTCTGGAGAGAGTATCAAGGTTATTTCCCTCAACAATGGCATGCTTCTTTGAATCATATCTAGATGGCAGCGATCTGAGAATTTTTATCACAATGTCCTTTTTAAGAATAGTCTTACCCAATGCAAAAGATGCATTAACAATTTCAGACACTTTGTGATTAAACTCATCAAATGTTTCTTCATCTTCCATATGAAGGTTTTCCCAATCGGAATTAAGATTTTGAAGTCTAGCTTCCTTTTCACGGGAATTACCTACGAATACGGTTGTTAAGATATCCTAAGATTCTTGCGACTTAGTGAAATTTGACACATGGTGCTGAATATTTGGGGTAACGGCATGTATGATGACATTCAAACCGTCGGAGTTTTTCTTTGCAGCAAGAATCTTGGCAGGAGTATATTAACTAATATTCTTAGGAACATTTACACCTCCAACTTCTTCAATGGGAGCATCATATCCATTAACAACATATAACCATGATTGGAAATCACGTGCTTGAAGAAACACTCGCATAGCAATTTTCCACCATAAGTAATTAGAGCCATCGAACATTGGTGGTATGTTAATTGAGATAACACCTCTGTCCATAGAGTCAGATCGCTACAAACATAGACTTGTGAGGTCTTGAACATGTTTTCCTGCTCTGATACCAATTGAAAAAGCGGGGGTCTAACAACCACACCCAATATTTCGATTAGCAATCTGTATGGACAACTCCGAGTTACTTTCTAGAGAATCAACTAGACTCAATCAATAGAAAATATCTCAAGGAGTTATTATCTCAATATCTCAATTTGATTTACTCAAGCAAATACAATCTGCAAGTCTTAATCAAAGAGAGATAACTTGGATGGTACCAAAGACTAATATCCAAGTGTCAATCAATTTAAATCAACAACCAATAAGGTCAGATATTCTAATTCATTGAACAATGCACAACCTGTATTATTTAATTATATAACAAAATATAATGCGGAAAAAAAAAAACACATACACAATAATTTTATTAACGAGGAAATCGCAAATGCAGAAAAACCCCGGGACATAGTCCAGATTAAACATACACTGTATTAAGCCGCTACAGACACTAGCCTACTCCAAGCTAACTTCGGTCTGGACTGTAGTTAAACCCAAACCAATCTCAAACTGATCCAAGGTACAGTTATGTTCCTACGCCTCTGATCCCGACAGGATACTACGCACTTGATTCCCTTAGCTAATCTCACCCACAACCAAGAGTTGCTACGAACCAAAGTCGAAGACTTTAATAAACAAATTTGTCTCACACAGAAAAATCTACAAGGATAGATAAATTTATCTCCCACGAATAAACCTATGAGTTTTGTTCTGTATTTTGATAAATCAAGGTGAACAGGAACCAATTGATAAAACCATACTTATATTCCCGAAGAACAGCTCAGCTTTATCAATCACCTCACAGTAAAATTAATCGACGTAGCGAAGAAGATTATTGAGGAATCACAAACGATGAGATGAAGTTTTTGTGACTACTTTTATATCTTGCCTATTGGAGATAGAAATCCTAATCCAATTATTACAATTGTACTCGTACAATAGAAGATGCAATATCAGATCACACAACTACGATAAAAGTAGTATCGGTCTGGCTTCACAATCCCAATGAAGTCTTTAAGTCGTTAACCTGGTTTTAGAAGAAGAAAACCAAAGGTTAAAGGAGAATCGACTCTAGCTTAGAAAATTAGTATCACACAGAATGTGTGGGGATTAGGTTTCCCAGTTGCTAGAGTTCTCCCTTATATAGTCTTTCAAATTAGGGTTTGCAATCAATGTTAGCTTAGTAACAAAGCATTCAATATTCACCGTTAGATGAAAACATGATTAGATACAAGCTAATATTTATCAACTATTAGATCAAAAACATAGCTTTTTATACACACATGTACTACACGTTTGTTGGCTTGTGAGAACCGTACCCAAACTTATACATTAGTTGGTTCAACACTAGTTAACCAAATGGTTAGCCAAATGATAACTTTCATATCAACCATATTCTTCTTCACCATAACTAGTCCAAATGACTCAAATGAACTAGTTAGAGAGTTGTTCAATTGCTTAGATCTTTATGTACTACACAAGACACAATTGAAGCAAAAATGATATGATCCACTCGAATCGATTCATGAACTATAAAGCCACGGGTTGTAATAGCATTCCTTAGTTTATTAAGATAAGTTCACAAACATCGTTTTTAAACATAACCTACTCAAGTTTGCGGACTAGGTTTACGGACTTAAGTTCCTGGATGGAGTTCACAAACTCCATCAGAAATTCTCGGTCGAGAACTTCCGCCAGTTCGCGGACTGAAGCTCACGCACTTCTTCGGTTTCACTTGATCAACAAAGTTCGCAAACTTCGGTTAAAGCACTAAGGACTTATACATATATGTGTTGCCACAATAATGCTTATATCCTCCAATGGTTATATTGTCTAAACTCTCATTTCAATCATTGAAACATTCTCAGAGGGTGTTATATAGTTATTATTCACAAATTATTTTTCGTCAAAGCAATTTCCAAAATGATTGAAACATAACATGACTTTCGTCACTAGGTAAATATGAAATTGGCTAAAGAGAAAGCTTTACCAACACATATTTTGAGAAATAGATAAGCAAGATATACTCAGCTCAAAATATCATATGTGTATATTCTTAGTCTATATAGTAATATGATTTTTGTCTCAAGATAGGAGATAAAATAGATAAACTTTCGAGTGATAGATAAGTTCAAGTCTCCACATACCTTTTATTCGATGAAGATCCACTGGTTCCTTGAGTATTCCTTCATCTTGTATGATGATCGGCATGGAGTTCTTGAGATCAACTACACTTTCTATCCTAGTCCGAGACCTTAGCTATAGTAGACTAGAAATCAAAGACTTTATAGTTTTGATCACTAATATTGACAAACATGCTTGAGATAGCAACGCACGCGAGTTTGACTGAGCAATGCTCTAACAGTTTAGGTCAGACTAAAAAGTCTAGGAATGTTGATACGTACAAGTATTACTCTGAAGACATGGAGAATGAGAAGAAAAAGTAACGCCTGTAACGAAGACATCGTTCCTCCACTTGAGGTTACTGACTTGACTTGTTTCCTTTCCTGGTGTATCATTCAAGTCATATTATATTGAAAACATAACATGAGAATATGTATAAATATAATACTCAAGTGGTAAGACTTCTTTATATCTTTATCATCAAATAGTGAAGGAATTTACTGACTTATGAAGTATAAACGCTTATCTTTTGGAACTTCGTAAATACGATATCAACATAATCTTTGTATTTAGTTACTTGATTATGTGTAACGTATATGTGTGATTTCATACTAGAATACTATGTATTATTACATTGGTTTAAGGAAGTAGATGTATGAAATTATTTCATTATTCGAAAGGGAAACCTTTATTGGTGTGATTCTTTGTTGAATATCTTTTGGATGACCAATACAAGTTGACAAGGTAGAACCTATCTTAACTTATGTTGAGAATTGAGGTATAACCGGTCATAGCCTATAGGGTGTATCAAGGTGCAACCGGTCACAGGTTGATTCAGAAAGCAAGGTGTAATCGATCACAAGCTACTTTGTGAAGCAAGGTGTTACCAATCACAAGCTACATTGGGAAGTTAGTTGTAATCGTCCACAAACTACTTTGGGAAACAAGGTGTAACCGATCACAAGCTAATTTGGGAAGTAAGGTGTAACTGATCACAAGCTACCTTTGGGAAGCATGGCGTAACCGGTCACAACCTAGTTTGGGAAGCATGGTATAACAGTCACAACTTAAATTGTGAGTCATGGTAGAACCGATCCCAAGAAGCAAAACATAGTTTCCAATATTCACATATCTCTTTATGTTTTGTATGATCTTGGAATTAGGGTTTGCTAAGAGAAACTTATAGATGTCGATATAATTTAAACATGTACATAACTCTTATCATTAACTGTTCAAAGATATTCATTGATACTCAAGGTGATCCCGAACCGAAATATCAAAAAGCATTTAATTATGATTTGGTGTAATCAAGGTAGAACCTATCTTAACTTACGTTAAGAATCGAGGTATAACCGGTCACAGCCTATAGTACATGTGTAGCACGGTGCAATTAGTCACAAGTTGATTTGGTGTAATCGGTCACAAGCTACTTTTTGAAGCAAGGTGTAACCGATCACAAGCTACATTGGGAAGTTAGTTATAATCGGTCACAAGCTACTTTGGGAATCAAGGTGTAACCGATCACAAGCTAATTTGGGAAGTAAGATGTAACCGATCACAAGCTACATTTGGGAATCATGGTGTAACTGGTCACAACCTAATTTGGGAAGCATGGTATAACCGGTCACAACTTAAATTGTGAGTCATGGTAGAACTGATCCCAAGAAGCAAAACCTAGATTCCAATATTCACATATCTCTTTATGTTTTGTGTGATCTTGGAATTAGGGTTTGCTGAGAGAAACTTCTAGATGTAGACATTATTTGAATATGTTCATAACTTTTATCATTAACTGTTCAAAGGTATTCCTTCATACTCAAGGTGATCCCGAACCGAAATATTGAAAAGCATTTAATTGTGATTTTCATAATATATATTTTAATTACCAGGAATTAAAGCATATCCTCTGGAAAATATTATAAGTTAATGTTCTACACTAATAATAAAAATTTTCAAAGAGTGTTTTCGGAAAATATTGGTTAACATTTATTGGAAATAAGAAAACCAAAATTAGGTATTTTAATGAATATCTTGAGAATATTTTTGGTTTTGGAATTTCCTTATGGTCCAAACAACCTTGGTCTATAAATATTTGAGTTTGCACTTCTTGCAAACTATCCTAAGATCCAGTAAAACTTCATTCATGTTGTTTCTGGTGGAGCCGTCTATCCGAAGATGAAAGTACCCTAATTAGATGAAATCTCTTACGACCGCTCGTTTAAAGACTTTTGTGGGATCAAGAATCTCTACGAGTACCGTTGTTGGGAAACTAGATAACTGTATTATTATTCTAGTTTTTGATTATTAATTTGATTGACTAACGGTTTTTGAAACTTTGATTACACCTAGTTTGATTATTCTTGAGAGCATTCTCTTCTGACATAAGGGTCACTCAAACTAGATCAAAGTACTGACGGGATCTTTAGAACCACTTGCGGATCTAAAGACATCTTGTGATAATCCATTATTAACAGACTCCGTTATGTTTGTATTGATCAATTGAAGATTTGACGACGAAGAATATTTTCTTATTAGTTTTCATATCTTGTGAATTTGTGCACAAAGCTTGATCGACTGGGATCCGACTTATATTAGATTTGTCTAATCCGAAATTGGTATTGATCGGCAATTATCACTTGGTGATATTTTTTAATATCCAAATCTGATAGTTGTGAGTCTGAATCTAAGTTACTGATTTAGATTGATCTTACCCGACAAAGGAGTTTATTAGTTTAAACGGAAGAGTCTTTGTCAACAATTCAACAATATCTTTTACAAAGATTGATTAAAGTGGTTACCAGACAGATTCATTCCTTTGTTGTTTGGAATCCAAATGAGTAGTTATTCACGTGCGTGTCTCTAAAAGTCTAAGGCGCAGGGATACTGAGGAAACTAAGTAGCTAGGGGTAGTATACTTGGTCTCAACTATATGAAGTTGGCATGATATTTTGTGTAGCGGGTTAATTCTGAGAGTATTCAAAACTGTACTAGGCCCCGGGGTTTTTTCTGCGTTTACGGTGTCCTCGTTAACAAAATCTTGTTGTGTCATTTACTTTATTATTCGGCAATTTTAATTTGTTTATTATAATTTAAAGTACACTTGTACGTTAATTCTAATTACTTGACATTGATCCGAATAGTCAATTGGTTTTTACCGTAACTATTGTCAAGTAAATATCTTGTTTTCGTATTGTCTCGACCTCGTCCATAGACAATCACATATGGTATAATACTTAAGTTTTATTTTCTCGACTCCGTCGATAGACGATCACTTAAGAACCGGACTTATAGGTTTATATTTAAAAGATTGTGGTGTATTTGGGTACCCTCGTTTTTCAAATGGTATTAGAGCAGGCAAACCTGAAAAGATCTAACAATCTGTGTTTGGTGTGATCCAACCTATAAGATTTGAATCAAATGGCTACTTCAGTTAACATACCACCAATATTTAATGGCACAAATTATCTGTGACGGAAATCTGCAATGAGATCTTTTCTTCAATCACTCGAATTTAATACTTGGTTATTAATCAAAGAAGGGTATGAACGACCGAAAGTGGAATATTCAGAAACTGAGTTTAAACTCTTAGTGTTCTATATTAATGAATAAAAATCTCTTACCAAGTAGAATTATGATGGTTTGAATGCCATAATACATGCAGTGAGTCAAGATATTCAACATCATGTCTCCTCGTGTGAAACTTCAAAGGAAGCTTGGGATACTCTTTAGACCATTTTCGAAGGTAATAATTAAGAAAGAGAAGCCAGACTTCAATATCTCTCTTTTGAATATGAATACCTTAGAATGGATGATAACAATACCTTTGCGGAGTTTAATGATAAACTTTCTTAAATTGTCAATGCTTTTTTCTCACCAGGAAGACTATACCTGAAAAGGAAATAATATGCAAGATTCTCAGATTGCTACCATCCAGATACGAGTCTAAGAAACATGCCATAATGGAAGTCAGTGATGTTTCTATATTTTTTGGAAGCTCTCTTGTTGGAAAGTTAAAGATCTTTGATAAAGAATTTTTGTTAAAGAACATAAATGTTGGATTCAGTGCCACAAATAATACTAAACAATCTTCGAAAGTAGTGAGTATAAATTGGGCTGAGGAATGTTATAAAGTGGATAAAACACTTGTTGAACAACGGGTTAAGGATCTTTTATTGAAAAAATAAATAGATTCTTGACAAAACATCATTCAGACATGAAAAGGATGATGAAAGAATCCATTGTTTGAAGTGCTGTGGTTTTGGACATATGGCCAAAAAAAAATCCAGCAAAAGAGCTCAGAAGTGCAACAAAGCTTATCACACTACCCTGGATGATATTCCTGAGGAGAAATCCTATGAAGGAATGTCAAATTGTGATACACTTTTTTCTAAAACTAATAGTGATCCTTTTAGTGAGTCCAATCAACTCTTGAAGGACTTTTTAGAAAACTTGAGTTGGTAACTAAAGAAAATCAATAGTTAAAAGGGGAAATCGATAACTTGAGAAAATCTTTGTCTGATAAAACTCGAGAGGCAAAACCCGAGCAACAATTTTTCTAAAAGAAAAATAGATTGATATCCTAAAAGGAAATCTACAACGTCTCTCAGGTAGTTCAAGCAAAGTTGTTGTGCAGTATATATGGTATGAAAGAAAACCATGTACAAGTAAAAATAGGTTTGTTCGAGGTCAACCATCTTTCTCAGAAGTTTGTAAAGAAAAAGATAATACTTTTTCAAAGTCTTATGAACTTATGATTTGTTCCTTTTGTGGAAGAAATAGCCACATTGTAAACTTCTGTTGGGATTCAAAAAGGGATAGTAAATTCATCAAGAAACTCCATAAGGGTATGAAATATTTGGAGTTTGATCTTAATAAATTTACTAGATCCAAAAGGAAAGTTACAGACTCTTGTAAAATCAAGAGAAATGAACAACATAAAGGAAGAACACAATCCATTGTGTTCATAGATCATCCTCGGGATGTTTATGTTACCTGTGGTGAGGTTAACTCTCACTCCAACACACACATATTATGTTGGAAAAATGCATCCTCTCTTTTTTTCCAACATTTTTTGTTGTTGTTGTGAGGAGGCATAATCCTGGGAAGATTCGAGAATCTATTCAATTAGTAGGTAACACTAAACTCATGATCGATATCTTTCACTGTTTTTGGGTTGAATATATTCGGTTTCCATAAACCAAAAATATTGTTCCTTGATTTTCTCCTAATTCATGTTATATATATATATATATATATATTTCATGTTTGAAAGAATATTATCTTGATAATAGTGGAGAAATCGGTGAAAGCAACTTCGTCTCTTGATGATTCGGAACTATGTGCATCGGTCATGATTGAAAATCAAGATGCTCAACAACTTAGTGATCGACAAGATTCTCTTAGAAAATGAATCCTTTCTGTTAAAAGTTGTATTAAGCATCATGAAATTATGATCAAGAATTCAAAGGAAGCACTTATTGATCTTCAATCTCAACTGTTTGAGATGAACAAATTGTTTGATTGGAAAGGAAAGTGCTCGGAATAATTTGAATCCATAATTTGAAAGTGACGTATTTGATAGTTCTGATTGCATAGTCTGTGTGAATGAGTATACTTTATGTTAATTGCTTTTGGATTATGAGATACTTAGTTTCGATTTTTATTAACTTAATTATTCGATCTCATATTGTGTATCCCTTATGATTTGTGTGGCTTTTTGATTTAGCAGGATTAAGTGCTACCCCTTGTTGGTAGGCTTTATCAAAGGACCATAAGGTGATATGATTAAAACTCATGTGTGAAAAGGCACAATATGTTGATATCAATTTATGTTTGCATAAGTGGTGTTTATCATAACATATGGGTTTTGGGTTTAAACTTTTTTATTGACACGCATTAAAACCGATTCAACCTTTCTCTGGTAAAGGTTGTTCTTGTTGTTGTTCCTTTCTTCTTGCGAGAGGATACAACAAACAGGGGGGGGGGGGTTTATTGAACTTACGCTTAAATGATATATCATTATGGGGTGAAGTGGATGCGGGAGGTAACAATTTTTATTGTTAGTTAATCGTTTTCCTGTTTAAGAAAAACTTGATTTTATTGCACATATTTTGCTTTTGCTTAACAAAATTTATGTACAATTGATATGTTCCATTATGTTGTATGGATTGATTATTGCGATTCAATTGTTTCTGGTTAAGAAATACTGTGTCAATTCTATTAACATATGATTTGATATCTTCTTTATTGTTTGGTATCAAGTAGTTTTGCTTAACGAAATTCGGTGCAATTGCAGTGCTTACACTGATTGTATTTTGTTTCAATTGCTTCCGGTTGAGAAAAACTATGGCAAGTCTATTTTTTTGTTGGTATCTATTACTTTGGATAAACAAAAATTATAGGGTCATTTGTTTAATCTATTTGATTCCGGATAAGAGAAACTAAGTTAATTCTGATCTTAGTTAGACTTATCAATATGATTCAGTTCTTCAAGTCTAATTGAATTCCTTGACAAGAAAAACTAGTTAACTAATATAGTGTTTGTCTTGTCTAAAGAGAAAAGTCTAAGCTATTTTATGGAATAGTTAGAGCATGATAAGAGAAATCGAGTTAATCTGATCTCCATTTGTGCCTTACCGAAATAAGCGATTGTACATACACAACTGGTTCATTTAATAACTAAGTTATCTTAGTTGATTTGTCAGACTAAGGGAAAATTGCTTCCGACAATTGTTTCCTTGATAACATACTAAAGCTAGATTACTTTTGTAGTTTCGGTTTTAGTATTGGTTATCTAAAATGGTATGTAAAACCTTCGTGCTTAACTCTTATAGGTTGTTGTTTGTACCCAATATAAATTCTAGGCATGAAACACGATGAATAGATGATTTGATGCGTAGTTAGGTTTAGGAAACTAATTGAAGAACAAATAAAAGAGACACAAGTTTTACATGTTTCGGCATAGTTTGCCTACATCCACGGGCGAATCCCCTTGGGGAGTGATTTTTTTATTGATAATAGAATTACATTGTATATTTTTTTGTCTCTTAATCCCCCCCCCCCCCCCCACACACACACACTGTGATTTCTGCTCCTCCCTATTTATATCGTTGAATACCAATTTCAATATAAACTTAAATGGCATTAACATCTTATTCATGCCTCCCTGTTTAATTCTGCATGAAACTGCTCATTCATGTCTCCATGTTAAATTCTGCATGAACCTTCTCATTCATGCCTCCATGTTAAATTCTGCATGAAACTGCTCATTCAAGCCTCCATGTTAAATTCTGCATGAAACTGTTCATTCATGCCTTCCTGTTTGATTCTGCATGCTGGCAGACTAGATTGATGATTAACAGGCATAATGGGCTAGCAGTATGGATGGAGGCCCGCTGACAGCGCATCTGGCAACATGCCTGGAAACTGGTTAGCAGCACATCTGGCAGCATGGCTATAAAATGGTTGGCAGTGCGAAAGAATACTTGGATGGAAATTGGTTAGCAGCACTGCTGGCAAAAAGACTGAAAATTGGCTGGAGGTGCGACGTGCAACCCGACTTTGATAGTTGACCAACGGTTGACTTTGATTGTTGTCTGAGTGTTGACTTTGACCATTGATCGGTCATTGCAATACTGGGCAGGCTGCTGGGCTGCTTCGGTTGACTGGTTAGTGGGCTTAGATAAGGGCCAAAAGATGATTCAAGTACCAATTTGGCCCATTATGTGGCATTTTTACTTATGGTACAAACATCGCCCCCTCTTAACCTCCAACTTGTTGGGGGTTAAAAAAATTCATTTTCCTTAGTCAATGACAAAACTCGCCCCCAAGTGTGGATTATTGATGCTGAGGTGATTGGTAAACTTCCCTTGTTGTTTACGGAAATCAAGACACCCCCGAGAGTAAATTTTTGTTGTTGAAGCGAAAAGAAAACTGTCTTCGTTGATTGTGGAAATTGTAATCAAGTCGCCCCCAAGTGAGGCTATTGTGTTTGGAAGATAGGCGGGAAACAGTTGAGTATGAACCATTGTTGTATGAAAAACAAACATGATTGAAGGCTGATCTGGTCTGCAACGGAAGCGTGATGCTGGAGCGGAGTGTTGAAAGTGAATTATAATTGTTGATGTAAAATTGAATTGTTAAAACTGAACTATGGTAGTTGCATAGAACTTGATTAGTAACTGTTGTTTGGAAAAGATGAGCTATATTTGACGTCACTCGGCTGGAATCTGTGTGAGATGTTGTTGTAACTATCAGTAATTTCTGATCAAACTAGGCAATAGTAGCTGTTGGTATTAAGCTGCTGTCAATTACGGACTGAGTCGCGGTAGTTGCGAGCGAAAGGGTGTGACCCTTTAGTAGTTGAGATGGTAGCAGACTTTGTGTGTCGTTGGGCCTCCAATGGTCTTGGTTGTGCTACTGGATATGACATCGATCTTTATATGTCTTCAATAGTTATATGAATCAGGATAGCAGCAGCGATGTCGACTATATCACAATCATTGATGCGGAACTGGATTGCATTGATTGAGGTAAACTGGACTGCGATGGACACAAAATTGGCCCAATAGCCAGTTTTTGTAAACTATTATCTTTTTCTTGATTAGTTTCCGGACATGGCCGCCGTTTTTTTTTTATTTATTTGAAACTTTCTGCGACGCTTTCTCTGAAATGTGGTCTTTGCCCTCGAACCTTTTGTGACAAGTTTTCGGAATTGATGTATTTTTTATCAACGGCTTCTTGTAACGGTTTTTGAGACTGTTGCCGTTTCTCATGGAATTTCCACCGCCGTTTTGCTACACTTTTGTGGCATTTCTTGGAACTTTTTGAGATGTTTTTCTGGTGATCTTCCTTAGGGTTTTCCCCTCCCATATCTTTCGTATGTGCGGGCGGTGCAGGTATCTATGGACTTGGAATTCGGACATGATGGTGGTGATTCCGACAAATTATGAACTCGAATATGCTGTTTTTATGTTATCGGGGAACTGATTTTTTTTCGAACTTTAAACTGCAACATGCTGCAGATCGAATATCCTGCCAACATTTTTAGAGATCTTTGTTGTGAGTCAGCTTTGGTGGCTTCCGACTGCGAAGCTGGATTGCAGCAGTTGCGATCATCTGGACTGCAGTAACTGTGATTAACTGGACTATAGCTGCTGCAATCAGCTGGACTGCAATGATTGAAATAAAATATGGACCTAGCCATGTTGCAGATCGAATATCCGGCCACAATTTTGATGATATTTTTACGCCATATTTTATTGTGGACCGAACGTCATGAGAGCGGTTTTATCGGTCTTTGAAGTGATGCAGTTTTAGTAGTTACCGAAGGTAATAGTTTTAGAAGATCTCGAACAACGAATCTAGACTGCAGCAGTTACGACCAACTGGACTGCAATAACTGCAATATCTAGATTACTGCAATTGTGATCGAAACTGGACTGCAGCAGCTGCGATCAGCTGGGCTGCAGTGATTTTTCAAGACGTTCAAACTAGGGCTGTCAATGGGTCCGGGTCCTCCCGGGTATCACTAGACCCGGACCCTATTAATAAATGTCGGGTCCGCAACGGGTCCAGTTCCTAAATTTATGGACCCAGAAACGGACCCGTTTAAAGTCCCGGGTACCCGTTGGGTATTAAAAAAACTATAAAGAAAATCTTTAAAACTTAATTTCTTTCTCTTTTTAACTTGAATCTAAATTATTTTTATAAAAATTTATTATTATTTATTTATTAATATACTAAGTTTTACTTTCATTTAATTTCCAAATTCAGACAAGAAACTAGTCGGAAGCCTAGCAACAAGCTGGGCTCCAACTCCTTTTTGAACTACCACACTTAACCTATGAAAAAGGAAATCACCTACACGCACGTTAGCATCATGACTAGCAATATAGTTGCGGAGCATTGAACGAAGTCTGTTGTTCCGTCCCCAAATTCACCTAGAGTAGTGAAAGCCAAAGCACCAAATCCATATCCTTGTGCAGTGCATTTTTCTAAATACTTGGTATTTTTGCGACTGACAGCATCCTTGATAGCCTGCCCCCTTCCAAAGTACGACCATTACTCCCAGCAAAGGGCGACACAATCGTAACATCGAAGCAAACGTCCCGACCATTGTCCCAATTGAGCACAAGAACATCTGCCGGTCTCAAAGAAGTACCGTTGTTCGCAAGCATACCCAAGTCCACCTCTTTCCGTGCAGCCACCCCAGCTCGATAACAGATGTCTGCAATCGTGTCGCGTACTAAATCATGTCGAAATTTTAAACCAACTTCATTTGTACAGTGCACTGCATGGTCACCAAAAGCATCCATCTCTCTCTTGCAGAAGGGGCACAAACTACCTGGTTCAAACAAGGGAATACCAAGTCTATAACATAATACCGCACTAAACTGCCTCGAACCAATTTGCTGATTTAAACCAGGGATGGGGATAGCCATTAAGAAATCCAGGGCATGCTTCATTTGGTTGCTCTGCCATAGGAATGAATCACGTTCAGACAACTTGAATTGGGAAGTCAAGTTCTTCTTTACTGCATCAAAATAAACAGTTGCCAGAGTTGACATAGAATGGTTGGTGTTATCGACGCATATAGGAGAAACAGGACTACACAGAGAGTTGAAAGAAGCTGCAGCACGCTCAAGATGGGAGCTAAAACCACTGATGCCGGTGTGCCTCAATATGACAGATTGCAGTTCTAGTGTTTCCAAGCACGACGCCAAATAACAGTAATTCATAGTGTCTTGCATCGAGTAAACACCAAAACCACCTAGTCTGAGGGGCAGCGTGGAAAATCGCATTTGCAAGGGGCCGAACCCTGGACCATCTCCTGTTATTATATGTTGTAGGAACTTGTAGAGACGAGAGTCAAACAAATCTTGAGCCGCAAAAGTGCAGTCTGGAAAGGTAGTGCGTAAAGAAAAATATAAGCGAGAAACTCCAGCACAGTTTCTAAACAAAAGAAGCTCACACTGTGGATCTTCAAGTTTTTCCACTGAATCAATGAGCTCTATAGTTTTTTTCACTCTTTTAACAACCAGATCCGCATTAAATTGGGCATCAAGGCTAACAGGAGCACCTAGCAGCTTAACTCCCTTCTCTGGCCTACAAATATCAGGTGGAAACATACCTGCAACGGCTGTCCTGGGGTCTATAGAGGGCCAAAACAATTCAGTCTTCTTGATGTTCAAAAACAGCCCCCTAGCAACACCTTCTTCTTGAATTATTCTCAGAGCTCTAGCAACCATCATAGTGTCCCCAATCACCGTACCATCATCAAGATACCAAGCCTGCAGTTCTAGATCACACCTTTCTGAAATACTCAAGACTAGCGGGTGGAGAGTAAGAGCGAACAAAAGTGGCCCTAAAGGATCACCTTGTTGCACTCCCTGAGCAGAAGAAAGCACATGGTCCATATAATATAGTCGTGATGGTGAAGCGTAACAAAACTCAACCCAACGAGATATCGAAGGACATAACCTACGTACCTCTAAGATCATGGTTGTTCTATCTATGAGATTGAACGCATTAGAGAAATCTACCAGCAGCATGGAAAGCGTATTTTGGTCCCCTTTCTCTTCCAACACGCGATTCACAGCATGTAGAATTGCTTCTCCACCACACTTAGCCCCCACTCCAAACTGGAAATCACCCAAATATGAGTTCATTTCCTTGCCAACAAAAGATGCAGCGCATTTAGAGACAAGTCTCCTCCATATTGTGCCAACCGCTATAGGCCGCAAGCCACCACCAGGTTTGATGAGTTGGGTGAGAGGAGCACTGGCCACATATTCTCCCAAAACCGACGGGCAAGAGCCTGATAGCCATAAGTTAACCACTTCTGTGATGGAGGCAAGTAACTCATCTGAAATAACAATTTTGCGGCCCACTGAGAACATCGAGAAGATGTTGTGCCCGGAAACCGTCTCTTCCACAAGCTGTCCCCTTAGGGAAACTCTTTAGTCTACTTAGCACAAGATCCGTCGTAGCTACCATAGCCTCCTGTGAAGGTGAAGAAGAGGGGATGACCGGCAAGGCAGCAGTGGGATGTTTGGAACGAAGTTCATCCCGTGTACCTTCATTATTGGATGCAACTCCAGTAGAAGTGAGAGTGCGAATCGCAGCAGCATATAAACCATGTCGGAGCTTACCCCTACACAACCTCAAGTTCACAGCTTCCTGATCATCCTGTTTAGGTTTCTTCTTGGCTTTCTCTTGTAATTCCTTCATCTCGGCATGTTTCTCAAACACACATTGAACCAGCACCATACACCCATTCGGTTCATTCCATATGCGCAATGCATGATTAACTGACTTAATCTGCAGCTTTCTCCGGGTGTCAGCTTTCAACTCTTGGTACTCAGCAACATGGAGAGTACACACAGGGAAGAGCATTAGCTGTATCCATGAAGACAGATCATTAGGTGCAGCCACCACTTTCTGCAACACAGACTTGAAGGTTCGTGCAAAGTGCAACCTACATTTAGCTGGAATACTAGAGATTGTAGGGATCTGAGCTAGAAACACCATGTTAAATAGCTCAAGACTTAAAGTAGGCGCAGCAACCTCAACATAAGTAGGATCGGAAATATTAACAGCAGCAGGAGCAGCAATGCCGTGAATTGTAGCCGTAGAAGGAGTGAGCTCACCTTTCTCAATGTGTGTACACTTTTTATTCCAGGAATAAACATGCATACAAGCAGTGCACAACCAACTCTCGAGATGTAACAATAAGGATTCCCAGGCGTGGTAGACTTCTCTGCAACAGCGCAATCTTTCACGACATCTCTCAGTCCCCCCTTCTCTCTTGTAGTGTAAATTTCTCAAGTGATTGAAAAGTGAAACCTTCAATAACCCCTTCCCTCCAGTCCCTTTTTTGCACCCATCATAGCCTTTGAAAGGACATTGAAAAAGATCGGATCTGCCATCAGAAACATCAAAGCCATGGTTTGCACAGGTGGTAGCATAAGCAGCAGAAGATTTAGGGTTTGCAGAGGTAGAACTTCCCGTCATTGAAAAACTTGAAAAGCTTTAAAAAACCTAGAAGAGAAAAATCTACTTATGCGACAAGTGTGGTTTGATCAGATGAAAAAGATGAGAAGTCGAAGGCAGAAAGAAGAGATTAATAGGAAATGGTTTGATCAGATGAAAACCAATATACTAAATAAAGATTAAATGTAACAAAAAACGGAAAGATGGAATAAAAATCAAAGCCGAAACTATCAAAATACCTATCATTTTGCTAAAAGATGAATAAAAGGATAAATAACCGGGTACCCATTAGTCGCGGGTACCCGACGGGTATTACCCGTTTGGACCCGTTAACATTCAGGTTCAATCGGGTAATTACCCGTCGGGTTCTAAGTTGCTAATGGGTCCAATTTTAGGACCCATAGCCGGACCCGAATCTAGTGGGTCCGGTTCCGGGTATTGGGTACCCATTGACAGCCCTAGTTCAAACTGATTTTTCACGGACACGATTTTGAAGCATTTTGTACAACTTTTCTCAATGGGAAAAAACGATTCCTTTTCTCGTAGTCCCCTTAGCCGGCGCCAATGTTTGTACCCTGTAGTAGCAGGAAATCCCACACTACACCCCTCACAAGAATTCATACAATCAAATCATTTTCAGATTGATAATCACAATTTTTATTGATTAATTTCACAAATTTTACAAGATAGATAGGAAATAAAGCTAAAGAATTAACAACCGCTCTGGACTTTCTCTCTCCTAATGACTTGCTCAACACTCGGAAAAAATCTCTCCTTCCTTACACCGGTTCAACTCTTTATATAGGGAATTACATAGTGGATGACAGCTAATCTGTCCTTTAATTTCGGATCTGACTTGCGACATTCTCGCAAGAGTTCTATTGTTGATCTTCGCAAACACTCTGATCATCACAGAGTCATCATACTTTTCTCATTTTTCTGCCATCGTCATTTGTTACGTCATTGTTCAAATCATTTTGCGACGCTCGCAAAGTGTTGTTGATCAAACTTCGCAAATGTGTCCTTCTTGCGATATTCTGATCCTACATCTTGCATCTTCTCATGTCTTCTCTGCAAAGGGGAGAATGTCATGAGAAACCGTTTTTCAATATGCCGTAACTGTTCATATTTCCATATTCTTTTGTACTAACGCGATTCTGTATTTTACATGAATTTTGTTACACGTATATTTTCTTCCATCAATCTCTTGACACGTCTTTTTCAACCGCTGCTTTTTAACCGCTCACGTCCACCCTTCGCATTAAATGCACTTATCTTCTCGAGAATTTCTACTCTCTATATATATTCTCCTTATTCTTCCTTTCTCTTCTTTTTACTTTCTTCTCAACTTCTCTGCAATTTCATTGTTCTTCCGCAAATTCCGCTTTTGCTACTGTAAATTTTTCGTGATTCTTATTCTCTTGATTTTTATTTTCTTCTTCATTCCCATACTAAAAATGCCTCCAGTCGGTCGTAAGAATGAGATTCCCTTTGAAGAAATTCGAAAGAAACTTAAAACCAGAGGTTTTGATTTATTTCCCATTCCTGGTCAAAACCCTAAATCTGAACTTTCTATTAGTTTATTTTCTAATCATCCTTGCAATCATGAAAAGATCATAGTCTCACTAGGTCATCTTTTAGCTGGTCTTCCTATTCCCCTTTATGATCCTGAACTTCCCTTATTCTATGAAATTCTTTCTCATGCGAAGTTCTCGCGAGCATCATATCAATTGAGTGGAGACTGCATTCGCTTAATGCTCGAGTTTGCGAATCGTGGGGCTGGTAAGGGATCTCTTTACCCCTCAAAAGTTAAGAATCCCAAGTTTGCTGATGTTGCGATTATTCCTACGAAGTATACGGTAGAAAATTTCTTTGTGAATTATGAGATAATTCCCATGAAAAGAGATAGCACTTGCTGGGGTATTCGTTTGAGGAAGAAGGATGATGTTAACAATGATAAGGTACTTATGAAAGATATTGATTGGCATCCTGGTACCAATACCACCCCACGTCATTATAACGATGATAAATGGTGTATCTTTCCCCTAATCTTAGAGGGTCCATACATCTCCGGTTCTCATGTTTTACCTGCGAATCTCGCAGCATACCAACCGTGGGTATTTACATGGCCTGAGAGGGAAGCAGAGGTATATTTCCACGCTTTGTTTGAGTTGTTATTCTTTTCACTCTTATATATAATTTTGCTGACTAATCCAATGTTTTCACTTGCGAAATTATCAGATCAAAAGGTTGAAAATAAGTTATAGCAAGACTGGGAAAGTCAGCACTTTATCAGCTCTTCGATCATTCACAGATGAATTAAGAAATATTCTTTTATGATTCTTCACAATATATTGTTGCCTCTATTTCTTATCTTTATCTGTGTATGTAGGTTATCGCTGAAGTGGAAGAACCTGTAAAAGTTGCAAAGACTAGGGGTAAAGGCAAGAACATCTCTCGCAAAGATAAATCCGCTGCCCCTCCTTCAAAGAAACGAAAATTCCAATCTAGCGAAAATTCTAGTGATCATAGCGATGCTGATGATGATGTTTCTTCTGCGAAGGAATCTTCACAACCTGAGTATTCTATGGACCAAGTTTATGGCATCTTCTATAGTACTATGCAGGGAATTTTTGATACTCCTCTCACTAATGCCTGTCAATCCATAGCTGCTATTTGCGATGCTCCTCTTTTAGAGAATAATGAATCTCTTCACGGGGTTTCAAGATCTATATCTCCCAGTTTCTTACATTCACTTAATAGTCTGGTAAATTTTCATACTTACACTTTTTTTATCTTTTTATTTTTGTCTTAAATTCTTAATTTATTGTGAAAGTTCGCTGCATTATTTCGCAGGCTGGGAAAGCTTCTTATGTTTTTATCGCAGATTTAGAAAAGAGGCGTGCGGCCTTTGAAAAGAAGTATCTTGAACTTCGCAAGAAGAATGAGAAATTGGAGGCTGAAACTGCCGGTCTTCGCGAGAAGAGTATACAATTGGAATCTGAAACTGCTGATCTTCGCGAAAAGAACAACCAGTTGGAATCTGAATCTGTTGTCCAAAACAATGAAATCTCAAGTCTCCAAAATGCCAATAAGAAACTCTATGGTATATAACTTTTTTCTCCTTTTTCTTTATTTCATTTTCTTATATGGTTCATCATTTCACATACGTTTATGGTCTTTCGGATGAGGCTATTCTTCTTCATACATTTCCCAATCTTATGTATGATGATACTCTTCTTGAACACCTAAATACTTCTCTAAATAGTTTTTCAAATGATAGGATTGAATCTCTTCCCATAGATGAACTCAGATCCAAACTTCGCTTCTTAAAAGTTGACTGTAGATATGCCTTGACTATGGCTAATAAGTTTAAACGTTTCTTCCATAATTCCAAAGAAGAAATTAATAGGTTAAGAACCAAATATAGTGATCTCATAGATAAAAAATATCGTATTTATCTTCAAGGTGCTCAAACTTTAGCGAAATTCCAAGAAACTCTTCTTGAGGTCCAAATTAAAAGAGATGATCTCAAATATAGAAATGCTGTGCTCTGCAAGAGAGAGAACCAAACTCGCTCCCATCTTCTCATAAATGATGATGATGAATTTGCTTGGGCTTCGAAAGTTCTAGATAACGCTAGAAGTAACTTAGGTGTAAATGTTAGTCTTCAAACTGAGCAAACAACCTTGATTAGAGATATGATCTCTAACAGAGAAGGTTGTTAATTGTTCTTCCTTATTTAGTTTTTTTTTTCTTTCATAAACCACTATCTGGTTGTTGACTTATTGTTATACGTTCGCAGAATATGAAGAGAGATATCGCAAGAGAATTGATGAGATTGAGAATGAGAAAGCGAATCTCGCAAAAGATTTATATTCTCGCAATGAAAAATGTTCAAGGTTGAAGACTCAAATGAAGATCACTATTGCGAATTTTTGGAATGACGCAATTTCTTTTCGTAATGACACCATCAAGGAGATCTGTGATGACAACAAGATTCCCCACTCCAAATATCCTTGTGTCTTAGACAAAGTTCCAGAGAATGTTCCTAATTTGGTCATCTCTGATAGTGAAGCTGATGAAGAAACAGAGTCTGAAGAAAATCAAGAAGAGAAATCTGATGAAGAATCTAATGGAGAAGAGAATTCTGGTGAAGAATTTGATGATGATAATGAAGAATCAAACAAGAAGTAGTTTTTGCTTCTTTATTCCACTTTTTGTAAAACTTGTATATTTGCTCTTGATCTTCTATTCTTGTATACTTGTAATCTATCACTGCGAATTTCTCTAGTCTTTAATACAAGCTCTATTTCTTTTGTTCTTTCCTGCATGTGTTAGAAAATTTCTCTCTCTTGCAATATGACTATCCAAAATACAGTTAACCTTTTATGCGTAAATCTTTCATGTGAAAACAAATAACATTTAATTTATTCTATGCATTCCCATACTTTCCTCTGTTATTTGTATTCAGATGAGAGATTGAGCATGTTACCTTTGTTTAGTAAAATAAGTTGCGATAAAATCGCAATTACCTCTGCATAATCTCGCAATCATAAATTGTAAGATTGCATTCTTTATTACATTCTGATGTGGTCTTATTTTGCTTTCCTAAGTGAAGGTCTTATTTTGCCATCTTTTTTCATTGCGACAAAATCGCAGGATGTCTCTACACTTTCATGCAGAAACCCATTGATCTTGCCTTTAATTTTTATTCTTTTGTATTTTTGTTGCGACAATATGACATGCATAAATTTTCTTGTGAAACTAAAGCCCCATGACATTGCCGTCGTGCGACGAAATCGCAGGACGTCTTTACACTTGCATGCAATGACCCATTGATCTCGTCTTATCTTCTCTTTTGTATTATTGCCTCTTCAAGACTGTTTCACAAATATGACAAGTCTTAATACTCCTGTGAGTAAAAAGCCTCATGACATTTGCGTCTTAAGACACTTATCAGCTCCCTAATGGAGGGTGCCGCCCTTATCTTCCCCTAGTTGCTCTTTCAAGGAGACGTACTTCTGCCATACAAGACAAGCTCCTCCCATCCAGTCTTAACAACAACCTGTTGTGTTCGCAGCCTCTTATCCCTTTTGCCTATATGGATTATAGTTACGAGACTGCACCCTATGTGGGGTTTTGTTCGGGCCGAGTGCATCATAGACAAGACTTTCCAAGAATGGTCAGGGTAGTTTCATACGCCCCGGGCACTATTGGCTCAACTGTGTACCTCAGTGCCTTGGTCATACTCTGCACCCCTTAGGAGATCTATTATTACCTTAGTCGCCAAATCAAGTCATATGCTCAAGTTGAGAATCCAAGGTGTCTCTCCTGGATGGGCTTTCATTGACCCCAAATCTCCATGACTCAGGTTCTAGCAGCGGTGTAACCTTATCGCTGAGCCATGCAAAAAATACCTACTTCTATGATGTACTTTAGGTCTTACATTTGCCTCTTGCGAAATTTTATTCGTGAACTAGGGTGTACGCCATAAAGGTTCGTCCCATTCTAAAGATTATTCTTTTGAATTTCAGCTCTGTTGTAACTTCTCAATATCATTTTTATCATTAAGTAAAATATATTTTTGAAATTTTCGCAACAAATCAAGCATACATTTCTTTTCTTTTTCTCAATATTTCTTTCATTTCACAGTTTAATTTTTTTACCTTTGTTGTTTTCTGCCTCTGTTCTTTTGTTAACTTTCGCTACAGTCTTTCCTTCTGCGACATTTTCGCCACTTATTGTTTGTCATCTTCGCAGCATTCTTTCTTCTCCATGTTCTATTGTATCAACCATCAACCTATCACTTCTTTGTTTTTGTTTGATGTTATACCTCCAATTCTCCTTCTTGGCAGCTCTTTCTTCGCAGGATTCTACATCGATTTCATAGCACTTCTTACCTTCAATCCAATCTCCCTTTATGATTCCAATACCACTGGGATGAGGAAACTTGATACCCTGGTGGAGAGTTGATGCCACGCCTAGAATTCCATGTAGCCAAGGTCTGCCAATTAATGCATTATATGGAGATTCAACGTCGACAACACAAAATAGAATTTTAGAAGATATCCCCTTTAGTGGAATTCGCATAGTGATTTCCCCACTAGGTTTATTAGCAGTACCATTAAAACCATATATTTTATAGGTTGAAGGTACCAAATCCTCATCTATGCCTCCCATATTTTTATAAGTATGATAGAACATGATATCCACAAAACTCCACGTATCAATTAAAACTTTGTTGATTGCCCATGAATCTTCGGCCTCATCATCTTCATCATCTTCTCTTTGTTTTGGGTTTATCTCTAGTCTTACCACTAATGGATTATCATGCATCTCGCCAGGCTCTGGTACTTTTTGTGCAGTGAAAGAAATAGTCTGTTTTTTCCACTCTTCTAGTGGCGAAGCTTTCGCAAAATTCGTTATTTCTCTCCCATCAGCATCTCTTGCGAAAACTCTACTTAGGACATTGTCATGGAAATATTCGATTGTTTTTTATGAATGTACAATGTAGTTACAAAAAAGATTTTTTTGCCTTCGTTGCAACTTCTATGACAAATGTTTCTCCTCCTTTTGTTGCATTAACTCTGCGAATTTCTGGTGGTGGCGGTAAGAGTTGAGATTGAGGGTGCCCTATTAGAAAATGATTTAATTTTCCCTGGTTTATCATTCTGAGAATGATTCTCTTTACATTCCTGCAATTATTTGTGGAATGTCCATGAAAGTGATGATAAGAGCAAAATTCTTGACTTATGTGATTTGGAAGTGGTTCTTTTCCCATGTTCCAGGGTGTCAGTATGTTCTCCATTAAAATGATAGCTTCCCAAATTTTTTCCACACTAATATTCAAAGGTGGAATTTGATCTCTTCCCATATCACTTTTTGACTTCCTGATCCTCTATAATAATTTTGTCTTTGTCCTCCATAATTTTCTTGTGGCTGATCAATTCTTTGGATTTTGTTGTTTCCACCTCGGCTATAAAAGTTTCTCTCTCACTCAAATTCTTCTTGGTCACGAGACTCACGACTTCCCATAGCTACTATTTTCTGTTGATTATCCTCCATACTATTTTCTTGTTGGACTTGCGAAGTACTCGCAACTGTGTTTATCAATTTTGGTAGCAAAATCGCATTCGCTTCTGTTGAACTTGTATTCGCAACGGGATACGATTCCATTTCATTCTGTTTCTCTTCAAGGGAAATGTACTCCTCTTGCAGCTCCCGTAATTCAGTCATTGTGATTGTATTCTTGATTCTAAAAATTTGAATGTATAGCAGATTGGTTGCGGACATTTCATTGATGAATGATAAAATGAGATATCTCTCATCCACACGTCCAGCCATCTCACTGCACATTGTTTTCCATCTTATGGTTAGATGCTTCAAACTTTCTTCAAATCTCTGCTTTAAGCCAAATACATCTTCAATCCCTGGTCGCGAAGAATTTTTGCTTATATATGCCCCTAAAAACGTAGTTTGCAAGTGGTTGAAAGATGTTATCGTGTTTTTGGGAAAACCCTCGAACTATTTCAGTGCCTTCCCTTTTAAACTAGATGCGAAATACTTGCACAATACAACATCATGATTTTCCAATTGCAGCATACACCTTACATACGCCTTGATGTGTTGAATTGCACATGTCGTTCCGTCAAAAATGCTAGTTAACGCAGGCAGATTGCATTTTGGGGGTATTCCTCCTAATTATACTTCTTGTGTGAATGAAGTTTTCGCAACTTTTTTAATGGCCTCATCTAATTGCCTTATGCCTCATTCTCTTCTGTTATTTAGCATTCCTCTCATCTCTGCCAATTCTCTTAAGATCTGTTCATTTACACCTGGATTTTGGTTCATTGGTCTTTTAAGCTCTGCTTTCCACCTTCTGCGTGCATGCCTGTCATGTCTTGCGAGATTCTGTGTTTCTTCATCATCTTTATCTTGTCTCCTTCTGCAATTTTCTCCTTCACCTATTTATTGAATTCGTACATGATTATGCATTTTATTTTCTCCCCTGCGATTCTATCCATTCCTCATTTCCTCTTTTCGCAACTCCTCAGCTCTTCTTCGTATTCTATCATACTCTTCGTTAATATTACCATTGTTGCAGTTTTGTTCGCGTCTTCTTTATCGAATGTCATGATTGTTCTGTCGTATTGCTTCTTGGAGTTCTCTTTCCTCAATTTCTGCTCTCAATCTATCTCTCTCTCGCAAGCTAAATGTGCCTTTTCAGCATAATGTCTCTCAATTTATTCTTCAATTACTTGCCGACTTCTATGATTTTCTCTCCTGTTTAATATTTTCCTTCCTTCCTCTTGATTTTCTTCACCATCTTGGTTATTTCGTTCTTGACGCTGCCTATTTTGAGGAATTTCTCCATATGGAATGTATCGATCTTCAATCACTTTTCTATTTTCACGATGTTCTTCATCTGGATTTTGCACCTCCTGCCGAATATTTCCATAAAAATTTTCTACAGGTGAGTTTTGTATTTCTTCCCTTCTGATTGATCTTGAGCTTGATCTTGTTGTGCTTCTTGACCTTCTATTCTGTAGTCTTATATTTTCCATTCTTAACTCATGATTCTGTTTGTAAAATTAGCACGTTCTTTTGTTTCTACTCTCCTTTCTTCGTGTATTCTTTGTTTCAATTCCTCTAATGCTTCAACTTCTCAATTTCTATGAATTATTCCTCCAACTGCTTCCTGATCTTCCTCTATTCTCCTATCGTTTCTTAATTGTTTCTCCTCTTCCGCTTCACTTTCTGAATCTGACTGCCATGTGTGTACACTCACTCTATCATAGTCTATAGTTCTGTTTTGCGTTGGCGTACGCTGAACTTGCTGTTGAACTTGATTTTCTCCATTCTTTCTTGTGTTCATTCTTAAAGATTCCCCAACTTCACTCCTTCTTTCTCCAGCAAGTCTCTCACTCCTTCTAACAGTTGTTGGTTGTCTTGGAACATTTATTCTTCTATCCATCTCTTCAATCTCAATGAATTGTTGAAAATTATATGAAAATTTTCACCAACTACTCCAAATTCTTTCAAATCACAATACTAATCTTCACACTAAAAAAATGAATATCCCTGTTTCTAGCGCCAATATGTAGTAGAAGGAAATCCCATACTACACCCCTCACAAGAATTCATACAATCAAATCATTTTTAGATTGATAATCACAATTTTTATTGATTAATTTCACAAATTTTACAAGATAGAAAGGAAATAAAGCTAAAGAATTAAAAATCGCTCTGGACTTTCTCTCTCCTAATGACTTGCTCAACACTCGAAAAAAATCTCTCATTCCTTACGCCGGTTCAACTCTTTATTAAGGGAATTACATAGTGGATGACAGCTAATCTGTCCTTTAATTTCGGATCTGACTTTCGACATTCTCGCAAGAGTTCTATTGTTGATCTTCACAAACAATCTAATCATCGCAGAGTCATCACACTTTTCTTATTTTTCTGCCATCGTCATCTGTTACGTCATTGTTCAAATCATTCTGCGACGCTCGCAAAGTGTTGTTGATCAAACTTCGCAAATATGTCCTTCTTGCGATATTCTGATCCTACATACCCAAAATAAATTTTAGGCACGAAACACGATGAATAGATGATTTGATGCGTAGTTAGGGTTAGGAAACTAATCGAAGAACAAATAAAAGAGACACAGGTTTTACGTGGTTTAGCATGGTTTGCCTACATCCACGGGCGAATCCCCTGGGGGAGTGATTTTTTATTGATAATAGAATTACATTGTATCTTTTTTTCTTTCTTAACCTCCCCTCCCCCCCCCCCCCCCCACTATGATTTAATGCTCTTCCCTATTTATATCATTGAATACTCAATTTCAATATAAACTTAAATGGCATTAACAACTTATTCATGCCTCCCTGTTTAATTCTGCATGAAATTGCTCATTCATGCTTCCATGTTAAATTCTGCATGCAACTGCTCATTCATGCCTCCATGTTAAATTGTGCATGAAACTGCTCATTCATGCCTCCATGTTTAATTCTGCATGAAACTGCTCATTCATGCCTTCCTGTTTAATTGTGCATGCTGGCAGACTGGATTGATGATTGGCATGCATAATGGACTGGCAATATGGATGGAGGCCGACTGACAGCGCATAGCAGCACATCTGGCAGCATGGCTAGAAACTAGTTGGCAGTACGGAAGAGTACTTGGATGGAAATTGGTTAGCAGCACTGCTGGAAAAAAGACTGAAAATTGGCTGGAGGTGCGATGTGTAACCTGACTTTCACAGTTGACCAATGGTTGACTTTGACTGTTGACCGAGTGTTGACTTTGACCATTGACCGGTCATTGCAATACTGGGCAGGCTGGTGGGATGCTTCGTTTGACTGGCTATTGAGCTTGGATGAGGGCCAAAAGATGATTCAAGTACCAATTTGGCCCATTATGTGGCATTTTTACTTATGGTACAAACAGTTGTACAAGTCTTATGGATTTGTAAGATCCTTTCGGTTTGTTTTTTTTGCTTGCTCGTACCTTTGTCATTTTTGTGATAAAAAAGGGAGAATCGCTTGATTAAATACTAAAGTCAACTTCGTTTAGGTTAGACTAGAAAGTCTAGGAATGTTAAGATGTACAAGTATTACTCCGAAGACCTGAAGAATGAGAAAAAGTAACAACTGCAATGAAAACATCATCCTTCCACTTGAGGTTAGTAATATTGACTTGACTTGTTTCCATTCCTAACGTATATTTCAAGTCGTATTATATTGAAAACATAACATGTGAATCTGTATATATATAATACTACAGTGGTTAGACTTGGTCATATCACTATGATCAAAGACTCAAGGAATTTATTGAATTACGAAGTATAAACGCTTATCTTTTGGAACTGTGAAAATACGACATCAATATAATCTTTGTATTTAGTTTCTTGATTATATGTAAGATATATGTGTGATTTCATCCTACAAAACTATGTATTATTACATTGGTTTAAGGAAGTAGATGTATGAACTTGTTTCATAATTGAAAGGGAAATCATAATGGGTCCGATTCTTTATTGAATGTATTTTGGATGACCAATACAAGTTGACAAGGTAGAACATATCTTAAATTATGTTAATAATCGAGGTATAACCGGTCACAGCCTATAGTACATGTGTAGCATGGTGCAATTAGTCACAAGTTAATTTGGTGTAATCGGTCACAAGCTACTTTTTGAAGCAAGGTGTAACCGATCACAAGATACATTGGGAAGTTAGTTATAATCGGTCACAAGCTACTTTGGGAAGCAATGTGTAACCGATCACAAGCTAATTTGGGAAGTAAGATGTAACCGATCACAAGCTACCTTTGGGAATCATGGTGTAACTGGTCAAAACCTAGTTTGGGAATCATGGTATAACCGGTCACAACTTAAATTGTGAGTCATGGTAGAACCGATCCCAAGGAGCAAAACCGAGTTTCCAATATTCACATATCTCTTTATGTTTTGTATGATTTTGGAATTAGGGTTTGCTAAGAGAAACTTATAGATGTCGACATTATTTAAACATGTACATAACTCTTATCATTAACTGTTCAAAGATATTCATTGATACTCAAGGTGATCCCGAACCGAAATATCAAAAAGCATTTAATTATGATTTTTATAATATATGTTTTAATTACCATAAATTAAAGCATATCCTCTGGAAAATATTATTAGTTAATGTGCTACACTAATAATAGAAATTTTCTAAGAGTGTTTACGGAAAATATTGGTTAGAATTTATTGGAAATAGGAAAACCTAAATTAGGTACTTTAATGAATATCTTGAGAATATTTTCGGTTTTGGAATATCCTTGTTGTCCATACAACCCTGGTCTATGAATACTTGAGTTCGTATTTCTTGCAAACCATCCTAAGAGCCATGCTAACTTCATTCTTGTTGTCTCTGGTAGAGCCGTCTATCCGAAGAGGAAATTACCCTAATTAAGCGCAATCTCTTATGACCGGTCGTTTAAAGACTTTTGTGCGATCAATATGCTCTAAGAGTACCGTTGGTGGGAAACTAGATAATTGCATTGTTATTGTAGTTTTCGATTATTGATTTGATTGACTAACGGTTGTTGAAACTTTGATTGCACCTAGTTTGATTATTCTTGAGAGCCTTCGCTTCTGACATAAGGGTCACTCAAATTAGATCAAAGTATTGATGGGATTTTTAGAACCATTTGCAGATCTAAAAAAGTCTATTGATAATCCATTGTTAACAGATTCCATTATGTGTGTGATTTATCACAAGAGGTTTCAAGTTGTGTTCTGCAGGTTATTAAGAAGGTAATTGAAGATTTGAAGATGATGAAGATTTTTTATTAGTTTTCGTATCTTGTGAATTTTTGCACAAACCTTAATCGTCTGGGATCCTAATTAGATTAGATTTATTTAAGTGAAAAATACTAGAACCCCCCTACTATATGGGTTCAACATTTACAAGCCCCACAAAATGGATCATTCACTATCAACTCCATTCTTTCACATTTTAATATTTTTAGGCCCAAAACTTTTATTTTTGGGGCCAGATTTTGAATTCTCCCGGATTGCTGACATCATCAGAAAATTGTAAATACCAGAACTAGCCATTCCAATATATACCTTTTTAGAGACCGAATCAGAAAGAATATTCATTTCATTTTTTCGTTTCTCTTTCATAATCTTCTAGAGCTCCTGCAGAATTTTTTTAGGATTTTGCTTCTCCTTTATCTAAATTGAAACGATTTACAGATCCATATTGATTTGACGTGAATAGTTAGCAGCTATGGATTCAATTTTAATCATCAATTAGTCTAACGATTCGATTCAATCAATCGATTTTGAATCTAGGTTTCATTTGTTCAAAGCTATTTCAGGTAAGGTTTTCGATTTGAAATAGGTTTTCGTCATTCTTTGTTCTCCATTCTTAGTTTGATTAGGTTTTGATAGTTTGTTTATGATTGTATCTATTCAGATCTGGTGGGAAGAACACGAGATTTTTCTTAAATAAGTTGATTCTCGTATTTTGAATCTACGTATGTTTTGATTGTGTTGTTTTAGTTGTTTGATTTGTTTGGTTTTTTTTATTTGGATTTTGATTTTCTAGGGTTAATTTTTGATAATTCATTTTTGTTGTTTTCCTTTGATCTCTTTTTATTTTTCGATTCAGATTTTTTGCATTTGGTTCAGTGATTTTGATTTGATTGATGAAGATTCTCAAATTCGGTTGATTCAATTTGATAAAACAAGTGTGTTTTTAGGAATTTGATGATTTTTTTTTTGTATGTATGAATATTTCGTGCTAGAAGTAAGATCCTTGTTCTATCCATATGTATGTATGATGGTGGTTATAGATTACAATCAAAAACAAAGAATTTGTGGTGGCCTACACATGTTGAGTTTGATTAACGAATCTGTGGTGGTATTGGTGGTGGAGGTGTAGGTTTTAGAGGTGGATGAGGAGGTGGTTGTGGTAGAGGTGGTGGTATTGGAGCAGGTTTGGAGGAGGATTTGCAGTCAGTTATGGTGTTTTTCAGAATTGATAAATTGAAGAGATGGTGAGAAGAAAGAGGATGAACCATTTTAATTTTCTGCTGCTGGTGCTAATGGTGGTGGTGTTCGTCATAGGTAATTAGCTGATTCCAATTATTGGTTTTGTTGACTTGTTTACGATCTGTATCTATAGATATCAATCAAATCCCTGTTTTGTACTAGTATTATTATGTACAATTTCTGCTTTAATCAATAATCAAAGTCTACTATCATTGTGTATTTGTTAGGAAATGCAATTTGAATGGTTACTCGTCAGTCTACATGGTTGTTGTTGAATGTAAGAATCCGCGATATGGGAATTCAATTTGGATGTTTTAGATCAAACACATTGAGAAAAAGGTATGAGGCATTGTATGTATATTATGTATATAAAGTGGATAATTTCTACAGGTTCTGAATTGTTTCTCTTGTGTATTGGTCCAAATAGATACAAAAGACCAGATGTTCAGCTTCACCAAGGATGAGAATGATTGGGGTTTTGATGTAAGGAACTCAAAGATCCTAGCAATGGGTATATCCTGAAAAATGTTTGAAATGTTGAAGTTGAATTATTTTTAAACTCAACACAGGAATCTAAAGAGGTTGGTAGCTTGTTGTACCTAAACCAAGCATTATGATCCAAATTAGCCTTGATATATTATGAATTAATGTACTTTTGTGTATGTTGATTTTGTGATGCAGGAGATGGTTCCCATTGAACTCATGGAATCTGTTGAGGAGAAGGATACAGTTAAAAGTGGTAGCTTACTAGCTACTACTTCAGTATGTCTGGATAATAATTCAGCTTTTATCTGTGCATTTTTCCAAGCCTCTGAAGTATCAAATGTACGTATTTTTTTCCTTTTTGTTGATGTTAAACATAAGGGCATTTATCATGGGTATAATAATCTTTAAGTTTAGATCTTAATATTTATTATCTTAACATGATTGCATCGTGTTTTCCTGAAATTATGAGGGATTAGAGATCATCACAGCTTTTGAATAATCTAACATGCCTATTGGTCTATTACATATCCTGATAGACTGTGTTCTAATGTATATGATAGAATGTCAATAGTTCTTAGCAGATAAACCCTATCTGTGCATCTTTGAACTCCTTTGTGCACTAGGTCATTCCTTGGCAAAAAAAATATTGTTGTCTTTTAACAACTTAATAAATAGTAGCAGTCAAAGTACAAACAGATAGTAAAAATATAACGTTCAGTTATGTAAAACTAGTGAGATTCATTAATAGGTGTTGTAGGTGGTGATGAAACTTGTTTTCATTCTGTTCCCAAGGAATGACCTAGTAAAGAAATTTTAGGAGAAATGTCTATTTGTAAAAGGGATTAGTAAAAGGGATTAGGAAGAGAAATGTCTATTTGTTGTAAGCTATATGATCTTTTTTGGATGTGTAACTATTAGTTACACATGCTAATTAGATGTGTAACTTTTAGGTACACAAGTTAAATGGATGTGTAGCTACTAGTTACACATGCTAATTAGATGTGTAAATTATAGATACACATGCTAATTAGATGTGTAAATTATAGATACACATGCCAATTGAATTAAATAGGATACAAAGAAATTATTTTCTTGTACAATGATTAGAGGAATTTCTTGGGACATTTTGATTTATTTTTGAAGCGCAGGATGAGGGCTTACTGTCTTAGAGGAAACTGAAGATGCACTTTTTATTTTTGAGCAATTATAAAATTTTCAATTATTTAGTACTGTGTGAGCACTATGCAATTCTATTTAGTTTAGCATGTTAAAAATGCTCAATTATTAAAAGTTTGCTACTGTCTGAGGCTCTTGGATTTATAAATGTATCTTTTTTGTTTCTATAAGGTTGATGGGCTTACATCTGTTCTCTGCAAAATTAATTGCTGGCCTCTGCAAATGCAGGCAATTTGCTGAAACATAGCGAATCTGATGAAACAGGGGCTACGATATTATCTCCTGCAAAATGTGTAAAGTATCTACCAAGCACCGGTATGTTGAGCTGAGAGCCATTTGTTTCATGGTTTCTGCTATCTTATCTTATCTTGTATTATAATTTGCAGTCTTTGGTTGCACAAACCATGAAGAGATCCCATGGGTTGAGACTGGAGCTGGGTACATTGTTGAGCCAAAAAGAAAAAGCTTTTGCTCATTTCAAGGTTTGATATTATCCCATACTCTTTAATTTCAAACCAAAGTTATTTTTCAGTTTTGAAGTTGAAAAACGCATGGATGTGTAACTGCGGCATACACAGCTATATGTATATGTAACTGCTCATTACACATGCATATTGTATGTGTAACTTATGCATACACATCTATATGGATGTGTAACTGATAATTACGCATGACGAATGCATGTGTAACTCCCAGTTCCACATGCTAGAATAGGTTATCATGTGTATTTTCCCGTTTTATCTCTATGAGAATGGATTGGGGATGAGTTGTTCCCTGTCTCAGAACGGTCACATGCTTCAAATTTTGTGGAGGTGAAAGTTGCAATTCTTAGCAGTAAAAATGAAAGTTACGTCTTAGGCATTTAGTGTATTTAACGGCCAAGATTTATCCAGGCCCCAGATGAAGTGTTTTTGATAGCATTTTTGCATTGTTTTTGGATGGATTTTGCTTTTGAATAGTATTTTTGCCTTGTTGTTCTCAATAATCTGTTAATGGGGGTCTGTAGTATGTGTATACTTTATGCAGTGTAGTGGTGGGCGATAAAAAAAAGCCTGGTCTCATATATCATGAACAGATGAAATCAACATAAGATTTCATGGATGTTTTAAGTTGTTTAAATAGTATCAACATAAGCAATTTGTTATCATGACACAGAACTATGTATCATCCAAAATTATGCCTTCATTTTCATTAGAAGTTTCATGTGTTGGCATTAATCTTTACTGAAAATGGCTTTTGTTGGCTACTAGCCATGGTATTTGTATGCTTACTTGTGAAAACTTATAAAACTGTGATTTGTTTGACCAATGTATAGGTAACTTTTCCCACTTTTAATAGGAGGAGGTGGTGGTGGTGGAGGTGCAGGTTTTAGAAGAGTATTATGGAGCCTGTGGTGGTGATGATGGTTGTATCGGAGCTGGAAATAGTGTAATTGGTGGAGGAACATGTATCAGATGGGTGTGACAGGTTATAACATTACAATTTGAATCTGCTGTATCATATGGGTGTCATATAACATGGAATTCAGCTCTAACTCATTCATAATAGCTTATGTCCTACTTATTGCATATTACTTAGTGTACATTGAAAAGGCAGTAGATATTTTGGAACAAGTTTTACCTTATGTTGGGGCATCAAGTTCATACTCTGCTTTACATTTTGGAGATTGTAGGTACTAGATGTTTTGTTATGGTTGATGTTTATGGTCTTCTTTTCAGTTTTTTTACGGATTATGATTTTCAATTATTTTTCACAACATTATCGCTTAGTGTCACCTGCATCTTCCCTGATGATATATCATTTGCTGGATTTAAAGAGGCATTCGAGGGAAAAAAAGTTGTACACTACATATGATATCCAACAGGTCATCTTTCAAGTTACATTTCAACAAATTATCAATTTATTTTTCTTGTTGGCTTATGTTTTTCAACCATTATAAAGGATACTCACATGTTCATGTTTATTTTAATACATTGCAGTGGTTTCTGTGTCTACTTAAGTATCGGTTATTGCTAACATGAAGTCTAATTCATTGATAAACCTATACTTTCATGAATCATCATTTTCCTACTAATTTTTTGTGTAACAGTCGATCACACATGCCTTTTGTATGTATATACCATCTAACTAAACATATCAATTAAGTATTATGCATGTGTAACAGTTAATTACACTAGTCAGGTGTATGTGTTACTCCTAGTTACATCATTAAGATGCATATGTAACTCCTAGCTACACTATTAAGATGAACAAATTTAGTAGGTTAGGAAGATTATGTGACCGAACAAATGCAGTTGTGGTGATGCGACTGGATTTTTTGTTGTTGTGTTGTCTTGTTTTTAGATTGTAACACATGTATATTGTGTATCTACTGACATATCATTTAATTTAGTGTGGCTCATTTAGTTTTTTGTGTAGTTGTTGTATTTGAATTCAAAAAATTCTTAAAGTGGGTTAGTAGTTGATAACTTTAAGTAACATGTGCAGACCTATAAGATCGGGAGAAGCATAAGAAATCGATCAAAGGCGCTGAAACCAGTGCTGCTGATAATATGTTGCAGGTAAGCTTTTGGTTATTCACTGTGAAACAAATTTTTCTTTTAATATTGAACCCTTTTAATCGTCTATGGATGAAAATTTGTTGATAAGAAAATGAAAATTACTATGTCCACATGTCTTTGTATTCGATAGGAACTAAAACTTGTTTGTTCTTTGAATATGCTAGTCAGATGCATGTGTAACTAATGATTACTCATGTCATATGCATGTGTAATCAGAAATTATACATGCATTTTGTATGTGTAACATTAGATTACACATGCATTTTGTTTGTATATCAGGAGATTTGGGTGGTGGGGTGTTGTTGCAGTAGGTGCTTAAATTTTTTAATCAATGATTGAAATATTATATAGTTAGCATAGTGTACATGCCATGTACACTAGATAGATATATGTATAACTCCCAATTGCGTTAGAGGCTGCCAGTATTGCTTGCAACAAGTACATGACCAGGTTTGATAGGAAGGATGTTTTCCATTTGAGAGTGTCAAGGCACATCATTCATGGTGTTTAAGTAGTTGGACTAGTTTGTGAGTTGCTGAGATCTTATTGGAAATAAAAAAAAAGTACGGTTTTCAATTTTCATGACATTGATTCAACTATTTTTGGTCTTGGTATGCTATCTGATACATGCTTCGCATTACCTTTAACATTTCATTATTGAGAAGTTAGGCTTGCTAGGATTGTGCCTGAGATTGCTATGGCAGATTATAAGATGTTAATTTGTTAGTTCCTTTGCCTAATGTGTATCTGTAACTCCTAGTTACACATTGTATATGAATGTGTAACTCCAAATTACACAAGTGAAATGCATGTGTAACTCCTAGTTACACATGCATCTGCCTAGTGTAACTGGAAATTACACATGAATATGACTTCTGAGTAACTTAATGAGTTTTAAACTACTCAAACATATCAATGAAACAACAAATAACATGCCATATATGTGTACACACAACTCTTAGTTACACATATATGTGTGCATAACTCTTAGTATCCATAGGTTATGCACTTGATATTGCTCGTGCCACGGTGTGTTTACATGCCAATGGAGTTATACACAGAGATTTGAAACCTGGTATGTTTTGCGAAAAAGTTGAGTTCTGCAGCAATTAGTTTACTGTATTTGCTTATTGTCTGTGCGAAATCGTTTGTGAATTGCATATTGTCTGTGCGAAATAGTTTACTGTATTTGCTTACTGGACACTCATGTGAGTATGCCAAGGTTTGGCCCAAATAGATGACTCTACTAGTTATGCACTGATGACTTTAATAGATGACTTTACTAGTTCTGCACTGGTGAAATGATTCTATGATAGGATAATTGTTGTTTACCTTCTAGTTACACAAGCTAAGTGGATGTGTAAGTGGATGTGTATCTAGAAGTTACACAAGCTAAATAGATGTGTAACTTCTAGTTACACATGCTAATTAGATGTGTAACTTTTACTTACACATACTGATTGAATGCGTAACTTTTGGTTACATAGATTTTACTTGGATATAGTAATGGTTGTTACTGATTGAAAATGTTGCATTCTTTCCATTAAGGTTGATTGCTCTTGTATTGTTTTTTACTATGAATTGCAGAGTGTTGTTGCTGGTGGTATTTGAGCTGGAGGTAGTGCGAGTGGTGGAGAAATAAGCGGAGGTGTCATTTTAAGTGGTGGTGGTGGAATTGCAGACTGTAATTAGGTTTTTACAACAATCAACAATACTACCTTTCTCTGTCTGATAAGCAACATTTTAAGTGGTGGTGGTGGAATTGCATGTTAAGATAAACAGGTGCAGAGTTGCCAATGTTGTTGAAAGTGTGCATACTGCTGTGTAAATTTCAATTACACTAGATCGATGCATATGTAACTCCCAGTTACACTAGACAGATGTGTGTGTAACTTTTAGTTACACATGCTAATAAATTATTGTAAATAAATCTTAAAGTGCAATACATGTATTTTTTTTATGTGTAACTTCTCATTACACATGCCATATGAATGTGTAACCTTTGGATACACATGTTTTATGGATGTGTAACTTCTGCTTACACATGTGTAACCTTTCATGCCATACCCATGTGTAATTTCTGGATACACATGCTCGTGTGTGTAATTTCATATTACACATCCATATATTATTGGTGGGAGGCGGTGGCGACGGCGGAGGTAGTTGGTGGTGGTTACCGGCGGCGGTGGTTTCTACTGCTGCTGGTGGTCACCGACGGAGGTGCTTGGTGGTGGTTACCGGTGGTGGTGGTTTCTGCTGCTGCTGGTGGTCACCGGCGTTGGTGGTGGTTACCGGCGGCGGTGGTTTCTGCTGCTGGTGGTGGTCACTGACGGTGGTGGTGGTCGGCGGCGGTGTTCAGTGGTGGTCGGAGGCGGCGGTGGTCGGAGGTGGGTGGTGGTGGTCGGAGGCGGCGGTGGTCGGAGGTGGGTAGTGGTGGTGGTCATCGGCGGCGGGGTTGTTGTCGTCGGTTGTAGGAGGCGGTTGGTGGTTGTCGGAGGTGGTTGGTGGCGGTGGTTGGTGGCGGTGGTCGTTGGTGGTCAGAGGTGGTCGCCGGTGGTCGGAGGTGGTTGGTGGCGGTTGGTGGCGGTGGCTGTGGTCGTCAGAGGTGGTTGGAACATCATCACATAATATTTTAATAATATTGGCCCTAAATTTAAATTTTATTCAACTATGGGCTTGACAATATGAATAAGGGTATCAAGGTCTTTTAATAATTTGGGGCATAGATTTAAACTTCTTTTAATTAAGGGTCTCATATTATGGGTTATCCATGGGTTGGGCCTTAGCCTAATTTTCCCTTTATTTAATCTTAAAGTCTTATTGATCGACAATTATCATTTGGTAGTATTTTTCAGTATCCGAATCTGATAGTTGTGAATCTGAATCTAAGTTACTGATTCAGATTGATCTTACCCGACAAAGGAGTTTATTAGTTTAAACGGAAGAGCCTTTGTCAACAACTTAACAATATCTTTTACAAAGATTAATTAGTGTGGTTACCAAACAGATTCATTCCTTTGCTATTTGAATACGATCCAAAGGAGTAGTTATTTACATGTGTGACTCTGGAAGTCGAAGGTGCGGGGATACTGAGGAAACTAAGTAGATAGGGGTAGTCTACTTGGTTCCAACTATACGAAGTTGGTATTAGATTTTGTATAGCGGCTTAATTCTTAGAGTATTCAAAACTGGACTAGGTCCCTTTTTTTTTTCATTTGCGCTTTCCTCGTTAACAAAACCTTGCTGTGTCATTTAATTTATTATTACGAAATTATAATTTGTTTATTATCATTTAAAGTAAATTACACTTGTACGTTAATCCGAATTACTTGACATTGATCCTAATAGTGAATTGGTTTTCACATTAATTATTGTCAAGTAAATGTCTTGTTGTTGTATTGTCTCAACCTCGTCCATAGACAATCACACAAGGTATATGACTTAATTCGTATTTTCTCGACTTTGTCCATAGACGATCACTTAAGATACCAGACTTATAGGTTGATATTTAAAATATTGTGGTGTATTTTGGTACCCTCGTCTTTTCACCTCTAGGTACACTTCTATTTGGAGAGATGTCATAGAAATAATACAAAATAGGCTAGCTTCATGGTAGAAGAAAATCCTCACTAAAACTAGATAATTGGTTTTAACAAAAATTTGTATTTCAAGTCTCCAAATTAATTATTTTTATCTATTTTCTATTCCATCTCATATCGAGAAGCCAATGGTCAAGTTTATGAGAGATTTTCTTTAGGGTTCAACAAAGAACAAGAAGAAGAAAATAAGTTGGGTAAGGTGGACCAAAGTGTTGCAACCCAAGAAATCAGGTAGGCTTGGCATTCACGATCTAAGAATAACAAATAAGTTTCTGCTATCCAAATGGGTGTGGCGTTACGTTGAATAAAAAGATACATTATGGAGAAAAATTGTTCAACAAAAGATGAATCTCAACTAATATTATTCTCTCACAATCTACTTATGTTAGAGCACTTTTTGACCCACCCGGCGTTGGTATGTCAAGTTTAGTTCCAACTAGAAATCACTTGATATGTTTACTAAGGTCAACTTCGTTAGGTTAGACTAGGAACATAAAAATTTCGATACTTTCTCTAGTTACTCATGTAGACATGAATACGTACCCAAGACAACGAAGACATCATCCTTCAGTTCAAGGTTAGTAACTACATACTGGACTTCTTCCATTTTAACTTATGTTGTTTGAAGTCTATACTCATTGAAACATTGCATTCGAAGGAAAATTTGTAATAATGACTTTATAAATGTTGACTTGGTCATTATGGTATGATCAAAGTATCATTAAAGACCGATGTACAATATTTGTTTCTACAACTTAAGTATATAGAGTTACGAAGTATAGTTTATCCATGGATTTCGTGTTCTTGACATTGCACTAATAAGTAACTTGTTATTATTTAGCGTGTTGAATTTCCGAATAAGTTATCAAAAAGGATTGGGTAAAGAGTACGCAAAAAATGTTTTTAATCCAATGACTTTCAAGCATATATACGAATAGTAATAATGCATCTGCTATTAAATAACGGCGAAAACTATCTGGTAGAAAAACTCCGAGACCTAATCCAGTTATGATTACTCTCAAGATTAAGCCACTATATAAATTGACTAATTAAGGCAAATTTTTATATTTGATATCAAGTAAACACTTCTTATTTAATTAGTTACTTTAGTATCCGTGCTTCTATAACCAATCTGGTCTAAGAACATGAATCCCAAGACAGGTTCCATTATCTTGAGTTTCTTCACCGCTGTAAAGACTTTCACTCTCAACTCCTTTGGATCGTAACCAGAAATAACAAAAGAATAAATCCGTTTCAATAACCAACTTCAAATGAATCTTTAATTCAGTGATAAAATAGAGCGAAGGATCTTATAGCACCCCCTAAGCTAGAAGCTGACTAACCCAAGTGATTAACTATTAACTGAGGCACTAAAAATCTAAAAAGATCTAATTAAACACTAAGAAATAAGTTCTAAACAAAGATTAACCCGAATCTAAACCCTCTCTGAAATAATACAAGAACTCCTCTTAAATGATACATATTCAATAGTGATTTGGTTTACAAATAGAATATAAACACAAAATAAACATAGCGGAAGCTAACCAACTCCTCGAAGCTTTCATCGCCGCGTGCACATCTTGAATATGTCACTGAAACTGAAAGTGGGAAAGAGTGAGCACATCATCCCTAAAAGGGGTGCCCAGCAGAAATAATAACTAACTTTCAAGTAATCACTAAAATGATTTGAAAACAATGCAGGTTTTGCTAAAAACCGGTAAAACACGGAAAAATAGATAAAGCATAATATAATAATAAGTTGTACGGAAATATAAAGTTCTGCCAACCAATCATTCGGTAAACATTCACAACAGAAATATAGTGAGCGACGTCTTCCTTCGGAGTAGAAAGGCATGACTGTTGCGGATTTTTCAATGATCATTAAAGTGCCCATGAGGTTTCCGTCCTCAAGTTATAAACGATAAGTACCTTACTAGTACCTTATTCTACGTGCACTCTACATAACAAGTATTCAAAGAAACTAATGGTAACAACATTATATCCGACCGAAGTGCTTACACAGTAGACAACCCATAACCATCCCCGCATAAATCCAACAATCTTATATAAGATTCTCAACATCATTCTCTTTAAACACCAAAACATAATATAATAGCTTTTGAAAGTAATTTAAAAGAACAGTAAACATTCATGTATGAGACAAGCGTTGCCCGTACAGAAATAGGGAAAATAATATTCAACTTGACCGCCTATTATTTTATTAGTGGTAGCAATTTTCACTCATATATAACATAAAAATAGATAAAACTTTTGGGGCACACATTTCACACCAATCAAAAGGAAAAGGTTTCCTTACATGCTAACAACAAGTAAAGTTTGTAACTACTTTCCAGTCAATGGAAAGGATCACTTTTTGAAGATAAGTAAAAACTCTTAAAACACAGATATTAGTTGTTTCTAAAGATCCAAGCCCATTCCAAAATGTAAAAGAAAATTAGTTTGTATTACTCACATATAATACATGCATACACTATCATATACTAGCAAAGATAGGCATGCCTTTCACAATATAAATAGATTTATAAAATAATAATGAGTACAAGAGAGTTCGTTATCGATTCCCACCTCTTTTGATGACAAGCCTCGCATACCTTGAGATCCATAATCCTCTTGTTCATTCTTTAGATCGATCGTTGTTAATAAAGATTAGATAATTTTGTGATTCCTCAACAAAATAGCCTCCAATCGATATTTCAACAACAACCCCTCTTAATTCTCATCAATCATCGACCCAGTAAACTTATCCTCCTCTAAACAACCTCAAAATCAGATGAAGTCCTAACTCTGTTTGACCATGAATCAACTCCCCTCTCATCTCTTCATCAACATCAACACACCTCCTAGCTCATCTGCTCTATTTCATCGATTGTCTATCACTCTCTCTCTCTCTCTCTCTCAAATCAAAGCTCAATTTCATCACTCCCTTACTACCGAGAAGAAACATATAAGAAAACAAAGAAGAAGAAGAAAGAAGAAGCGAATAGAAGATATGAGCTTCTCTCGACACGTTTTGGTGATAAGGCCAACCAAAATGATAAAGGCACTCAAGAAACAGATAAGGGCATCCAGGTGGTTTATCCATGAAATGATAATTTTACCATTCGTACTAATCCAGTGATATCTTCTTCGTCCGATATCCGAATGACACGTTCGAGTAGTCTATTTCGCATAACATTTCAAGACATATTCAATGATACTAGTTTCGTATCTAGATCATTGTTAGATTAACTTCTATTAATTAACGTAGTCTCTAATTAATCGAGTTATAAGCGGCTTAGTCGTCTCTTGACTAATATTAGACCAGTCAAATAGCGTTGACGAGCTTGAGGGTCCTTACAGATCTTCCATTTGAAATCCTTTGGCCAAAGATCATACCAAGACATTGATTATCGAAATAATTAATCTCAGCGAATAAGCTCTATCAAAGAAACTAAATAGTATGTTCAATCTTTCTACAAGTCTTATGTTTATCAGGATAAACAACTTGTGGATCCCGGAGAACCAGGTACTCAAGTGGTAACACAAAGATCAAAACTAAAACAAAAAGTCTTCAATTTTCAATTTTCAAAGTAACCGCTGCAAATATCTTGATTTCAATATTGATCAACACACGCATAGCTGAGTCTATTAACATTTATTGACCAATCTATTAAAAGGTATAAAATCACTTAGATATTTTCTAGTAAATTCTCAATCAAACTTGAGCGTCCATATATCAGAAAAGTAAGGCCATATAATAAACAAGTATGATCTATTGAAGATAACTATACCCTTAGTTCTTAATCAAATAAGTAATCAACGAAAACTAAAATATCAATACGATTTTATTTCCGATCAATGATACTACTGAAGGTTTCTTGATCCAAAATAAGACTTCAAATGAAGGCAACGGAAGATCTTTCACCTAATTATATTACTCCTATCTCTTAACAGGTTGGCTTCCTATAATCAATCAATATGTGTGTTCAAGAGATGAGTTTGTAAGATACAAGACTCCACTATTTATAGTTTTATGACCAAGGCTTTGTTTGGCAATAAAATTTAACAATTTTGAAAATCCTTAATATATATTTACTTCCGAAATTAGCAAATACCAATAATACTCCAACTAATAAATTGAGTTTCTAATAGTTAAAAACTAAGATTATCTAGCACAAATCCATGTGCTTTACTAATATATTAACTAGAGATGTGCATACCTCTGAGATTTGGTAAACATATAATTCGATAAAAAAATAGTTTCCAGGATCTTGCCTTGAGTATCAAACGAATATACTTGAACGATAAGATATTTAAGTTTAACTCATATTCAATTATTATGTCTACACTTATTAACATTCCCAATTTAAGTCATATACATCCCGATATCTGCAGAAACCTGAAGATAACAAACAAATTGAAAGTATATAAACAAGTTAGACATAGTCAGGATCGTTTCTAGCATCGGTCGTGACTTGGGATCTGTTCTGGGATTGATGCTTGCCACAAGGGATGGTCCTCTCTTGGGGTAAGTCATATAGTTAGGATTGAACCTGAGATTAGTCATGAATCCATATTTCAACTACAAAGCAAGTTTTGTAAGTCTAGTACCTTAAAGTATATTTTGAAATTGCTTTCACACATATACCAAAATTTAACACATTAAATAATAACAAGTTTCTTATTATTATTATTAGTGCGGTGTCGAGAATACGAAGTCCATAGATAAAGTATACTTCGTTACTCCATATATTTCAGTTGTAGAAACAAATATTATATATCATTCCTTAATTATACTTTGATCTCAGTATAATGACCAAGTCACTAATAATAAAGTCATTGTAACAAATTTAACTTTGCATGCTTTGCTTTCAATAAATATAAACTTGAAAGAACAAAAGATAAAAATGAAACAATTCAAGCCTGTAGTTACTAACCTTGAACTGAAGGATGATGTCTTTGTTGTCTTCGATGCGTCTTTAGGTCTTCATGAGTAACTAGAGAAAGTCTCAATATTTCAATGTTTCTAGTCTAACATAACAAATTTGACTTCAGTAATCATATCAAGTGATTTTGAGTTGGAACTATACTTGACGAACAAACTCTTGGTGGGTTCAACCGAGTAGCACTGGCTCGACGTGCAGAATAATATATAATACTACACTTGATGAAGTAGTTGCAACCAATTTACTGGATATTCATACTGCCTATCAATCTATATGATGTTGGCATGTACCAATTGTTAATAGCGCGTGTCCAAAGTGGGAAGCTAACTATTTTTCAAGTTAGGGGAGTTTGCGTGGACGACTTGCATCAATAAGATGATGCACGAAAATGATGCCATGTGGCCGGATATTGCACCCTTGGCGAACAAGATTAGTGCATGTATCCACCACATGGATGCAGTGGAGTAAGGACGCAAAAAATTAGGCTTGTAATGGAATATGCACTACCAATGCACTAGTCCATAGGATGATAAATGCTTGGATAGTACTTGTAACCGCGTGTCGAATGCAAAATGCATCACTATTGGTCAATAGTTACCTTATATCCTTTGTAGAACAAGAGGTAAATTGGGATGGTTTAAAGATATATCAAAAAATATCATGATCGTGAAACATGTTTAGGAAGGAAAATCGACATGCATGTGCTTGGTAAGAAGAAAAGTTTTACATTCTGGTTACTCAAGGGAGAGGCGCACTGGGAAGTGGTAGCTTTCCAAGCGAGGCACCGGATCCAAAAAAAATTCGTCCCGTCACAAAAATGCTGGTAAATGTTTTATCTTCCATAATAGAACATGCACACTGATTAACTTTTAGTTTTGTTATTTAACTTTCATTACCAAAACTCATATAATACTTCATAGTGAATATAAGATACGGTTGTTACATTGGCTATCCTATTGAGCATTCGTGATTGCTTCTTAGGAACTGATATAGTTCCTGATGATTCTACTCTCTACGTTAGCAAAGACGTTACTTTCCAAAAAAAAATAGCACATCTTGCTTTCCAAACATCCAAGGTGATTGTGAAAGTAAATAAGTTCTAGCCACCACATGTTACCTATATTATATCATGCACAGATAAATATATCAATATATCGGTCACAAAAGTTTTCAAAATACTCGTACTCGTACTCATAATCATAATGTATTTGAAATTCCTCTCAAATGCTTGCTTCACAAAGATAAACTATGTGATTATGTGAGCCATTGTTTCACTTCTCATATTATGCAATCAATTTCAATTTTTATTTATATAAGTGATAATATGCAACTCTCATGCTACGAAAGAGAATAACATAGGGATATTTATAATTGAATATTTTTTATACTCGATAAAATAAATTATATTAAGAAAGAAAGAAGGTAAATTACAAATCTGCAATGCTGAGAGACACCAAACAGGGGAAAAAAAAAATTATAACGGAACATTCTGATAAAGAAAAAGGTATCCATCCTCTATATTTTTTCCTACGATGGATCATTTATGGTTCTTTTTCATTAGCGCAAGGGTGATTGTCATAAAGGGGCTTCACGAAGTAATTTCCGGACTTGGTAAGGTCCATAAGACTATGCTCTTGATTAAAACCCTCATGGTTAATTTGTTTAATTTCTAATATCATGGGTGGAGACTAAAAGTTTGATAAATCATGATCTTGGTATTGATATCATGCTAGTATGCATTGTTAGGAATCAAATAATTGAGCTAAGTATGGGCATAAAGACCATTAACCAATTTTTTTAAGTGAGAATGTTATAAACCTACTATCCATGGGTCATGCACAAATACCCTTATCCACTATGTATATACCCCCAGCCTTTTAGAAGGAGACTAATTTTTTTCATAATTTCATAACCGCCCTTAAAGACACTATTTTCTTTCTTATTTCAGATTCGAAAGTTATCTCTCTACTTTAAATCCCCGACATTCACTCATCACCACCACTACCATCAACATCGTTTCTATGCCGCTGCAACCACTACCAACATCACAACATGTCCGACACCAACATCACAACATATTCGACACCAACATCACCATCGCCACCGAAAGACGAAAAGAGATCTTCATCGGAAATCATTTTCAGATTTAAAAAACATTAAGCATCATCATCATCATCTTCTACTTAGTTTGTCGTTGATTTTAGATATCGGATTTAGTTTCAGTAGATTGAGAAATCTGATTGTAAGTTTCATTTTCAGGTAATTTCGAACTCAAGATTTGAAATTTTTATTTATTGAAGCTTTACAACTATTCTATTTGAAATGTTTCGATTTGTTATATTTTTGATGATTCTTATCAATCCAAGTCAGAGGTTACGGAAACTTTTCGAGAAATTTTCATTAATGAATTTTAGGGTTCATTTATGATGTTTCAATTGACCCTAAAATCGATCGATCTGATGTTTCAATTCAGGGTTTTTTAGCACGCTATCTCCACAGAGGCCATTAGCGAAAACAGTTTTGTCGGGAATATGTTGTTGCCATGGTTGATTTTCAAGAGTTTATGAATAAAATGAAGTGATTGAAGATTGATGTTCTGGTGGTGTTTATGAGATGAATATGAGAAATTATGAATTTGTGATGGAAATGGAAACTGTTACTGTTACAAATAAAATTGATGTTCGGTTTGAGTTGTTGTTTGAGCTCATGGAATAGATGGATGCGGTTACTGTTACAAATAAAATTCGAATTTATGAATATATAGGGTTAAACTCTGATGCCGAGAAGAGATTTGAATTGAATAGTGAAAATTGAAATTGAGGTGATGTTTCAGTGGATATAATGGTGAAGTTGAAGGTGGTGCTGCAATTGGAGTCTGGTGGCGGCGGCGGTTAGTGAAGATGCAGGTGATGTTGATGTTAATGTGTTGTTTTGAATTTGCTTTTGATTACGTTCACGGAGATTTGGGACTAATGATTCAGAGAGACATGGTTGTTTATGTGGGTTGTGTTGATTGTAGAACTGGAGATTTTCAAGGTTGGATTGCAGGTATAACTCAACAAGAACAAGAAATGGGTGTCTGCATCGTTTGGTGGTTATAGTAATGAACTGAATATAAGGTTTGCAGAAAGTGATGATGGTATTGTGAGACAGATATGAAGCTGCAGTGGAATGAAACTGGTTTTGGTGATGGGTTAAATATGTTGTTGTTGATATTCAATGAAGTGGGAAGCTGAGATAGTTCTGAAGCTAAGGAGAAATGAACTGAAAGAATAAATGTTGTGTTATCTTAAGAATGGTTAAATGAATTTCTAGGTTTCAAATACAAATTGCAGGTGTTGGCAGGTTGATGGTTATAAGATACTGAATGCAATGAGATAGATGTATGCAAGGAAACGACATTGCAGGTGCAATGGGAAGATGTAGTTTGTGTGTAGCGTTGCAGTCGGGCTGAAGCTGAAATGGAGTAGATGATGCTAGGGAACTGAAATAGGGACATGTTGGTTTGATGCTGAGAGGCTGAAGCTGTTAGTAGATGCAAGGATGTTCAAAATAGATGCTGTTAATCGAAGAAGGGATTGTGGTTGATTTTTTTTTTTGTTGCTTTTTGCTTGTGTGGGCGCAACTGAAAATATTGCAGTTGAGTTATGGGTTGAGGTACTTGAGTGATTTGCAGGAAATGTGTTAGGTTGTTGTGTGGCATATCAATGAAATGCAATGGATTGTGCAGGTTCGTAGAATGAATGTGTTGATTTGTACTTCATGGGATTTTCTAAAACCTGAAATATTTGTAACGATCACGGACTTCTATACCTCTGGACAACCACTATTTCTGGATGCAAGTACTGCATCTGCCAAGGACACAACCATTCATAATGTATTTATCTAACAACACGGGATCTTGGTTACTATTATATGTTGTATGTGTATTCTTGGTGTAATACCCACGTTCTTTTTATAAAATATTAGGGTGCGAACCCAATCCTTTTCTATTGGAAGATCAGAACTAACGTAATGTGGAGCATTAAATCTAGTGGTTGTGTTTTGGTTGAGAAACACTTGGATTTTTGCGTGAGAAATTTTAATTCTCTTTGCGTGAGCCTGCCCGTAGCATGTACGAATGCTAATAGAGGTATTTATTCTCGAATTTATGACAAAATAACACATGCAAAGGGGTATGTGTCTTGCTTATGTTGAAAGAAGGGTATTTTGGTCTTTTACTTACTTTGATAAGTTTTAATTACTGAATTTTGGTTGAACTAAGAGGGGGGAATTTTATTTTCACTTCTGATTTCTCTTTCTCCTACAAAAAAAAAAAAAAAAATTAGGTTAAATCAACGGTTAGATCTTCCAAAATGAATTTCTAAGTTTTCTGCTGCGACAGAAATAGTAACATGAACATAAACTAAATAAGCCTGAATAAATTATTTAATGAGCTTGGGCTTAGTAGCCGGGCCTCGGCTATGGTTTCCAAGTGGCACTTCGGGTTTTCGGGCATGGGATCCGGCAGATCCGAGTTTTGAAAACCGGGCGTTCTGATTTGGTATCAGAGCAGCGATTAGATCCTTCGAGAACTAGTTGTTGCACAAACAGTTAATAAATGTAAACTGTGTTCGATAAAATTAATTCTGTTTTTCATTATCCGAGATCTGCGGGAGAAATGTATGGAGTTACTTGGAGGTAACTTTCGTTAGTCTCTTTCTTTGTTTTGAATTTCGGGACGAAATTCTTTTTAAGTGGGTAATGATGTAATACCCACGTTCTTTTTATAAAATATTAGGGTGCGAACCCAATCCTTTTCTATTGGAAGATCAGAACTAACGTAATGTGGAGCATTAAATCTAGTGGTTGTGTTTTGGTTGAGAAACACTTGGATTTTTGCGTGAACTAAGAGGGGGGAATTTTATTTTCACTTCTGATTTCTCTTTCTCCTACATAAAACACAAAAAAAAAATATTCTATCACAAAACTTGGAATTTCAAGCTTGTTTTATATCAATTGCTCATTTGATTCAAGTAGGAAGCTTTGGATTTGTTTGCTACACAAAAGATAAAGGTAAAACTCTTCTTTAAAACTGATTTGAATTTAATTTCATTAATTTGAATAATCCATGGGTACTCTCAATTTATTGGAGTTGATCTTTACTTTCTCTTGAAATTCAATTTAGAAGCAATTTCTGGGATTTGGAAACTTCAGTTTTCATCTGTTTTAGGACATATTTATCACCCAGTTCGTTTGACTCTTATTTTTGGTTGTAATTTTTATATGAAAGAGTATATTTTAATATTTAAAACTAGCTAAGAATCAACTGATTCCGATAAGTAATGAAGTCTGGGTGAATTTTTGATTAACATGCTTCCAAAACTGTAATTTCTGAAGAACTTGGTCACTGTCTTGTTTATTTGAGATTTTTCAGATCAGATTAATACCTGATTTCTTCTGGTTATTATTTTTATTTAAAATTAAAATCTTTCATCTTTTCAACAAGACCAAGTTTGCTAAATTCCATTATGTAATGATTTTTGCACGAATTTTTGATTAACAGACTACCAAACCTTATTTTTCTGAAGAACTGCACATATGTCCTGTTTGGTTGAGACGTTTAAACATATCTATAAACTTATTTACCTTTGTTTATCATTTTTATGTAAAAGTGAGGTTTATTAGCTTTCTAATGGTACCGAAATCTCTGAATTCAGTTGTGAAATGAATTTTACCCGAATTATTGATTTCAGACTATAAAAACTGGATTTTCTGTAGGACAGCATCTCTGTCCTGTTTTGTAGAGAGATTTAAACATGCTTATGTACCTCATTAACCTTGTTTATCATTTTTATGTTAAAGTTGGGTTTCTTATATTTCTAAAGGTACCAAAACTTCTGAATTTATTTGTCTAATGATTTTTATACTAATTTTGTTTATGTACACTGTCGAAACTGCAATTTCTGAAAACGTAAGTTCTGTGCACATTTCTGAGGTACTTTCAAACAGATTTAAAACTCATTGATTTTTACCTAACATTTTTACATGAAATCTTATCTTTTAATATTTAAAATGAGATAAGAACCAATGTATTTGGTTGAGCAATGAATTTTGTGTGAATTTTAAAGTTTGGACTCTCAAAACTGTAGGTTTTCTGAAGCTATATGCACTGACAGGTTTTACTGAGGTGAATTAGACCAGTTAAGGAATTTATTGTTTTTGGCCATATTTTTTATATAATACCTTATTCTCTCTTCTTTAAAATGAGATAAGAATCACTCATTTTGGTTGTGTAATGAAGTCTACACAATTTCTTTTAACACAAACTATACAATATGAATTTCAGAAATGTTCTGCTGTTGTTATATGCCTACATCTCTTGTTATCTAAACTATTTGATTTTCTTCGCTTTGTTAATGATTTTTGTGTGAAAGGAGGTATTCTACGGTTTCTAAAATGGTAAGATTTATCGCATTTTGTTTTGAAACGAAGCCATGGTAATATCTTTGAGTAAGTGGTTTAAAACGGTATTTTCGTGCAAACTCTTGGTTTGAATGAACGTATTGATTTTGATCTTATGACAGCTCTAACATTTAATACTTTAATGTATTTATTATTTTGTTTTACTTTGGAAAATTTAAAGTTAAAGTTAAAGAAAAAGAAAAAAATTAAAGGAAAAGAAAAAGAAAAGAAAAAGTTTTTATGTAATGATTATGTTTTATTTTAATGATTATGTTTTGTGTAATGATAACTTATTAGTGGTGTTATTGAGGTTAGATACAGATATGCAGAGACAATTAGTACACAGTAAAATAGATGAAAGAAACCTTATAGGGAACATAAAACGTCAATATTAGTCAGCTTTGGATTTTGGTTCCAGCAAAAAGGGAATTGCTAGTTCGTTTGGTATTGTTCTTCCATATGATTACTTGCTTGCGATTGAGGTAGTCGCAACACAATCTAAAACTCTTCTTTTATTTAAGTTTCTTTTAATTAAATTTATGTTTGCAAGTTTTCATTAATATATGAATGATAATCGATGTTGTGAGCATAATTATGAAGGTTGGGCTGCGGTCCATAGAATGTGATTCTTAAAGATTATTTATGAAGGGATACGAGATATCCTTGGAAACGGTTTTTGTTTCCTAAACCCACGTGGGGCTCCCTTGGGCGAGCGGATTGATTGAATTTATTGTTGGGATACGAGATATCCTTGGGGACGGTTTTGTTTCCTAAACCCACGTGGGGCTCCCTTGGGCGAGCGGATTGATTGAATTTAATTATTGTTTATGGATGTGGTGTTTCCATATGTAGGCTCCCTTGGGAGAGCGGATTGATTGAATTTAATTATTGTTTATGGATGTGGTGTTTCCATATGTAGGCTCCCTTGGGCGAGCGGATTGATTGAATTTAATTATTGTTTATGGATGTGGTGTTTCCATATGGGGTTCCCTTGGGCGAGCGGATTGATTGAATTTAATTATTGTTTATGGATGTGGTGTTTCCATATGGGGCTTCCTTGGGCGAGCGGATTGATTGAATTTAATTATGGTTTATGGATGTGGTGTTTCCATGTGTTGATAAATTTGGTTATCTTTTCTTCATTTGATATGGGCTCCCAAAGGAGTAGCAATATTTTTAAATGGGTCGAACAAGTGTCTTGGGTAAGTTTAACCTTAATGATTCGATCATCTTAAAATTGTTGATTGTGTATTTGGTGCATTGTCTGATGAACTACGGTCGTGCTTGATCCTTTTGGGTACGTAGGCAGCCGCTTAGCGGTCCAGCACGTAGAGTCAAAAAAAAAATAGGTTAAATCAACGGTTAGATCTTCCAAAATGAATTTCTAAGTTTAACGCTGCGACAGAAATAGTAACATGAACATAAACTAAATAAGCCTGAATAAATTATTTAATGAGCTTGGGCTTAGTATCCGGGCCTCGGCTATGGTTTCCAAGTGGCACTTCGGGTTTTCGGGCATGGGATCCGGGCATGATCCGAGTTTTGAAAACCGGGGCGTTACACTTGGACTCTATTTTTTGGAGGCAACTTGAGCCAGCTGGTTTTTTGGAGGCAACTTGAGCCAGTTGGTAAAATTATTTTTATGTATCTTAGAATCTTTATGTCTCTTAGAATAGTTGCGACGAATCTGTGGTGCAATGGTAGCATGACTAACTTCGTGTCATAGGATGTGTGTTCGACTCATGCTAGGTTCACTCATTTATGTATATATTTTTTTCTTTTTTAGACAAATTTTTGCTAGTTGCCTTCAGATTTGGAGACAACTTGTGCTAGTTGCTTCCACATATGGAGACAACTTTGGCTAGTTGCCTCAGATTCAGAGACAACTTTATACTAGTTGCCTCCACTTTCGAGACAACTTGAGCTAGTTGCCTCAGATTTGGAGACAACTTCAGAAAGTTGACTCCACATGGTGGCGGTGGAGGAAAGTGGCGGTTGGTGGCGGCGGTGGTGGTCAGAAATGGTGGTTAGTGGCGGCGGTGGTCGGAAATGGTGGTTAGCGGCGATGGCGGCGGTGGTGGTTAGTGGCGGTGGTGGTCGGTGGTAGTTAGTGGTGGCGATGGCCGGTGATGGTCGGTGGAAGTGGTTAGTGAACAACGGTAGTAGTGGTTGTTGGTGGTGGTGGATAGTGGTGGTAGTTGTTGGAGGTGGTGGACAGTGGTGGTGGTGGTCAGTAGTGGTGGACAGTAGAGGTAGTGTTTTTTTTTTTTTTTTTTTTTTTAATAATGGTTAGTGGTAGTGATTTTGTATATACCCTGTACAAAAGAGGGTATATTAGTAATGTATTAAGCTTAGGGGTAAGGGTATATTTCAATGGACCTCATAGTAGGGGTATTATATATATAGTTTCAGGAGAAAATACTTTGTCATGGTTAAAAGCTGTATCAAACTCGAATTCTAGAGCTTCTGGCCCCACTTCTTTCCATAAACCAATAGGAATCTAGGATTTTGATATATTTTCGCGTTTTTTTTACGGCACACAAAATGGGTAGATGATCAATTACGCAAAACCAAACCAAACCAAACCCCCTAATTCAATTGTTTTCGCTTTTCCATTCTTATCTCTTTTTTACGTCATCACCACTGATTATATTCTGAAACATTGGGTAACCAAGATTGAGATCATCTAACAAGTATTATTATTGTGAACATTGGGTAAACAAGATATATTCTCTTCGGTTTTCTATTATACAATGGAAGAGGACTAACCTCTCCCTATTTTTATTATTACGGAGAAACCCTATCTGTAATACCTTCTGCCTCTCCCTGTTTTCATTATTACGGAGAAACCCTAGCTGTAATACCTTCTTCCTTTGATCTTCCTTTCTCTTTTTTTTATTTTATTTTTCTCACAATTTTTTGTTCTATAATTATATTTTGATCCATAGGTTAGTTGTTTTCTCGGATTCATATTCTAAGCTGTAGGTTAATTATTAATGGGTTCGTTTTGATTCATTGTTAGTTCTTTTATTTTGCATAAGCGATTTTTGTTGGATACATCTATTAGTTATTTGAGTTGCCACAAAACCCTAATTTAGCATATGTTAATGTTATTATAGGTATATGCTTAAAAACAAATTGTTTCAGAATTTTTTTGGCTTGCTATGGTTGTCTTGAGTTATACCAAGTACATCTACAGTTGTATACCAAGTACATCTATTGTTGTTCCCCTTGCATTCTTTCCCTTAACTATTTTTGTTAAGTAAGCTTTTGGTTTTGTTACTTTTTTGTTTATAGAAAGAAGATGTTTCTGCTTCTTTGGATAATATGTATAATGCTGAGCTTTCTGGAAGAGTTTTGACAGCTTTATCTGTAGATTTTGGTTGGGTATCCTGTATTTTCTAATTTAATTAGGGAACCTTAACTTTTAGCACGGGTTTTTATTTTGATTGTTAAGTAAATATCGAACTTTTAGTGTTTTCATTCTTCTTCTATCCAGTTACTGACATAAACTTAATGCAGATGTTAACAGATGAATTAAGGGTTAGAAGTTGACTATTATCAACTGATGGCTATTCTTCCAAATGGAGGTTTGACTCTTTTTTTTTCACCTTTCATGTATTTACTTTTGACTTTTAAGCTGGGTAGTTCAAATCGAATTTGCCTAAAGTTGTGTTCTCATGAAACTAACTAGAGTTGATAAATTGATTGATGTAGTTAAAAATTTAACGATCTGAAAAAATGTAGTTCAGAGAGAACATATTATTTTATCTCAACCTATTGTTACTCCTATACACCGCACTTAACTTTTATTTGAGTTCTGCAAGAAATGTAAATGTCTTAAAATTGGTTATTTCTAACTTTATAGGCGGGGTAGATGCTGGATTTAGTTCGCATCATTTGACTAGATAAAGAATACAATGACAAATTCTCAGTGAAAGGGAAGCACAGGTGAGCCAGAATTTCTACTTTCAGTTACTGTCACTGTAAGATTGATTCTGATATGAAATCGTGTATGTTTTATAATCTTTCGGGATATAAAAACTGTTACATTTTTTTTTCTTGCATGATGTTTCGTCTTTGATGTTTTATAATCTTTGATTTGTATTCTTAGCTGAAGGGGATGATGGAGCAGAATTATGGCAAGTTTAGTTCAGGATTATCTACTTTAGCAATAGATGATCCAAGGGGGAGGCTTACCCTTTCATTATCTAGGCCTGGCCAGGTAAAATAAGTTCAAGAAAATCAATTCAATTTTTTTAATGCAATAGGATTTAGCATTCGTTATCCTTCTATTTGTCTAAATACATTCCAGTTGCTCAGTTAATTCTATTCCATTTTTATATTGCTAATCATTGTTCATCACATGGGCCTGCAATCTAATACATGTGCGTAAGCTCATAAAATCTGTCACCAGATCATTTTCATAAAATACACAGGTAAAAGAATATATGTAGAAATCCACTTAGTAATGCATATTTTCTGCATATTCCAAGGAAAATACAAGGCTTTATGCATTTTCCACTTATAAATCACTTGCACTTAAGTGTCAGTTTATGAGATTTCACTCAGATTATAAAAGGGTACTTGCTGTCTTAGCTCAAATGGAAGAGCACATGGTTTTCAACTATGTAGTTGTGGGTTTAACTCCCATAGATGGCATTCTTATTCGAGTAGGCTAAAACCTTACATGTTTCCAGTGAAAAAATGATCTCTTCATTACATAGTGCAACACAAGCGTAGAATTATGAGGGGTATCATATATCTTCTTGGTCATGAAATCTTCATTATCTTATATGTACAAAAATTATCGAATTTATAATGTATGTATCATTATGCTACTTCTAAAGAAAGCCACATTCTGCTAAAAGGAGTTAGTCTCAATCTGTTTAAGAAATCTGAACTTATTCTGGGATTATTTCATCAAACATACTAACGCAAATGTGGTTTTACAGCGGGATACACGAGAGATTGATGATCCATCTCCATATATGCTTGCCATATGAAAACAAAGTAAGCAAGCAGTAGTAAACTCTAGCTAATTGTTATCTCAGTTCTATAAGGCATTGCACCCAGATGTTGCAAGACCTTCATCTTACTATCTTGGATATTATACTACCGATACCTTTTCTTATATTGTTACTCGCTTACAAGGAAGATAGCTTAAGAAAACAGTAAAGATTTATGGCTGTATGATTCACAATATTTCATTGCTATGATTTGTCCCAAAAGAGTATTCTTTTTCAGCACTGCACGTTTGTAAGAAACAAAACCTTCTGAGCACTTGGCGGAGAGTTTTGATGCTGCAAAATAGTTGTCAGGTTAACAATATGGTTGAGTTTCTTATAACATTTGGAATGATCTGGGTGGTTTATGGTGATATGATTGTTTCTCTGTTGATATCTTTTGTCATGTCTTAATTGTGTTGTCTATCAGATTATTATTTTTGATATCATGGCTGAATGGCAGGATAGGAAAAACCAAAAAGGCCAACAACTTATTTGCATGTCTTTCAGCTAAACTTTTTTAATGGGGTTGAGATTATAATTTATTTTAATGGCAGAAAAAGAAAGGCAACAGATTGACAATTTTTAAGGTCTGTTTGGTGCTTCACTATATAAGCAATTAATCTCAGCAGTCAAGTCAAGTTCTCTACTTCTCTTCAAAAGTCGACCCACATTAACATTATTTATTGGCCTCCTTCTAGTAACATATACAAACTGAAATATTAAAAAGAAATCCATGTTATAATAAATTTCATCCATATATAAAAAAAAAAACTATTTTCCAAAAACTCCACATTATGCGAGATCTCCTCTCATGCATTATGTTAATGTTCAATTTGGTTTAATTTTCGGTTGACTAAATAGTCACGATTTCTAAATTTACAATTTTTCATTGATTATATTCTTCCATTTTTTATATTAATAAATAAATCTATAAATTATTTATTATATATTAGTTTTATACAATGATTTTTGAATTATTTTTCCTTCTAATTTGAAGTATGTAAGATAAAATTCCTATATATTTATCTCAATGACTCACTGAAATTTCCTAAAAATCACTCAGAGAGTCACCCAAAATCAATAGATTTATACAGAGTCTTCCAAATTTCTTACAAAAAAATTCTCTCGATATCTCTGAAAATCCCATTTCACCAACCCCTGTAAGCATTTCCTCTGTGTTTAACGGATTTACAATGCTTTGCCCATAAAGATAGAAAGTTATTTCGATTGGGATTCCCAAAATCTGTTTTTTGATTCTTGGTAAAAAGATGGGTTTGAACCACGAGTATCTACGGAAGAGAAATGAAAAGAAAAGTTCTGGTCGAGATGTCTTTGTATTTACAGAACCATTTGTACGTCTAATAAGACTATATGATTTAAAATGAGCCCGTGTGGCGCACGGGCGTAAGACTAGTATAGATAATGTTCCCTTTTCTTTTAAATTGCCACCATTTCCAATTTTCTCTGGGTGAACTGTGAAGTGTGAAGGTCAAAGTGTGTCAAACATATTGGTGAGCATGGGCCGGCATGAACCGGTTTTCGCCTCATCCGCATCCAATCCATTGCACTACGGATTTCAATTTTAGCATCCGCATCCAATCCATATCCAACAGATTTGCATCCAATGGATGCACGGATGGACGGATTGGATGCGGATAATCCAATGGATTTGTTTTATTTAAAATTTATAGTAAAGAAAATAAAGATAACACAAATGACTCCTTATAAAACCTACATATCCTATATATGTATATAAATATAAAAATGTTATACAACACCCCAAACAAATATTTTAAAAATTTCTAAATGATCTATAGTATTTTCTAGAACTACATAAATACCCTTAATTTAACGGATATGGATGTCCAACGGATTTTCTAGGTTGTATCCGGGCCCGATCCGTTATCCGTTGGATTTCAAAAATTCCATCCGCATCCAATCCATTGACGAACGGTCCGGACATCCATCCGCAAATGAACGGTTGGTCCCGGTTAAATCCGCGGATTACGGGTCAAATGCTCACCCCTAGTCAAACACCGTAGCCATTATTAAAGTCCATAATGTAGTAACATGGGCCTAGATTGCCTGGGTTTGAGGTTTCAATACATGATTTACCCGTACATCTCCAGCTAGATTGCAGGAGTATTGCCAACTTTGCAGCGAATACCTACTAACTTTTCTTTGGTAATCAGCTAACATAGGAAGTAAATCGAAGATATTTGGTACGAGTAGACTCAGAAGAGATCTTAATAATCAGAAAAAAACAGGATCCTTACCTATTACCCATATTAGAGAAAGAAGGCGATTATTACCAACACAGAATAGCAGTTGTCATTGTGAAAACAATCGCTACACTGCAGCAAAGTGAAGCTTTTTTGGTTGGGAAAACAGATATAAGCACAATGTTGACCTGATATTAATGAGCTGAATGATCTTAATTACTAAAGTCCGACTACACTCAGGGATTGTGCGTAGCCATTGGACTAATTCCTTGGCTGTAAAAAGTCTGCTGGTTTTTTAAAGCTCAGTTGACGGCTTAACGCCTTACTTTGTCAGCACAATATATGAACTCTTGAAAGGTTGAAAAGATTATATACAACTTGAACCAGCTTTTTACTGAAAGAAGACTAGTTTCAGAAGAAATACAAGTATGAGCATCTACAATAGGATCTTTCTTAGCCTGTGACTACTTCCCTTTGTGTGATCAACTTCCAGAAGGCTAACAAGTTTTGGTTCAAGCTAGGAAGAATGCCCATATAGGCTCTTTCACTTTTGGAACAATCAAAATTTGCGGAACTCTTCCCATGTTTTTTTTTTTTTTTTTTTTTGCAGCTTTGATCTTTCCAAGTCGTCCAAATTGCAAAAGCCTAGGAAGATCTGGCTGCTTTTCTCACCGTGCATTTCACAGCCCGAGCTTGAGATTGTTGCAATCGACCTCTGCCCATGGTTTTCTATGCAACAATAAAAATTATAATTCTCGCCTGCTTGACACCAATTGAACATAACTAACCCCACTTAGAACGATAATGAAATTGCTAATGCAAAGAACATAAAAAGAAGCTTTTTGTAATTGGCTGGATTTCCAATGGACACACAACAAAATTTCAGGCATCTAAAGCACCCAAACAGCAGAAATGAGCATGGTCAATGAAAATCAAAACAATAACTTAAATCATTCAAATGGTTCGACTGTGATTGAAGTTAACCAAGCATGAATTCAATAACTTAAAAATGTTTTCGAGTATAATAATAAGTACATACACATATTTATATATGAATAATCTTCCACAATAACAAAAAATTAAGCAGATCATTACAGTAACTGTACTAGTAATTTAATTAAAACCCTAGATTAATTAAATGTTACAGGCAGCTCTTAAATTAGTCTCTCTCTTCTTCTCTTCTCACTCTCTCTATAACAGTCTACTACTCCCCCCTCATATACCAAAACAAAAAAAGAAAGGAATTGGGAACAATAAAAATATAATTGTTCCTCAAAACTAGACCAAAAGGCAGATCCAATCTCTGTACAAATCTGCACCTTTGCAAACAACATTAGTTTCTCCCCTTCTTCTTCATGTGCACTTAGGAGGTGTTCTTGGAGCTGCACATCAAACAAAAAAATCATTAGTCCAAGGAATCTAATTACTCCTACATGACAACATGGATCTAAATCAAAAATCTTGTCTACAATCTAATGTTTTAAATTCTTACCTAAACAACCTGCTTCGGAACTTTTCATTAATCTGATTCGTCTACATGATTCAACAAACATCCTGAAAATTAAGTAACAAGTTTCTGTTACTTAACTGCAATTAAGCATCTGTTTCATCAAAAAATTTAAGAATGTAAAATCTGTACTTACTTCCATGGAACATCACCGACTAACATCCAATCACCATCTTTATCTTCATAAGTTGGTACATATTCAGTTCCATTTACGGGATCGATTAATTTATTTTGATTACCTGTAAATCAAAAAGAAAAATTTAAAATTAGCCCTAAAACGCCAAAAAAGTAATTCACAAAAATGAAATACAAAGATGCCTAATTATTTATTTTTTTTACTTACGAGTAATGGTGAACATCTTTTCAACAGCATCAAGAAGTTCTTGATAAGAAGTATACATCTCCAGATCAACTTTCCTTAAATAAGGTGCTCCATCTAATCCTACTTTAACATACGTACAACTCGTCTTCTTCGTGGTAATATTCTTTCTAAATGACCTTACCGGCGGCCATCCAACAACCTGTGCCCTGAAAAACAACAACAAAATTCTCGTAAATCTCTTTGAACTAAGAATCTAGAATTTTTTTAAAAATGAATACTCAAATTAAATTGTTCCATGAAAAAGATTAAAAAAAAAACTTACTTGCGAGCAGGAACTTTTCCAGATCTCTGAATTTCCGATTCGTCGCCACGACAATCTTTATCAGTTCCGAGCTTGAGATCAATAGTTTCAGAAAATCCACGTTTCAGATTATTCATCTTTCCTTCTCCATTAAGATTTTCCCTGTCAGTTGTTGTTCTTGATTCACCAGGCAAACCTAAAGTTAATTCTGTCTCCTTGAAATTCATCAAACCTTTGGTATCAGATTCCGGTAACTTTATCGGCGGAAAAGTATCCATTAAAAAGTTTCCTTCTCTAGTTAACTTTGTTTCTTCCAAAATATTCAGAGACTGAGGTTGTGATTCTTGTGAAAATGGAGTTGTGAAAATGTGATTGTGAAGTGACTATTTTTTTTTCCTGTTGGTAGTGAAGTATATAAAGGAGGGAAAGGAGAGAGACAAGTTTGAAGAATCAACCATTGAGCTAGAGACACGTGTGTAACAAAGAAGCGGTTTGGATTTCATTGAAATAGTTGACTAATGAAACTGATTTGAAGCGTGTGGTAGTATGGCTGAGTGGGGGGTTATGAAAGTTTGGGCCATTTTGTCTGGTGTACTTGATTGTGTTTACTGACATGTCCCATAATTCAGTGTGGTGTCCAGTATACACAGATGTACCAATGGTAGTGGGTGAGGAGGATATACACGAAATTATTCGTACTAGATGCTGTAAATGAATTTACGGACTAAATTCATTGGTCCGAGCAACAAAATGTACTAATCCTCCTGACTTACTGAATCCAGTTTAATTCGAGCCACATGTAATTTGCAAGAAGTTGCCGATTCGTATACAAAAGATACGGTGTATGCACAAAAACTCTGTAAAGAGGCTTTGAAGCTAAAATTAAAATCAAAACGTTAAAAGAATATATAAAGACAATCTTGGTGCACACTTAGCTAGATAGATTAACTTTCACCTTTTCTTACCGCGACGGCGCATACAGATTTTCTAATAGAGTTTTTTTTTTTTTTTTTCTTTCTTTGACACAGGCCGCGGGGTTAAGGAGAATCCAGTCAAACTAAAAAGTTACAAAAGAAACCAAATAAACAACAACAAAAAAAAAATTACTAAAGAAGAGGAAAAAAAAAAAAAAACACAAGCCTATTTCTAGACCTTCTACACCATGTAATACACTGTTCCATCTTTGTCATCTTCAAGAATCTTCTTAAAATCAGGAGAGAACTGCTCGGTAATCAACTCCACAAATTTCTGAATTAGATGAATTTTATGTTAGAAAAAACGTTTTTAAAAATTTAATTAAAAATGCATGAACCATGTTTTGATCCCAAGACCTTATGCTCCCTAGATGTTTTTTCATGTGAATGAATAAAACATTAGTCCCATATAGACTAAAACATTTAGAGTTTTACACTTAAATAGCATTGGTTTAGCCTTAAGGGCATGGCCCTTTGGGTCTTTAGACCTTTGTGTATGGGGAAAGCCCTAGACTATGGCAAGGTTGCCTAAACCTTATTGCATTTCTTATTGCCTTTCCTAGTTTTTGCGATTGCTTCTTGTAAGTACTTGTGAGTAGCGGCGTCGGTGTATCCGACCCATCCTTTCTTTTTTTGAAATTTACCACACGCTTCTCCCACACATGTAAAGAATTTTATTCTTTGTCTTCTCGGTTTTGGATATCCGATGACCTCGAGAAGCATCTTCTTGCACGCGTGTCACACGGTTTTCTTGACACTGTACACACTCTGTTTTCCTCGAGAAGAATCTCGCAAATTTTGAATGCGTGTGCACTTTGTTCTTTTAACGCGATTTTTACCTTACTTTTGCAACGTTCGATATGCGTGAATCACGGATGATCTGTCGTGCTTTGGATTCTCTTCCAACGTTCGAACATTTTCTTTCTATAAATACGAGTTGTAAACTTCATTTGTAAACCATACCTTTCAGAACTCTTCTCTTCTGAAATTCTTCTTCTTTTCTTAAGCTTTCAGAAACAATTTCTTTTTAAGTTTACAGAAACATAAAATCGAGTTCTTATCTTAAACAAGTTGTAGTTTACGAAACATAATTTTGTATAACTACTTCTTTGTTTACTGTAAAGTTTGTTTAACGAGAAATTAGTTTACGAAACATCATAGTTTACGAAACATAAATTAGTTTTTATATTTATCTGAAACTGGTTGTAGTTTCGATTTGTGTTTTTGTTTTTTCATTTTTGCTGCCAAGTTCTAAGGGTTCTCTCTGTGTATGCTACACATAGAGGAGAACTAACGATAGTTGTATCCTGGAGGTAATTTGTTAATTGATATAGCATCTCAGAGGAGTAGCAGGCAATATTACCTTTAGCTCGGCGTATCTCATATGTGCCTCTACTAAGTTTATTGAGTTATTTGTTACTACTATCAGTGTAATCTAAGTATTATTTCCCATTTGCATTCGATTATTGTAATTAACTCCAACAATCTAAAGGTAATATCGTGCCTTATTGTAATATTGTAATACTGTAATATTCTTTGTTGTAAGAACATGGGAAAGAATACTGTAGAAAAACCACCAAAGTTCAGTGGTAAGGACTTTAAGAGATGGCAGTCAAAAATGCTATTCTTCCTAAACGACCAAAGGTTAGATGGATATGCTTTAGAAAAACCCTCGAGAAAACTTCATCGCCGTGGTAATGAAGATAAATTGGACAGGTGGAATAGGAAGAATTATTTGTGCAAGAATCATATTCTTAACTGTTTTGATGACTCCTTGTATGACTTCTATAATGCAAAAGAATATTTTAATGCTTTTGATTTATGGGAAGCTCTAGAAGAAAAATATCATCTCAAGCTGCTTTGAAGTAAGAAGTTCTTGATGGCTAAGTTCTTAGAATACAACATGACTGACGAAAAGCCTGTGGTAGAACAGTTCGTCGAACTTCAACTCCTCATCAGCGAGATTCTTGCTGAAGGCATGACTTTTGATGAAGCTCTACAAGTATCAAATTTGTGATTGAAAAGCTTCCACCCTCATGGAGCGAATACTAGAGGAGGTCTGCGACACAAGACTCGTGAAATCACCATGGTGGAGCTTGGCAAAAAGATCCAGGTTGAGGAGCTTATGTGCAGCAAGGACAAGAGCATGATGCTGAGCAAAAACATGTCCAACAAAGCTCATGTTTTGGACGATAAAGCGGCTTCAAGGAAAACTCCTGGAGAATCCAGCAAAATGGGTAATAGACGTAACAGACGTCGAAAACCCAGAGGTAACAATTTTAAGCCTAGAGGTGGTGTCACTAAGCACACCATCAAAGGCGACTGTTTTAATTGTGGTAAACCTGGACATATGGCTAAAGACTGTAAGGCCCCTAAAAGGATCAAATATGATCCAAAACAGAAAAATAAGGCAAACATAGTAGAGGACTCTGGATATTTCACTGGCATGGTGTCTGAAGTCGACCTTGTCTCTAGTATGACTAATGTGAGAGACTGGTGGCTTGATTCTGGAGCCACCAAGCATGTCGGTAAATTCAGAAATGCTTTCTCCTCCTATGCCATAGTAGGAGATGATGAGAAACTGTTCATGGGAAACTCTTCCACCGCGAAAGTGGTGGGGAAAGGCAAGGTCGAATCGAAGCTAACTTCAGAAAAACTCTCGCATTGAATGACGTATTTTACGTCCAGGACATATGCAAAAACCTTATCTCAAAAACCATCTTACTAGGAAAAGGTTTTAAGATTGTTGTTGAATCTAATACTGTTGTTATTTCTAAGCATGGTGAATTCGTAGGAAAAGGTTATGTTACCGATAACATGATTAAGCTTAGTGTATCCGATTTGAAATTGAATGTTAATGCATCTTCTTCTGCTTATGTTTGTGACTTTTCACATGTTTGGCATGATAGACTTGGACATGTTAATCTCAAATCTCTAGAAAGACTTGCTAATTTAGGTTGCATACCAAAAATAAACTTTGATAAAAATCAAAGATGTGAAATCTGTGTTGAATCTAAATATACAAGAAAACCGTTTAATAAAAGGATTGAACGTAAACAGTTCCTTTGGAACTAATACACTCGGATCTAGGAGATTTGAAATCAACACCAACAAGAGGTGGTAGAAAATGGTACATCACTTTTATAGATGATTACTCACGATACTGTCAGGTTCATCTTCTTAGAAGTAAAGATGAGGCCTTAGAGGCTTTCAAGTTTTATAAACTTGAAGTAGAAAACCAAAAAGGAGTTAAAATTAAAACTCTTAGGTCGACCGTGGCGGTGAGTATGTGATACCCATAGGTGAGTTTTGTAAACATAATGGAATCATTCATGAAACAACTGCACCATATTCACCTAATCGAATGGTTTAATTTGAAAGAAAAAATAGAACACTCATAGATATGGTAAATGCTATGTTGACAAGTTCGGGGTTATCTTCGAACTTGTGGGGGAAGCTATCCTCTCTGCTTGCTATATTTTGAACCGAGTTCCATTTAAAAAATCTGATAAAACTCCTTATGAATTGTGGAATGGTAAACAACCTTCTTATGCATACTTTAAAGTGTGGGGGTGTTTGGCCAAGGTGGCCATTCCTCTTCCCAAGAAAACTAAAATAGGACCTAAAACAGTCGATTGTGTTTTCTTAGGGTATCTGAGCATACAATTGCATACGGTTCATGGTCATCAGTTATGACCATAATAACATTGGTCAGAACACCATATTGGAATCTAGAGATGCTGTGTTTTATGAACACATATTTCCTTTAAGGTCTGGACCTCGGAAAAGGGTCCATGATGACCTCCCGGATGTTCCATCGACTAGTCAAACTCCAACTTTGGAGTATGAGACTGAACCAAGAAGAAGTAAGAGGGTTAGAATTGAAACAAGTTTTGGCCCAGATTTTTTGACTCTTACGGTAGAGTCTGAACCCCAAACCTACAAGGAAGCTATGACTTCTCCGAAGCTCCTTTACGGGAAGAAGCTTCATTAAATGAATGGGAGTCCATTCAAGCAAAACGAAACTTGGGAGCTTGTAGACTTGCCTCCTGGAAGTAAATCCATAGGTTGCAAATGGGTGTTCAAAAGGAAACTTAGAACAGATGGAACTATAGATAAATATAAAGCTAGGTTGGTAGATAAAGGCTATAGACAACGGGGAAGGATTAGATTTCTTCGATACTTATTCACCAGTCTCTAGAATCACCTCGATTAGGATGTTGATTGCTATAGCTTCAATTTATGATTTGCATATACATCGAGATGGATGTTAAAACGCATTTTTATATGGTGATTTGAATGAAGAAATTTATATGGACCAACCTGAAGGCTTTATTGTAAAAGGTTGTGAAAACAAAGTTTGCAAGTTGAACAAATCTCTGTACGGTTTAAAACAAGCACCTAAACAGTGGCATGAAAAATTTGATCATGTTATGATAACTAATGGCTTCAAGGTTAATGAATCTGATAAATGTGTTTACATTAAATATGTTAATGATTCACATGTTATTGTATGCCTATATGTTGATGATATGCTCATATTAGGCAAAAGAACCTTGATATTATTAATACCATTAAAAGCATGCTTAGAGATAATTTTGACATGAAAGACTTAGGCCCTCTTGATGTAATCTTAGGGATGAAAATCGAAAGATGTCGATGGATATAGTCTTAGTCAATCTCATTATCTTTGAAACCGTACTAAAGAGATTTAATTATGAAAATGCTAAACCTGCATCTACTCCTTTTGATCCCACATGTAAATTGAAAAAGAACAAAGGTAAGGGTATTGATCAACTTGAGTATTCTCGCATTATTGGTTGTCTTATGTATTTGATGAACTGTACAAGACCTGATATTGCTTACTCTGTGAGTAGATTAAGCAGGTATACTTGCAACCCAGGCGGGATCCTTTGGAATGCTCTCTTGAGAGTTTTACGTTACTTGAGAGGGACCTCAAACTATTGCTTAACTTTTGGGAAGTATCCTGCTGTCTTGGAAGGGTATTGTGATGCCAAGCTGGATATCGGACTCAGAAGAGTGCAAGTCTACTAGTGGGTACATCTTCTTACTTGGAGGTGCGTGTGTCTCATGGAAGTCTACCAAACAGACATGTATAGCTAAATCCACTATGGAGTCTGAATTTATAGCCTTGGAAAAAGTGGAGAGGAAGTTTGAATGGATACGATGTTTCTTGGGAGGAATTCCACTCTGGCCCAAGCTTTGTGTCTTCAATCGCAATCCTTTGTGACAATAAAGCTGCTCTTGGTTGCGCAAAGAACAATGTATACAACGGGAAGTCTATACATATACGAAGAAGACACAAGACGGTGAAACAACTACTCTCTCTTTGGTATTATCTCGATAGACTTTGTAAAATCCAAAGATAATCTTGCAGATCCTTTGACGAAAGGCTTAACCAGAGAGGAAGTTAAATATACATCGAGGGGGATGGGACTTAAGCTCATTGAATAAATCACCATGAAGGATACTCAACCTTGTGATTGGATTTCCAAGATCAAGGTTCAATGAGACAACTAATTTATGGTGATATTGGGAAAGCACTATCTTTGTCCCTCCCTATGGTGTAAGCTGTGCGATAGTTTGCCTGCAGAAATAAAGGATGATCTTTTGCGATCTTAATGGGTACCATGGCTTTGATTAAAGCGGGGTGTGGCAGGACACTCTTTATGGACTCACCTTTGTGGATGTTGGAAGTGGGGCCGCTTCCTATGAGAATTTGAGTGATTCTCTAGAGACATTCATTAAGTCCGGGATTTTAGCCCACGGCCAAAATGGGCACAACCGCAAGAGCTTGGCAGCTGTTTTCATCGGTTGAGGCATCAAGTGTGGATGTTATTTCGAATTGCATTCTTTGTTGGCGGTTCAAGACATTGCGTTCACCGTATCAACAAGCGATTCGGAGTAACCTCTCACTAAGTTAAGGTTCAATCTTTGGGACACCTTAGCCTATATTGTTGCCTTATGTTTTCTCGTGTTTTATCGACATGTTTTATTATTCATGTGGGGGATTGTTAGAAAAAACGTTTTTAAAAATTTAATTAAAAATGCATGAACCATGTTTTGATCCCAAGACCTTATGCTCCCTAGATGTTTTTTCATGTGAATGAATAAAACATTAGTCCCATATAGACTAAAACATTTAGAGTTTTAGACTTAAATAGCATTGGTTTAGCCTTAAGGGCATGGCCCTTTGGGTCTTTAGACCTTTGTGTATGGGGAAAGCCCTAGACTATGGCAAGGTTGCCTAAACCTTATTGCATTTCTTATTGCCTTTCCCGTTTGCGCGGTGCTTCGCACAGAAGCACGCACGCTCGCTCGGCTCGGCTCGGCGCGGGCGAGGGCGTGGGCGTGGGCGTGGGTGTATCCGACCCATCCTTTCTTTTTACTGAAATTTACCACACGCTTCTCCCACACATGTAAAGAATTTTATTCTTTGTCTTCTCGGTTTTGGATATCCGACAGCCTCGAGAAGCATCTTCTTTCACGCGTGTCACACGGTTTTCTTGACACCTGTACACACTGTTTTCCTCGAGAAAAATCTCGCAAATTTTGAATGCGTGTGCCTTTGTTCTTTTAACGCGATTTTTTACCTTACTTTTGCAACGTTCGAGATGCGTGAATCACGGACGAGTCTGTCGTGCTTTGGATTCTCTTCCAACGTTCGAACATTTTCTTGCTATAAATACGAGTTGTAAACTTCATTTGTAAACCATACCTTTGAACTCTTCTCTTTGAAATTCTTCTTCTTTTCTTAAGCTTTGAAACAATTTCTTTTTAAGTTTACGAAACATAAAATCGAGTTCTTATCTTAAACAAGTTGTAGTTTTACGAAACATAATTTTGTATAACTACTTCTTTGTTTACTTAAATTAGTTCTGAAAGTTTGTTTAACAGAAATTAGTTTACGAAACATAAATTAGTTTTTATATTTATCTGAAACTGGTTGTAGTTTCGATTTGTGTTTTTATTTTTTCATTTTTCTTTGCCAAGTTCTAAGGGTTCTCTCTTGTGTATGCTACACATAGAGGAGAACTAACGATAGTTGTATCCTGGAGGTAATTTGTTAATTGCTATAGCATCTCGGAGGAGTAGCAGGCAATATTACCTTTAGCTCAGCGTATCTCATACGTGCCTCTACTAAGTTTATTGAGTTATTTGTTACTACTATCAGTGTAATCTAAGTATTATTTCCCATTTGCATTCGATTATTGTAATTAACTCCAACATTTTAGACAGGATATCAGTTGCCTAGTTTATTTTACGAAAGCAATGAGTAATCTTCACAGAAGTGAACTTTGACAATAAAGTCATAACCCTTCTCCAAACTTGGATGACATTCCAGAGGGGCTTAGGATATGCATTATTAAGCATCTGGCAAACAGTCTAAGAATCAGTACATATGTGAATAAACTGAGCTTCAATTCTGATAGGAAGCAAGATGCCAACTCTACTCCCTGCATCTCATGGGTGGTAACTGAGATAGGATGACTCTCTCCATAAGCAACAACTAAAGGATCTCCTAATGAGTCTCTAATAAGGGCATAAAAACCAGCTGAGTTGTCTCCCTTAGAACCATCAATGTTGATCATAAAATCATAACTAGTAGAAGCTTTCCAAGAACAGGGGATAGGCAAATTCACATTCAAATCTCCACATGTCTATAAAATCTCTATTAGAAGAAGAATCACCAGTCTTCAAAATCAGATCACTCATCTTGAGCCAGACTTCCTGGATAATGATATAACTAATAACCTTCATAGAAGAAAATTTAGAGGCAAAGATTCTAGAATTTTTTTCCCTCAAAATATAATAGATGAAACTATTCAGCACCATTCTTGTGACAACATAAATTAACTAAGTTGTTTCTTTTGAAGTTCTCAGCACAACATGCCACTTCTTCTTTCCAACTCTGACAAGCATTTCTACTAAACCCCATCTTGAGAACAAGACCCTTCCATGTATGAGTAGCAAACTCACAACTATGTAACAAATGACTCTCATTTTCGAATACATGATCACAAAAGGTTCAGGGAGCAGACGACATAAGACCCCAATGCATAAGTTTTTCTCTAGTTTTAAGCCTCCCTTGTAGAGGAAGCCAAGTAATTAAGGTATGTCTAGCTAGAGATATGAAGTTTAAACCAAACTAGGGGACTCCGCTGAACAGATTCACCAGATCTCACCAAAGCATTATAAGTAGCTTTCATATTAAACTCACCTGAAGGGATAACCGACCAAACCAACTTGTCATCAACATCACTGGAGAGGTCAGTTATGGAGATTTGAGAGAAAATAACAGCAATAGTTGGATCAGCACAATCATGCAATCAACAAAATCATCCACCATACAATCCATGCAAGGAAAGAAGTCTTGAATAATGTTCTAATCTACCCAATCAGTAAGTTTACCCTTAGGATGCCACAAGTCAGTAAGGAAATTAGTAGACTCCCCGTTTCTAATAGAGCTTCTTAGTTCTTGCCATTCACAGTAATAATAAAATTAATTAGTGTGAATTGCTAATAACCATCCCACATTGGACGATGTAGTTTCAAACATATCATACATATGAGATTAAGATTACAAAACATATCACCAATTTTCATGCATATACACAACCAGGAAAAATCATGTTTCCATGAAGGATATTGAAGTTCGAAGTGAAGCGACTTTGATTACTGTTACTGTGAGGGAGCCTATGCCAACACCAAGTGAAATAAAATTTATGAATCAACACCACCTACAAACGCTTACTCGACGACAAACAACCAACGAGTACCAATTCACGAACCAGAAAAATTAAATTAGTAAATAGAAGTAGAAGATAACGAAAATTATATACTTCAAAGATTTATAAATAAATTTCGAATAACTTTGAAAAAATATTAAATAAAAAAAGATGACGAAAAATATATATTCCAAAGATTTATAGATAATTTTGAAATGAAATGATAAATTTCATGACCAGCCCTACATACCATGAACCAAGGTAAGCCAGATCATTTAGTTTAAAGTTTTCTAATATTGATAAGTGGAGTTCATGATGAGGACCTTGTTATTCCAAATTAAAATATTTAGTACAATTTCTTCTTCTCTTTCCTAATGAAGATTTGGTGAACTTTTAGTATTTTCTAAATTGACCTGAACTATCATCTATATGACTATATTCAAAGATATCCATAACATTTATTTATTTTTCTTTCAATTTTCTTTTTGTAATCGGTTAAAAAAATCACTGAAAAATAAGTAATTTAACGATGTATCCTATCCCGATAAATACGACCTATATAAAAACCGAAAACCTAGTGTTTAAATAGGTCACCTAAATATTAGAAGAGAAAATAAGATCTAATTTTTTAATTAAAATAAGAAATACATAATACAAATCACATACAACTTTTTTTAACCGCTAATCTAGAGGCAAAAATATCCTCCAAAGAGTTCTTCTTCTGGTTAATAGCATATATGGTAGACTTCCAAATAGAGAATTACTATGAATTGATGTCCCAACTACTTGTCTCTTCTGTGATGCTTGTGAATCAAGTTCACATATGCTAATTCATTGTCCTTTTGCAAAGCAGGTGTGCGTTAGTTTTTAGCCTAAGAGCGTCTGCAGCGGTGCGACCAAAACTAAAAACTAAAGAGTAAAAAAAAGAAGACTATATTTGGGTTTAGTCCGTTGAGTGACGCAGTGGGGGGCGATTAAATTTGGTCGAGCGTTGGTAAAGATTACGCTCGGTGTGGGGCGTTGGTAAAGATTACGCTCGGTGTGGGGCGCTGATATAGTTTACGCTCGGTATGGGGCGTTGGTAAAGATTACGCTCGGTGTGGACGTTGATATAGTTTACGCCTGATGAGCCGGAGACACTGTTCACATAATAAAAACAAAAAATATATATATGGGGCGGGGGTATAGTTACCGCCCCATACTAATTAAAATAAAAGAAAAAAAGAAAAAAATGGGGCATTGTTTTAGTTAACGCCCCATGCTAAAGTGGAAAAAATGGGGCGGAGACTTCAGGTGCGCTAGGTGTGGGGCATGAACTTCAGGTGCGCTCGGTGTGGGGCGTTAAGTTTACGTGCGCCCGACTAAATTTGGGTTTGGTCTTGGCCGCGGACCAAATTTGGTCTGGAAATTTGGTATGATCTGGGATTTAGTCTTTACATTCCGATGTTATTCTTGCTCCCACTTCACGTTCTGAAGTATTAAAGACCAAATTTTTATTCTTGATCGTCCGATGTAGGCGCTTTAAGCTTCAATGATTTTTTTCGAATGCCACAAGACATTCCTGATGTTATTCTTGCTTCTCTATCATTAAAGCTATAACTTCACCTTTGAATTTAGTTCCAACAGTGATTATGTGAAGTATCTGGCATGACAGAATGTTGTAATTCAAATGCTACTTATCTCTAATAAAAAACATTTTTTTTTCTCTCTCTTGGTCTCTGATAGTTAAGGAGTTTGTGGTTGTGAATTTGAGTTTTGAAACTCCCGAAATTGTTTGTAAATTGTTATCACTAATTTCAGTGACGGAACCAAAACATTTTCGGTCGTCAAAATTCTTTTGATGTTTTCGCTCGAAAGAATGCCAGAAAATTATAAAATGCTTTAATTTTATGATAATTTCATTTTATTTACACAATTATTTGATAATTAGAAACCGTATTTAGAAAATTTTTGATAATGTTAAAACCTAAAATTAGTACATCCTAATACCATAGAAATTTATGTACAATTAGTTCTAATCTAAACCTATTATTGTGATTTAATAAAATCCTGGGAGGACAAATACGTAATGATCCTAAAACCCTAAAATTAATAAAATCATGGGAGGACAAATACATAATGATCCTAAAATCCTGAAAGTAAAAAAGTAACATTGAGATCCCAAGGAGGACAACTATCCTCCCTAGTCCTCAAGTAGCTCTGTCACCGAATATTTTTGCACTTTGTTTTATTTGGTTATATCGTTTAACATGCCTTTTCTTCACTTTTCTATGTTTTATAGGTTAGTTAGTAGATTAGTTTAGTTTTATTATGTTTTTTCTATTCTTTTGAGATTTATCTTCGTTTTAATGGCGATTTTTGGTTATTGGGTTGGGTTTAAGATCAATAGTGATGCTATCCAACTACGAAATCTCCATCTTTGTTGTCTCCGACAACGAACTCTTTATCAGAATCTTCATCATCAACTTATCCGGCGACGAAATCTTCATCGGTGGTCTTTTTGACGACAAAAGCTTCATCACTAGTTACAAGAGATTTGATCAAATCACTCATACTTTGAGAGCACGTATTTCTAAAGAAGAAAAACAAACTAAATGGTTGGAATTTAATTCCGAGAAAAACCATCATACTTCCGATTTTATCGGATCTTATTCATACTTGTAATTGTCTTACTCCAGTAATCCTTCTCTTTCTCTTGTCAGATTTTTCCGTATTGTACTCTTATGGTATGTTCTTCTTACTTTGTATTCTCTTATTGTCGATTTTAAACTCATTGTAACCTTGAAATCCCTTTAATGAAAAAGATTCTTTATTTATCAACAACAACAAAAATAAAAAAATAAAAATGGTAGACATCAAAATATTTCAGGAAGAAAAATCCAATAACCCCAATAACCTTGAACGGTAGTTGTTCTGGCAATTTGATTATCACGGTTAAAGTGGATCCATCTATTTATCTTTGTAGGAATATTTAAAGTGGATCCATCTATTTATCTCTCTAGGAATACATTTTGAAATTTCTCTTAAATGAAATCTATTATTTTATGCGAACTAGAGTTAATCACTCATCTTAAAATAAATGCTTCAAAATAAAATAAAATACATGCTTCAAAAATAAAAAAAATAAAAACTCATCTTAAAATACAACAAATAAATGAATATATAAAATACAAATAAATGAATATGTAAAAAGATAATTGTGTTCCCAGTGAGGTGACTCTGGTCCCGGAGGTACCTTGCACCCGTGTTGTACCTTACAGCCGTGTGAGAAAAGATCAAAGAAGGTGGAGTGGCAGTAAAGACTAAAAGACTGTAAAAAATCAGCTACTACTAGGATCCACAGCTAACACCAACACGGCTACATCAGTATCGAACCCAGTGATAAAGGGACACCCACACGCGGATACTTGAGGGGTTAAGGGTCAACTTTTACATCAAAGGTGCTTTTAAGTGCAGACAAACTTATATGAGAGGTAGGTCCGTCCTCCTGGACTGGCATGTGAAATGTGTTGTTTATGTCGCGAACCTGTTCCCCCTCTATATTCTCTTTTCAGCTTTTCATTTAAACTGATGACTGGCATTTTGACAGTCAAAATCAGTACGCGGCACGCTGCTTTTGCATTATGAATCACCAGGATTTAAGGGTCTTCTTCTTCTCCCTATTATACGCCTAATCTTAATTAATTAAAAAAGGACCGAATGGAATACAATCATGCAACATGTTTATTTGGATCCGTTATTAAAAGAACACTCATTGTTCATCATTGAGCACTAAATCCGGTGACATATACTACTTGAACATAAATGAGTGCTTTTGTAGAAAATATGATATTCAAAGAGTTAAAGAACAAAAAACGTAACTCAAACAAATCTCTCTATTTGTAAATAATTTTATGGCTCAACATCTTATTTATAAGTAAACGAACTTGAGGACTAAGTAAACAATTATCTCCTAATAAACCTCAAACTCTAATAAAGAAAACTCTAGAAATTCAGAAGTTCTAAATATAGCAAACTCTTAATACTAGAGTAACTTGTTTCTCAAGTTATCTACAGTTTCCAAACTCATATACGTTCACAATAACGCCTGACAACTCCTACTGGTTGCTTCCATATACAACATCAACTCCTGCTAGTTGCTCCACTGTTGCTTTACTTCTGACAACATCAACTCTACTTAGTTGCTTCCACAATACTACGTCAACATCACAAAGTTGCCTCCACATAACAACAATCAACTTCTTCTTGTTTCTTCAACAACTATGACTATTTGCTTCCACACACTATATCTTGGTTTAATCTTCAACATCCTCCCTTAAACCAAGATATTCTTTACTGATCATTCCAAGTTTTCCACGCAAGTAGATGAAAGTATTAGACTTCAAAGACTTGGTGAAAATATCAGCTACTTGATTCTTACTTTCACAAAATTCAACAACTATTTATTTGATACTGACAAGCTCTCTAATGTAATGATACTTGATGTCTATGTGGTTACTCCTTCCATGAAGCACATAATTCTTTGTCAATGAAATCGAGGACTTATTATCACAAACTATTGTTGTAGGTGTTATCTACTCATGGAAAAGAGATTTCAGCATCATTCTCAGCCATACTGCTTGTGTACCACAATTTCTAGTTGCAATATATTCAGCTTCTGTTGTATACAAAGCAACTACCTGTTGTTTCTTTGATGAGCAAGAGAAAAATCATGTCCCTAAATGGAATGCATAACTTGAAGTACTTTTCCTTCCTTTTGCATCTCCAGCCCAATCACTATATGTATATCCAACCAACTTTGGATCTTCTAAAACTGTGTGAATAATTCCTAAACTAGTTGTTCCCTTAACTTATTTCAAAATACGTTTTGCAGCTTGCAAGTGAGACTGTCTTGGTGATTCCATAAATCTAATAACTAACCCAACTGCACACATAATGTCTGGTCTTGTAGCAATTAAGTATCTGAGACATCCAACAAAACATTTAAAGTCTGTTGGATTCACTACTTCTCCTGAACCATCTTTTGTAAACTTCAACCTCTCTTTTACTGGGGTTAAGATTGGATTACAATTATCCATCCTAGAACGCTTAAAAATCCCATTTGCATATCTCTGCTGATTAATGAAAATACCTCTTTTTGTTGGTTGAACTTCAATACCAAGAAAATATGACATTAATCCAAGGTCTGTCATCTCAAACTCTTTTACCATATCCTCACTGAATTCATTTTCCATCTCAACTCTTTTACCATCTCAACTTCACAAAGTTTCTTCCGCATAACAACAACCAAATTCTTCTTGTTTCTTCAACAACTATGACTAGTTGCTTCCACACACTATATCTTGGTTTAATCTTCAACAAATTTTAATTTTATGCTTGTGAATTGCATATCTCAGCGTGAGCATCAAGGATATTGGTTGCCTGAGAAGAAAACTTATAGATTACACACCGCTACCATGGTGGGGAGGGCCGACAGAAGAAAAAATGAATAATACAATAATTTGAATGTAAAAGAAAATTTGTTCCTAAAGTGAAAGTATCACTTTTCCTGAAACCGGAAGGAGTACATCGTTTTATAGTTGCAATGGAAAATTAGTTAATACATGAACCAAAATATGGCTACATAATGTGTTATGCATTCTTTGTGATGGTTTGCATAGTGGCTATGAAATCAATTTTTGAAAATTGTGCCTAAAATGATAAACGCCTCTGGATTTTTCATAAAAACTTTAAATTTAATATTGTTGTTTGTACACATTGTGTAAATCTCTTTAAAATCTTTCCAACGAGATAAAATTTATAATATTCCAAGACACAGATTCTTAGATATATTATATTCTAATTTGCTTGTGAATTATACCCCTGAAAAAATATGATACATAAGGACAATTTTTATGGCAATCAACATTTTTTTTGAGCCACGTGTATGAACAAACACGTTTTTGCACTATGGGAAACTAACGCAAAATGAACAAATATGATATTTTAGGGTCCCACTAGTGATTTTATTAATATAAACTAATAAAAGTTGGGTCCCACTGATTATTTAACTAATAATAAATATAATAACCGATATTTGGAGAGAGAAAAGAGGCGACCAAACATCAAACGCTGGCGTTTTGGATAACACGCCAGCGTGTTTACTTCACTCGCGCGGTTGTTCATCAATCACGCATTTAGTCTACGTCCGTACTCAACAAACCCTCAAATTTGTTGGTTTGCCAATCCGTTTTTCATGTTTGTTGAATCCATAGTGGGAAATCTATTATCTTATGAATTATAATATAATTTGACTCTTATACCTATTTGCCTTTCCTTTTTGGTTCATTTATGTAAAATTCTAATACTTATTTGCCTTTCCTATTCGGTTTATTTATGAAAAAGTCTAATATCTATTTTCCCTTCATCTTCGGTTTTTTTACGACAATGTTTAAAGGAAAAAAAGAAAAATTTGATTTAGAGGGCCATTTTTGGTTTTTCGGCCCGGACCATTTCTAATCTTTTTGTCTCAATTGATCACTTACATTTTACAGATTAGTGACCATATAGAAGGTCCTCCCTCCCTCGCTTCGCTCGGTTGGTCGGCTCAATTAGCTAAAGTAGTCAGCTTGCCCTTACTGATTAGGTTGTCTACATTGGCTTCCTTATATTTTGACACCAATATTGTTGGTCTTTTACGATGCCATAAATGGTGGAGCCCAAGCCAACGTGTCCGGTCTAATTCAAAACTCCGAGATTAAGCTGTCGGATTAAGCCATCGGTACAAGTCCAAATTGTCTGCCTAAGTCGAAGTCGTTAAGTTTTCGAGTTTAGTCGTTAGTCTAAGTTCATGCCTACCAAAAATTAGCACAATTCGAGATACCAAACCTCACATTCTACCAATTTAATCTCGACCGTTAATTTTTCAACGGTTGTCTTTGAAAGTTGTTGGTGTTATAAGTATCGGATTGTGCTTCTTTTTTATAGGATTGTCAAGTTTTATAAGAAGAAACGTATGACCAAAGTATTAGTTTTAAGTTCATTGTCATTTGGATTATTTTTTTTAGACCAAATTTTATAAGATAGTGTATATATAAGATTGTCATGGATCCTCCCTCTGTATAAAAGGTGTGTAATATATTTGGCATGCATATCACGACTGTAACATTTAAAAATAAACAAAGATTTTGAAATTTCACCGAAAATATCAGCGAGAAAAAGTTTTCTTAGTGCCTCTGTCTCATCCGAGATCCGAAATTGAACAATAAAAAGCCTATCAAATTCACTATTTCACACCACATGTTGTAAAACATATCTAATCAATCAGCACCATCTTCGATAGCAAAAATCTTTCCATTTATGAACTAAGATTTTGGAATAGTTGTTTTTGTGTTGTTTCTGATTCATAAACATCTCATATCTATTCTATTCTACTATATAAAGCCAACACCCCTTAGGGCAGTTTCTATAGGATGAACAAACCTAGAGATTGTTCATTTTGATCCCACTATGGGATGAACAAACCAAGAAAATGGATGTTCAAATGAACAGATTTGTTCATTTGAACATTGAGACACTCTACTAAACGCGCGTCTGGTGAAATGGTGCGCGCCATGTCTAATAACTCGGGCGACATCATAGGTGACGCCCAAGATTTCCAATAGAGTGCGCGTTTTCAGAGAAAACGCCAGAGTTATTCGGCCAAACTCCAGCGTCATCTTACCTGTCGCCAACGGCTATGTTTGAACGGCTGCAAACATTTCTCATCCAACGGCTACATTTTGTTTAATTATATAAATACTCTTACTTTTAACTCTAAATTCACACATTCTACTTTCAACTCAAAATTCCTACTCTAAATTCACTCTCAAAAATGCCTCCTACAGTTCGTGTTGGATTCTCACAACAAGAGGATTTAGCTATTTGTAGAGCCTTTGTTTTTCACACACAAGAAGCTGTAATGCGTAATGTACCCGATTCGATGTTCACTTTCTGGGACAAATGTTACAGAATGGTCACCACTGAAACTGGGAACATCCGTGGGCGTGATTCTCATGGATTGTATCATCGTTTTAGTGTAATTCGTACGAATGTATTGGAGTTTGTCGCCCAACTAATGTTGAATCACCAAAATAAACTGAACGGTGAAGCCGAACACGAAGTGTTGCCCAGAACTCTAGCGATGTGGCCAGAATCTCACCGTGGTAGTCCTTTCGCCTTCCATGCTTGTTTCAACATTCTTAGGGTGCTCAACAGATACAATCCCTACATCAACCTAGGAATTCCACCACCCGCTGAGAATTGACGCATATGTATTAGTTGTTTTAATTTAATGTATTTCTTGTATTCTCATGTATGATGTGGTTGTTCAATGCAGTATGTTTTTATTTATGATATTGATGGTTTTAGATAATCGTAATAACACCTAATAAACAACAAATTAAATAACATAATACCATAATAAATCGATTTATCCTACAACTTCAATAGGCCCACTCCACCAAAAAACACATGGGACATTCCCAAAAATGCCTTCCATATGTGTCTTGTTTAGAAGAAGTCCGCAAATGCATAAAAGTCTTGCAAACGGGCTTTGAGCGTGAACTGTTTCTCTGTGGACAATGTTTGTATTTGTGATTTCCATATCCACAATGATTGCAGTGTAATAACTCTTTCTTCAATTTGGCTTTAAGTTTGAAGTTTTTGCACATTATTGCAATCTTTTCTTCTTCTTATTTTTTAATCTTCATAGCACCATCTAGCATATTGGGTTCCTCTGGACAATTGGGATCTTGACATTGCAAATACCTGAGCTTTTCCGGTTGTGATTCAATAACCATTCTGATGCGTGAACAACCTTCATGCGGACACTTTGAATACATCCAAGGACATTGCATAAGAATGTGGTTATCCATGAAACATAATGGGCAAACCTCTTTTGCTTCGACACATAATATTTGCTTCGCTTTGCCTTTAGAAAACATGGTGGATGATGAGAGAGAAATGGTTGTTTTGGTTTCAAATAAAATCTAGTGAAGTATTTATAAAAGAAAATAGGCGTAGGAAATTCTTGGGCGACTTTACAAATGTCGCCCGAGACTTTATAACAACCGCCAACGGCTAAATTTCCAATCCCAACGGAAACTTTTTCGTTCTCAAATCCTATTAAATGCATTCATTGTATCTCAAAAATCACATCTTCTTCTTCTTCTTTCTTATATCTATCCTCATCCTTTACAGAAATATCTCATAGAAATAGTGGTCCCAAGTTTACCGAAGAAGAGGATATAACTCTATGCAAAGAATATTTCTTTCAAAGGGTAATCACTGGTGTTGTTATTTCTCATGATAGTTTTTTTTGGAGAACGTGTTTTCAATGTTCATCTCATTGACGGGAAACCCATGTGTTTATGGGTAAAAATCGTTTCCGCCGATTTTGGTAAATTCGGTAGGTGAGTGAGAAACTGGTTTAAACCCTAAAAAAATATGCTGCACGTGAGCACTTTATAGATTCGAGAGATCAATATGTACAAGTCCGGCCTAAACCAAGAAATGGCCGTTCCAGACTTGCTTCGGTCACAAAGTGGAGGAGAAGGGTTGATTTGGGGAGGGAAGTAAAGAAAGGTGTTGAGACCAGAATAATTCTGGGAGAGTAGTATCTCGACTTGTATCAGAAAGTGAAAGCTTAGGAAGCTTGCAAGAGATGAAAGCTTTTTGGAGAGCTTGCAAAGTTTCCTTTTCTGAGAGTGTTGTATTTTTCTCCTGACCGAGACTTGTTGTCTGGTGGAAATAGGTAAGACCTATTTATACAAGTCGAGATTAAAACGTACCCTGGCCTCATGAAGGAAGAGAGTAAAGGGTGAAATAATGGGAGGAGGTGGTAACCACAAGGTGTTTATGGGTGAAAACGTTTTCACCATTATTTCCTCATTTATTTGACCGCTTTATTCCTATTCACGCTTTTTTTAATGTGAGCGTAGTGTACGCTGCAAGCTGTGACCGCCAAACCAAGACACTGGAAAGCATCCGCCAGTCTGTGTTGATGTCTCAAGTGTTGATTGCACCTTGAGTGCAAGTGGCGCTGCTAGGGGCGCGTGTGGCATGTGCCAATGGCATGCGCGGAATGCCTTTGTTGCGGGTTGCACCTCGAGCGCAAGTGGAAGTGCCAGAGTTGCTAGTGGCGTGTGTGGCATGTGCCAATGGCATGTGTGGAATGCCTTGGTGGTAGGTTGTACGTTGAGTGCAAGTGGTAGTGCCAGAGCTGCTAGTGGCGTGTGTGGCATTTGCCAATGGCATGTGTGGAATGCCTTGGTGGTAGGTTGCACGATTTGCAAGTTAGGCTACCAGCATGGGTTTTGGCATGTGCCAATGACATGCGTGGCCAACTTGGATTATGGCCTGGTAAGAAAATCTACTAGCGATGCGTGTTGGCATGTGCCAATGGCATGCGTGGCTATTAGGACCACGGATTGGTAATAAAATCTACCAGCGAGCGTGTTGGCATGTGCCAATGGCATGCTCGGCTATTAGGGCCACGACCTGGTAAGAAAAGCTACCAGCGATGCGTGTTGACATGTGCCAATGTCATGCTTGGCCATTAGGGACATGGATTGGTAAGAAAAGCTACCAGTGATGCATGTTTGGCATGTGTCAATGGCATGCGTGGCCAACTTGGATCATGGCCTGGTAAGAAAAGCTACCAGCGATGCGTGTTGGCATGTGCCAGTGGCATGCTTGGCCATTAGGGCCACGACTTGGTAAGAAAAGCTACCAGCGAGCGTGTTGGCATGTGCCAATGGCATGCTCGGCCATTAGGGCCACGGTTTGGTAAGAAAAGCTACCAGCGACCGTGTTGGCATGTGCCAATGGCATGCTCGGCCATTAGGGCCACGACTTGGTAAGAAAAGCTACCAGCGAGCGTGCTGGCATGTGCCAATGGCATGCGTGACCAATTTGGCCTAGGTTGCATGGTTTGCAATCCTAGGTGCGGGCGCTACTTTGGCATGGTGTGGCTAGGGCCAAGTTAAGGGTGTTTGGCTTGGCGTGGCGTGATCAGTGTAGCTAGGGCCAAGGCAGAGTGTGTTTGGCATGGCACGACTAGCTTGAGCTAGGTGTGGCTGGCATAATTTTCCATTGGCACGGAGGTGCGGCTAGCATGGTTAGCATGTTTTGGCGCGTTTGGTGTGACTAGCGTAGCTAGGGCCAAGGTAGAGTGTGTTTGGCATGGCGCGGCTAGCTTGAGCTAGGTGTGGATGGCAGGATTTGCCATTGGCACGGAGGTGCGGCTAGCATGGTTCGCATGCTTTGGCGCGTTTGGTGTGGCTGGCATGATTTGTCGTTGGCACGGAGGTGCGACCGGCTTGGGCTAGGTGTGGCTGGCATGATTTTCCATTGGCACGGAGGTGCGGCTAGCATGGTTGGCATGATTTGGCGCGTTTGGTTTGACCAGCATAGCTAGGGCCAAGGCAGAGTGCGTTTGGCATGGCACGGCTAGCTTGGGCTAGGTGTGGCTGGCATGATTTGCCATTGGCACGGAGGGGAATTAGGGTTTTGTTCGTTGTAACCCTAATTTGAAAAAATACCCCCTATTAATTACGACTACATGCATTAAATGTCCTAATAAATGTGTCACTGGTGACATTAGGTTATTTGGGGTTATACAATTTTACCCTTTGTTTAAAAACCACCATCAACATTAAGTCCCTTGCTTAGCTTGGGACATGAGCTTTGTTGCGAGGTAAGCATAAGATGGTGACAAACTATCAACAACAAATCGTAAAGAGAATTGAGGAGGCTTGTCTGACTTTTTTTATAAATAGGATTTGGAATCCTTGCATCTGGCAGTTTTGCACAAATCGGGAGGCTGGCATAATTGGGAAGTCAGCGTCATTGAGAGACAGGAAGCTGGGCGGTATTGAGAAGTTTATGCGAGTTGGAAAACTGAGCGTGCTAGCTGGCGGGACTGGCGCAAAGGTGGGGAAATTGAGTGTGCTAGCTGGCGGGACCGGCGCAAGGTGGGGAAGCTGATTGTGCTAGCTGGAGAGACCGGTGTAAACAAGGAAGGAGTAGGTGTTTCTACAGATAGCAAAGTTTCCTTGTTTTTCATTCCTTCACCCGCGCGGCTTCAATCAGGGCATTATCCATGCTAGAATCTGGAAGCGTTATGTTCCTCGTTGATTCCTTTCCCTTTTTAAGGTTCCGTATTCATACCCAACGTAATTGCATCATCTCCCTCGTTTGAGAAAGGGTTCTTCTTGTTGAGTTTCTTTCTTTGTCATGTCGCACAGAAAAAAATCATCTTCTAACCAACCAGATTCTCCAGGTGAAGGCGTGAGGCCTGACTCTTGCAGGAGCATCCCAACAAAGGTTATTCGGGTTAAGAAAGTCATACCGGTATGTTTTCTTCTTCTTTGGTGGACTGACGTTCGCTTTACCACTTGTTTGATGAATGGAAAATTTCCCTTTTGTGCAGAGATACCCGTTGGAGCATGCGTTACTGTTATCGACGAGGATGACCTAGTCGTTCCCCTCCCTTCAAATCCAACCTTGTTGACTGCTACAAACTTGGAGAACGCTGATTTAGGGCTCTCTTGTCATGAATACCCCTATGCAGGTTTGTCGTTTGGGACTCGTATGAGGTGTCTCTCCTCCAATTATCGGAATGTTGGCGGTTTCCTAGTGCGGAAAGAATTCGTGGTCCTTTATATGAGGATATGGAAGACATACGGCCATATCGCTACCAGGAGCGTAGTGAAGTGTTGTTCGTCCGCCTTGGTTTCCGTAGTGAACTGTCTTTTGCCAATGATTATTGAGATGGAGAATATGTCCATCCGTGCTATTGCAGAGTCAGTCATTCAAAGGTGGGAGAACATGGTGTCCACCTGTGAATCCTTGGAGTTTAATATTAGCTGGTTGCGGCATCGTCTCAATATTGTGAAGGTCGACAGAGCTGGTATTCTTGCGGGTGTGATTCCTGCCACAAAAGCCATGTTGTAAGAGGATAAAGCTTTGGCCCTAGAGTCTCGGAGGATTGAAGAGTTAACTCGAGACTTGAAGAGTAGGACTGAAAGATATCATGGTCGATTTAAGATGATATTTTGTAGGGATTATAATTTACTAGGTGGGATTTTCTGATTTGTATCACGAGATTTGAAGGCTCATCTCTTTTTTTTTTTGAAGAAATAAAGAAATTCCATTAATCTGCTGGATTGTATTGAAATTCGATAATTGGCAAGAAAGAAAGTAAAAGCAGAGAGGGTGTATGGACGTTCACATTTTTGATATAGCATGTTGCAGGGAAGTGATTAGGCGTAGTATGCCTTAAGCCATTTTCCGTTGATGACTGCCTCTAGCTTTCCCCCATCTTCTTTGATAATCTTGTAGTAACCATTGTCATACGCTTTAGTGATTATGTACGTCCCTTTCCATTTGGGAGAAAACTTCGGTGCCGATGCATCTTGCTGGATGTGCTTGGCGGTTTTTAGCACCAGATCTCCTTCCTTGAAAACCCTAGATTTTACATGGCTGTTGTACGCCCTGGAAATCCTGTTTCTGTATGCTTGTGCATGTTCCTCTGCCCGGGATCTTCTAGGGTCCATAGTATCTAGTTCCGCGATTCTGGCATTGAGTGATTCGGCTTCATTCCACCGAGGTCCACTCGATGCGGCGATTCTGGCAGATGGGATCTTGATTTCTGCTGGGAGGATCGCGTCTGTACCGTAGACGAGGGAGTAGGGAGACATGCCGGTGGAGCTTCTAGGAGATGTTCTATACACCCAGAGAGCCATCGGCAATTGCTCGTGCCGGGTCCTGGGATTGTCGTGTACTGTTCAGCTGAGGATTCAGATCAGAGTCATGTTGGTACTTTCGGCTTGCCCATTTCCCTGGGGATAATAGACAGTAGAGAAGACTTGTTTAATTCCGTACCTCTCAAGTAGTTCCTGTACTTGCTTGTTAGCAAAAGGCGTGCCGTTGTCGGTGATGACATGTTTAGGTACGCCAAAACGGCAGATGATGTGTTCCATGACGAATGCCGCGATCGTGGCTCCAGTGGTTCCTTTCAGCGGGACAACTTCAACCCACTTGGTAAAGTACTCGGTCGCGGTTATTATGTATTCATGCTGTTTTGAGGATGGCGGGTTTATCTTCCTAATGATGTCGAGTCCCAAGCTATAAAAGTGCCACGGGCTACTTATCGAGTGCAAGGGTGTTGAAGGCGCGTGTATGAGGTTTCCGTGAATCTGGCATTCCCGGCATTTCTGAGCGAAAGTAGCTGCGTCGTCTTCCATGGTCGGCCAGTAGTACCTATCGTGTATCTGCATGAACAATTTATGTTTCCCTTGGTGTTCGCCTTCGTGCATCTCTCTTAACATAACTGGGATTTCTGTACCACCCAAACACCGCAGTAGACTTCCTCCGAAGCTCTTGCGATATAAAACCCCATCATAGAACACGAATATTTTGGACTTTTGTTTTAGCTTGGACGCATCCTCTTTGTTAGTAGGAAGAATTCCGTCGCGAAGGAAGCCGATGTACGACTCTCGCCAGTCCCCAGTGTGACTGATGTTGAGGACTTATGTCTGACATGGGGGAGCCTGGAAATTGGGACACGCCTTCTGGAGTAATCGGGATTGAGCTTCCATCTCCGGCCAATAGTATCCAAGTCGTTGTAAACGACGGTAGAGAGTTACTACTGATGTTATTCCATAGACTTCGGTATGAACATGTTCAAGTTGTTGTTGTGCTTCCTCTTTTCCGAGACACCTTGATAGAGAGATGTCTGGATTTTGATGATACAGAACATCTTGAAGCATAAAGAAATTTCGAAAAGTCTTGAGGTCTACCTTCCCTTGGAAAAGTGAGTTGTTGAGTTCTTGAATGATAGGAGTTCTCCAGTCATCCTCTTCGGATTTCTCAGGTTTTGAAAGCCATGTTGAAGCTATGGTTCGCCATTTTACTGTCAGGGTTTCCTCGGAGCCTTCGAACTGTATCTTTGATGCTAGTATAGCTAAGCAGTCAACATGCTTGTTACCGCTACGGCCGACATGTGTGATGGTTGCTTCGGCGAAATAATTTAGTAGTTTTTGTACTTTAGCCCTGTATGGTGCCAGCGTCAGTTCTTTCAATGCGTAAATCCCATTTACCTGGTTGACGAATAATTTGGAATCTCCTCTTATCTCCAAATGCGTGGCCCCGGCTCATTTATCTAGTGATAGTCCAATGAGGAAGGCTTCGTATATAGCTGAGTTATTGGTGCATGGAAAGTCTAGCTTGAAAGAGTGCGAGAAGACTTCTCCAGCAGGAGATACTAGTACCACACCCGCTCCTCCGGTATTAGTGCTGGGGGTGGAAGAGTCGTCGAAGAATAGTAGCCATGCTTCTTCTATGACTAAGAAGATATCTGGAAGGTCTTCCGGGAGATCTTCTCGTAACTCCGCGGTGTTTTCTCCTGGGAATCCTGCTAACAGGTCTGCAACAACCTGTCCTTTTATGGCCCTCGGGGAGATGCACGTTATGTCGAACTCTGACAGATGCAGGAGATATTTAGTCGGCCTCCCTATCAGGGCGGGTTTCGAGAGGAGAAACTTTACAGGGTATAATTTGGATATTAACACCACCTTGTTGGAGAGGAGTTAGTGCCTGAACTTCTGGATGGAATAAATTAATGCTAAACACGCATTTTCCGCTTTGGGGTATCAGAGTTCAGTGTCTCTCAATGTTCGACTGAAGTAGTATATGGGATATTCAATTCCTTTGTCGTCTTCTTGAGCGAGGAGGGCTCCAATGGTAGTATCGCTAAAGGCTGTGTAAATACATAGTGGTTTCCCTTGCATAGGAGGTTTCATGACGGTCGGGGAGGACAGCGTTTGCTGTATATTCTGGTACGCTTTTTGCTGAGACGTAGTCCATGTGAAATTCGCTCCCTTTTTCAGCAGAGTGGTAAACGCAGTAATGAGTTGTGCCAGTCCCGGTATGAAGCGACGAATGTAATTTACATTTCCCATGAAACTCTGGAGCTCTTTTGCGGTTCGTGGTGGTGGCATCGTGAGGATAGCTTGCGTCTTGACTGGGTCAACTTTTATCCATGCGGCCGTTACTTGGAATCCCAAAAACTTCCCCAAAGAGACACCAAAGGCGCATTTCAAAGGGTTCATCTTCAACTTGTATTCGCAACATCTTTCGAACGCTTGTCGTAGCGTTTCCGGATGATCCGCTCGAGTCTTCGATTTAACCACCACATCATCTACGTAATCTTCGACTTGTTTGTGCATCATATCTTGTAAGATGGTAGTCATGGCACGTTGGTAAGTAGCGCCAGTGTTCTTCAGACCGAAAGGCATTACGGTGTAATAGAATTTTCTGAGAGGGGTCCGGAAAGCAGTCTTACTCGCGTCGTGCTCATACATCTTTATCTGGTTGTAGCCGCTATATCCATCCATGAAAGAGAACATACCATGTCCACTGGTAGCGTCTACCATCATGTTGATGTTAGGGAGCGGGAAATCGTCTTTATGGCAGCACTTGTTCAGATCTCTGAAATCGACACAACATCTGATCTGACCATTCTTATTTTTAACGGGAACGATACTGGCCAACCAGGTGGGATGGTGAATAGGTTTGACAAAGCCAGCGGCTAGTAATTTCTGGACCTTCGCCTTGATTTGTTCCCCTACGTCGTGTCTGAATTGTCTTAGAGGCTTCTTGACTGGTTTGGATCCGGGTATCACGTGTAGATGGTGGGTGACCAGTTTTTTTATCCAAGACCGGCATTTCTTTGTAAGTCCATGCGAAAACGTCCTGGTATTCTTTGAGTAAGTCGACTAGCTTTGAGCGTTCCGAGGAATGTAGAGTCTAACTGATCAGAATGGGTCGCGAAAATTCCTCATTCCCTATATTGACAGTTTCGAGTTCGTCGGTGGTTAAGTCGGTCCCGTCTTGCAGCTTCTGAGGGGCGTCTGGAACTTCCTCCTAGTTATTGTGAAAACATTCTTTCGGGTGGAGAGACCGGGTCATGGTCTCCCCTGCTAATTGCTAACAACGGTGGTAATGTGTGAGTTTTCCCTTTGCTTCATCCTGCGGTAAGGGTGCACTCTCGCTTGGTGCGGGCACGGGTTACGCCCGACGGGTCTTCCTTCTGAGGAGACGGTGGGAGGGTGGTCTCCTCTTCAGAGTATCTCCAGTTTGTCGCTATCTCTGAGCGATGTCCATTGTGGTAGCAGAAAACTGTGAATCTTGGTCGTCACGCCTTTTGAACCCTCCTTCGGACCATGTGCTTCTACGCAGTGGACTGGTGCATAGGGGGACAGTGACGCGGGTATGCGGACAACTTCTCCGTTCAGTACTGTTTTCAGGCATTGGTGGTATGTTGAAGGAACGATTTTGAGATTGTGCATCCACGGCCTTCCCAGTATCATGTGGTAGTCTGGTTCTTTTTCAATCACTTCAAACTTCACGCTTGATTGAATTGGCCCTACTACCATCTCCAAGTTGATGTAGCCATACGTGCTAGTTTGGTTTCCTTCGAAATCCGTCATCGTAGTGGGTTGTCGTACGATCTCGTCAGGTCGCACCTTGGCAGCTTTAAGTGTCTTGAGAGTGATGACATTGGAAAATGCACCCGTGTCAATGAGCGCTCTCCGAAACTCTATCTTCCTGACGAGAGTCGTAACATGCAAGGCCCGGTTGTGACCGTCTTCTACCATCAAGTCGTCATCGGTGACAACAATATTGTTGGTGGATCTTCCGGGGATCCTTGGAGTCCTCGTGGGTGCAGGAACTAGTGATGCGTTCAGTGCTATTCGGTTGATAGCAGAGAATGTTTTTTATTCGCTGGTCCTTGGAGAGGTGTAGTAATTCACATAAGTTTTCTACCAACATGGTCGCCTCCTGGTCCGCTGGCTTCCAGTCAGTGACGAAACCATTGATTTGAGAATGCTCATTCGGGATGTTAGTCCCCTGCTCTTGATCTCCTGGGGAACATGAACCACTTAGCTATGATGTTAAGCTGATGAGGAAGTCGAGTATGCTGTTAATCGCATCTTTCATTAGATCCATGTTTTTGGCATGGATATCCTGAGCTCGCATCGGGTCAACCAGTCTTGGGATCTCTTCATTGGTCATACTGCTTCCAGAAATTGACGAGTTATCATGACCTTGAGTGGGATCAATGTTTGTGAAGATGGCCTGATAGCCGACCATTCTTGCGCAAAATTTGAAAACGGAAGCTGGAATTTGATATTGTAACTGAAGGATCAATCCTCCCGATATGGTTGCCAATTGTTTATGGGTAAAAATCGTTTCCGCCGATTTTTGTAAATTCGGTAGGTGAGTGAGAAACTGGTTTAAACCCTAAACGAATGTGCTGCATGTGAGCACTTTATAGATTCGAGAGATCAATCTGTACAAGTCCGGCCTAAACCAAGAAATGGCCGTTCCAGACTTTCTTCGGTCACAAAATGGAGGAGAAGGGTTGATTTGGGGAGGGAAGCAAAGAAAGGTGTTGAGACCAGAATAATTCTGGGAGAGTAGTGTCTCGACTTGTATCAGAAAGTGAAAGCTTAGGAAGCTTGCAAGAGATGAAAGCTTTTTGGAGAGCTTGCAAAATTTCCTTTTCTGAGAGTGTTGTATTTTTTTCCTGGCCGAGACTTGTTGTCTGGTGGAAATAGGTAAGACCTATTTATACAAGTCGAGATTGAAACGTACCATGGCCTCATGAAGGAAGAGAGTAAAGGGTGAAATAATGGGAGGAGGTGGTAACCGCAAGGTGTTTATGGGTGAAAACGTTTTCACCATTATTTCCTCATTTATTTGACCGCTTTATTCCTATTCACGCTTTCTTAATGTGAGCGTAGTGTACGCTGCAAGCGGTGACCGCCAAACCAAGACCCTGGAAAGCATCCCCCAGTTTGTGTTAATGTCTCGAGTGTTGGTTGCACCTTGAGTGGAAGTGGCGCTGCTAGGGGAGCGTGTGGCATGTGCCAATGGCATGCGCGGAATGCCTTTGTTGCGGGTTGCACCTCGAGCGCAAGTGGTAGTGCCAGAGCTGCTAGTGGCGTGTGTGGCATGTGTGGAATGCCTTAGTGGTAGGTTGTACGTTGAGTGCAAGTGGCAGTGCCAGAGTTGCTAGTGGCGTGTGTGGCATGTTCCAATGGCATGTGTGTAATGCCTTGGTGGTAGGTTGCACGGTTTGCAAGTTAGGCTACCAGCGTGGGTTTTGGCATGTGCCAATGACATGCGTGGCCAACTTGGATTATGGCATGGTAAGAAAAGATACCAGCGATGCGTGTTGGCATGCGTGGCCATTAGGACCTCGGCTTGGTAAGAAAAGCTACCAGCGAACGTGTTGGCATGTGCCAATGGCATGCTCGGCTATTAGGGCCACGGCCTGGTAAGAAAAGTTACCAGCGATGCGTGTTGACATGTGCCAATGGCATGCTTGTCCATTAGGGCCACGGCTTGGTAAGAAAAGCTACCAGCGATGCGTGTTTGGCATGTGCCAATGGCATGCGTGGCCAACTTGGATCATGGCCTGGTAAGAAAAGCTACCAGCGATGCGTGTTGGCATGTGCCAATGGCATGCTTGGCCATTAGGGCCACGACTTGGTAAGAAAAGCTACCAGCGAGCGTGTTGGCATGTGCCAACGGCATGCTCTGCCATTAGGGCCACAACTTGGTAAGAAAAGCTACCAGCGAGCGTGTTGGCATGTGCCAATGGCATGCGTGACCAATTTGGCCTAGGTTGCATGGTTTTCAAGCCTAGGTGCGGGCGCTACTTTGGCATGGTGTGGCTAGGGCCAAGGTAAGGGTGTTTGACTTGGCGTGGCGTGACCAGCGTAGCTAGGGCCAAGGCAGAGTGTGTTTGGCATGGCGCGGCTAGCTTGAGATAGGTGTGGCTGACATGATTTTCCATTGGCACGAAGGTGCGGCTAGCATGGTTGGCATGCTTTGACGTGTTTGGTGTGACTAGCGTAGCTAGAGCCAAGGCAGAGAGTGTTTGGCATGGCGCGGATAGCTTGAGCTAGGTGTGGCTGGTAGGATTTGCCATTGGCACGGAGGTGCGGCTAGCATGGTTCGCATGCTTTGGCGTGTTTGGTGTGGCTGGCATGAATTTCCATTGGCACAGAGGTGCGGCTAGCTTGGGCTAGGTGTGGCTGACATGATTTGCCATTGGCACGGAGGTGCGGCTAGCATGGTTGGCATGCTTTGGCGCATTTGGTGTGACTAGCATAGCTAGGGCCAAGGCAGAGTGCGTTTGGCATGGCGCGGCTAGCTTGGGCTAGGTGTGGCTGACATGATTTGCCATTGGCATGGAGGGGAATTAGGGTTTTGTTTGTTGTAACCCTAATTTGAAAAAATACCCCCTATTTATTACTGACTACATGCTTTAAATGTCCTAATAAATGTGTCACCGATGACATTAGGTTATTTGGGGTTTTACAATTTTACCCTTTGTTTAAAAACCACCATAAACACCAGGAAACCGAGATGCTCGTCAATTGCGTGCTCTTTTTCAATGTATTAGGCTTGCAGTCCATCCATTTCTTGAACATGTAATGGAAATTGATCAAGAAAAGTTCATCGGTGTAACTGAATAAGAAGTGATCCAAACAACTCTTGATAATTGGGAGGAAGCTCACGGTAAGGATTTTCGTTTCGAAGCGTGTTTCAGAATTCTAAAAGATGGCCCATTTCAAGTACATCGTTACTGCACTCGAGTGCCGCTGCCGAAATTTACAATGAAAGAAGATGTTGCTCTAGTTCGATGTTGGTTACATCGTATGGCGAGACCAATGAACCATGACCATTTCTGGGAAAGAATATTGGGACATTTTGTATTTTCGCGGAACGAAGCAATAAGAAACAGTAAGAGCCTAGAACTAAGAATCGCATTCATCAGTAATGAAATCAAGCATTATACTGAAATATTGTGGATAGTTCATCGTAGCAATTCTGGATTATCCAACGAAGAACTGAAAACCATCGCTCTGACCAAGTTTACCGAAGAAAGCGGGAGAGAGTTTAGTCATTTTGAATGCTATGAACTTTACAGAGAGAATGTGTCTGGATTTGATGTAGTTTGATGTTTTTGTTGTGGTTTGTTAAAATGTAGTTTGATGTTATTTGCAAGTTTAAATAAATGGTAATAAATTTCACGTAATTTGAAGTGGAAATCTATTTTAAAATATGAATATTTTCATTCATTGATATTACTGCCAATTTTACAAGATATAAACTTCGACAATATTAAAAACTTTAATAAAAATCAAGTACAAGTTTAGGCCTCATGTTTATCTTCATTTGACGTATTTTCCATTCAACGCACTCTTTGACTGTTTCACCTTTGTTTTTGAATTTTTGGTTGTTAAGTTTCAAAACATGAGCTTTTCTTTGCCTTTTACCGGAACATTTTCTTGGACCAACTTCTAAAATTTGCACTTCCCTTTTACAATTTTCAATCTTTTTAAAACTCCCACATATCTTAGAAACAACAGCTTCAAGTTTTGCATCGCAGAAAAGTGTGATCGCTTTTTCAGCCATTTTTATAAGAGAAATTCAGGTGAATTTTGGCATACTGAATTGTTCGAAGATTACGGCAATTTATAGAGGGAAAGGTGAAATTCAAAATTTTAAAACTACCCGTTGACGCCACCAGTGAAAACTCCGGCGACACTGAGTCTGACGCGTTCGACAGCCTTCCTGTCGCCATCGTTTTCTCCCTTGACACCAGAGTTTTTCTTCTGAGCGCCACCGTTTTCCTAAATGACGCGCGCCTAGTTAGCTGACGCCCAATATTTTCCCATAGTGGAAAACCCACTTTGGCCATCCACCTGAAGCTGCAATTTTCGGTTTCCAGTTTTTCCCTTGACTTTATTTTACTTTTTACTCATTACATAAAATATACAGGTGCATACACGTAATTTCCATAACATCAAAATTATACCTATCGACTTAGATCTCCAAAATGAAAATGAAAATCACTTCCATAAAAAAACAAAATCAAAAACAGAATAATAGAAATACACTGACCATCGAAAATTAAAGTCTATATAATACCAACTGATCCTAAACTTTAGAACATCCTAAACTTTGGAACAATAACCGAATCGATTAAGCACCTTTAATCCATAGATCATAAAAACAAATTTAACCAAATTATAGAAATTTGTTTAATCAATTAAAGCTTTACACAAATACTAAAGTACATAAATATGTGGTGGTCTTCATGAACGAGAAACATAAACAAGGTGATGGTGGAGGTGAATCCAGGAAGCGACAGGTGATTTTATCCAGGCTTCACAGAGAAATAGTGGGAAGAATAAGGGAGAGAGACGAAGAATTGGGAAAGAAAAATAAGACTTTAGGATTTTTTTATCCAAAGCCTCGTTTAACTAGATTCTCACGACATGTGACAGCTGCTAGTTTTTTTTTTTTTTTTTTTTTTTATAAGCAAATAGAAATAAAATTACACCCTTTGTTCCATTCTTGTGTGGCTATGGTCTGCACTTAGTGATGTCATAAGCCATACCGGTGGAGAAACCCATGCCATACTAGTTTTGTTTATTTTTGCCCATTTGGCTACACTATTAGCCACCCCATTGTCTTTTCGATTAACAAACATAAACTCAATTCCCTTAAATTTAGAAATTAGGTTTTCTATATCAGCTAACCACGCCTGATTTCTCTGATTTCCACAGAAGTATCTCTGATTGATTCTCTGTATCACATCTTCTGCATCACTTTCAATCAATTTTTTTTGTTCCTTCTTCTCCAAAGCAGTTGTCATAGCTTCTCTTATTGATCTTATTTCCGCTTCCTCTGCCGAACAATACTTGATATAGCTTCCTTCTGCAATTAGAAATTTGTTCATCGAATTTATGAAAACAAAACCAAT